>WOVY01010662.1:600000-754058 GCA_013436015.1 Rhipicephalus annulatus
CTCAAAAGCGTGGATGACCGGGGTGCTTTTCAGCAGATGGCTATCGTCATAGAATGATGATTTCGTAGGCAAAAATCGCAAGATGTGCCTGCTCGTGGACAATTGTTCATCGCACCACTGCAGTACGACCTTCAGCAACATTGAGCTGCGTTTTTTGTCCCTGAACATTACGTCTGTACTGCAACCACTTGATCAAGGTGTTATGCACGCAATGAAAGCCGGCTATCGGAAGCACCTGGTGTAGAGACTGCTGCAGAACCTTCGTGTCGGCAGGGAGCTTAAGATCGATTTGCTCGGAGCTATTTCTATGTTGACTAGATCGTGGGCAGATGACAAGAAGGAGACGATCCAGAACTGCTTTATGCATTCCGGCTTCCGCCCTAAATTCTGACAGCACTGAAACACCACAGGTAATTCCGCCGAAGTTTGGAATGAGCTAGCAGAGTTCCCTGGTGCTGTCGACAGATCGACATTCGACGAGTTCGTGTGTGCGGACGATGATGTCCTCATCATGGGCCAATTACAGGATGAGGATTACATTGCAGACGTCGTGCCGACCACGAGCCACGTCGTGCCGAACACGTCGTGCCGACCACCACGATTTACATAGTGCGACAGCAATATGTAAATCGACGACGGCCCATTGCCTACATCCTCCGAAGAGATCAGTGCACTTGCGTTGGTCCGGCGCTATTGCTTGAATATGGAAGGTTGCAGCCTCAGCTGCTCCGACTCATTGGACAACGTTGAGGCGTGCGTGCTCTCGCAGGCAGCGAAGTTGTTGACACACAAAAAAATCCGGGACTATTTTTTACACAGTAGGGCACGAAAGTAAGCCACCATACTAATAAAGTACTTTTATTTTAGTTTGTTATGTGCCTTTGTGTCAAAACCTATACCGGGCCTATATCTAATTCTGCCATATATTGAACTAATAAACGCTTTTTGGCGAGTTTGATATACCCGGGCTCGACTGTATATATATATATATATATATATATATATATATATATGTGACGCTACAAAATGGAGACACGTCGTGGTCCAGATGCCATGCGTTTTTTCTAATGCACGCGCACTTCCTCTTCGTCGGCTTCTCCTAGAATCACCTTGTGAATGCGTTTATTCTAATGCACGCGCACTTCCTCTTCGTCGGCTTCTCCTAGAATCACCTTGTGAATGCGTCACACTTCCCCCTCCCCTCGAGAAAGTCTCAGTTCAGAAGGTTCAAAATAACGCCGCAGTTTGCTAACATGCACAATGTCAGAGTTTCTACGTAAGGGTAGCACGGAGCGGTTGATTTCATAGTTCACTGTTGAGACCTTGCGTAGAATCTTGTAGGGTCCTTCCATGACAGAACTCAGTTTGCCGTTGTTGGGATGCCATGGTGTCTCGTAAAGGACAAAGTCACCGACTTGGAACTCAATCGGAAGAAATTTTCTATCATAAATGACTTTGTTCTTATTATGGTAGGCGATAGAATTGGTAACTGCAGTTTTTCGCGCTTCTTCGACGGTTTCTTCTCGTTGTTCCAGTACAGTAGGATAAGATGGAATTCCATACATCAGGAAGGAAGGTGCGTAGCCGGTAACTTCGTGGGGTGTTCTGTTGTATTCGTCAATTACCTCCGGAAGCAGCTTAGTCCAAGACTTCTGTGGTTCGTCATTGATCTTACATTTAAGTCTCGTTACGATAGTCTGGTTTGTCCGCTCGTTCATGCCGTTGCATTGTGGATGATGAGATGAGGTGAATAGTTGGTGTATACGCTTATGTTTTAAAAACTGCTTGAATTTTCCTGCGGTAAATCCTGTTCCACGGTCTGAAAGGAGCTTCCGTGGTTTTCCAGAAGAAAAAATTGTTTTTAAGCATGAAATGTAGGCGTCGCTGTTCTCACTTTTATGAGCAAACGCCCATACGTAGCGAGTCGCATGATCAATAACCAAGTGTATAAACCTTTTTGACGAGCCATATCCAGAAAATCCTCCTATGGTGTCTATTGCAAAGAGGTCGAAGGGCTCTTCAGCTGGAGGCAGTGATTCAAGCGTCCCAAACTTTTTTGTTTTCGTCTTCTTGCATCTCTGGCATGTATCACAATGCCGAATGTAAGTGGAAACATCGGTTACCATATGCGGCCAATAATATTGCGGAGACAGGAGTGATAGCGTCTTCTTCACACCGACATGCCCAAAATGTTGATGTGCATTCTTCAGAATGGTTGGGCGTAGTTCATGGGGCACGTATATTTTCCGTAGTCCTTTTCTTTTAACGATGATGATGTTATTTTCCAATGAGTGCGTTCCTTTTGGACGCTCATTGTTGCATCGCTGAAGGTCGTCGTGTGACAGAAGATTAACTACTGCGGCTCTGGAGAGCGCATCTGCTTCGACATTACTTGTGCCCTTTTGATGTTTGATGTTCACATCATACATTGACAGTTTCAAAGACCACCGGAAGAGACGACCTTGAGGATTTTTAACATTCTTCAGCCACTGGAGTGCAGAGTGATTTGTTACAACAGTGAATGACTTTCCATGAAGGTAGCAATGCCATTTATCAATGGCATCTACAATGGCAAGACATTCTCTTTCTGTAATAGCATAGTTCACCTCATGCTTAAGTAGTTTGCGGGAATAGTAAGCAACAGGATGTTCTTTGCCTTTGTCATCAGGTTGTTTCAGCACTGCACCGATGCCTTCGCCAGATGCGTCACAGTACACAGTACATGGTCTCGAAGGGTTGTATATGCGAAGCACCGGTTCTTCAGTTATCCGCTCCTTCAGTTCACGAAAGGCTTGCTCGCATGCTTCTGTCCACACCCACTTGCTGCCTTTGTTGAGTAGTTTTGTGAGTGGAAGAGCGATATCGCTGAAGTGGGGGATGTACTGACGGTAGGTGTTTACAGTGCCCAGAAAACGCTGGAGATCTTTTTCTCGTTTTGGTGTAGGAAATTTGAGTATGGCAGCCACATTACTTTGCTTAGGTGTCACTGTTCCTTGTGAAATTTTGTGGCCCAAGTATTCAATGCTGCAGCGTGCAAATTGGCACTTTTTTCGTTTGAGTTTTACGTTTTCGGTTTTGAGAGCTTTCAATAGCGCCTCAAGGTGTCGTATATGATCATTAAATGTCTCTGAGTATACGACCACATCGTCAAAGTAATTAATAACATTGGTGAGCTGATGTTTCGCTATTATTGATTTCATGGCTCTTTCAAATGTAGCTGGAGCGTTCTTCAACCCAAACGGCATTACCAACCACTCAAAATGACCATCAGGCGTGACAAATGCAGTTTTCTGAACATCGTCAGGATGCATTTGCACATGCCAGTATCCCGACGTTACGTCCAACATAGTGAAAAACTCCGCCTTTCCTAAGTGGTCAAGAATATCATCTATACGTGGAATTGGTTGAAAGTCGGGTACCGTTATGGCATTGAGTTTCCGGTAGTCAATACATAGACGAGTGCGTCCTTCACCTTTCTTTTCTGCTAAAATGACAGGTGCGGCGTAGGGCGATAATGAAGGCCTCACAACACCTTGCTTGAGGAGAGCGTTAACCTGTTTGTTGATCTCCACTTTGTCTGCCTGTGAACATCGGTATGGTGCTCGACGAATAGGGACAGCATTGGTAAGTGCGATCCTATGTTTCTCAGTAGTGATGCACCCAATATCTGTCTGAGATTTCGAAAATATCTCGTCATACTTGCTTAAAAGAGAGTCGAGCGCCACATACTCATGCTCTGATAAGTTTTCTGAAGTCAGGGTTCGCATCACCGGAGCTTGAATGGTTTTCTTTTCATTGTGATGCGGAAGGTTCATATTCTCACGTGCTTGTGTCACTGACTTGCTTTCCAGATTTACAGAAAGATTGAAGTATGAAGCGCTGTCTAGGCCAAGAATTAATTGCGTTCTCATGCCTCGCAGCACATGTGCATAAACTTTCTTGATGACGTTCCCAATTTGTAACTGAATGTTTACGCGACCCAAAGTTCGAATGCTTGATGCAACTTGCTGGACCATGATGCTGGAGTCTCTCATCAACTGAAGCTTTAGCTGTTTGTACACATCCTCGCTGATACAAGTAATTGTTGCTCCTGTATCTAGAATTGCATTTACTGGCTTTCCGTTGATGAGAGCACTGAAGTGTATTAATGAAACTCTGGGTCGCCTTCCTCGTTTCCCTGTTCAGTATCAATAGCGGACACATTGCCGCGACGCGGACATTCGTTGTGCCAGTGAAACTGTCGTGGGAAACCAGCAGCTGAGCAGTATCTACATTCGTTTTGCGAGGCACGCGGTTGAAGAGTTATTGTCGGTTGCTGCGATCTGCTGAAGAGACGTGGAGCTCTTGATGCGATACTAGCGTTACGAGTAAAGGAAACTCCTCTCACCCGTTTTAAAGATGTCTCAACCCGTTGAGCAGCGGTGAGCCACTCTAATGACGAGTTGAAAGACAGTCCAGCGAGCGCCAGTTCCACATCAGGAGGAACACCATCAGTCAGCCCAGAAATGATGTGGCACTCTTTCAGGTCAGCCAAGGAACCCAGTCGCTTTTTCTCGTCGTAGTAGTCCTTGATGGTCTGCCCTCCTTTTAGTCGGTAGTGAATGAAGAGACGGAAGGCATCTCCGTCAGTCGAAGCAAAGCGGGCTTGCATGTCACGCTTGATATCGCCCCAAGTTGTCTCGCCGTTGCCGAAAATCTCTGTCAGGTACCACTTGAACGCTTCCCCTTCAATGTATTCGTTGAAGTGAGTGACCCGATCGCGGTGAGTCCATGATGCCTCGGCTGCCTTCATGTCGAAAAGAAGAAGCCACTTGTCGATGGGGACGTCTTATGGTGTTCCCTTGAACTTCTGTATGTTGAGCGGGGGCTTTGGCTTAGCCATGGCACGTTGATGAGGTCGATCCTGTCGGCTTGTGTGACGCTACAAAATGGAGACACGTCGTGGTCCAGATGCCATGCGTTTTTTCTAATGCACGCGCACTTCCTCTTCGTCGGCTTCTCCTAGAATCACCTTGTGAATGCGTCACATATATAATTAGGGATATAACAGGCAATGATGCCTAGGAATGTGTAAGGAAAGTACTGGACCAATTGTTATGTAAATGTGAAGAAAGAAAATTGGGTGAAAAGATAACTTGCCGTGAATAGGAACCCAATCTGTGACCTTCCAATAAGAGGTTCGATGCTATACCACTGAGCTACCACGGCGACTATCCCCAGCGTCGCTTATTGGGTTTTTATGTGAATTCACATATACAAAATGTTTCCGCCACAGTGGTCTATTGACTAAGGTGCACGGCTGCCGACCCGCGGTAGCGAAATTGAATCCTGGCTACGGCGGCTGCATTTTCAGTGGAGGCGAATATGCTGTAGGCCCATGTGCTTATATTTAGGCCAATTTTATAGAACCCCAGGTACTTGAAATTTCCGGAGCCCTCGACTACAGCATCGCTCAAAATGATAGGATGGTTTAGGGATGTTAAATCCCACATATAAACATATATCTTGCCTCACTTATACCAAATTTCGTATTATGCGCCGCGAATGGATGACGAAGGTATCTGAATGGTGCAAATGTGATAATCATGAGATGCACGTCTTGTAATAACATGGCTTCATGCCACGCTTACGATGCGCTCGGCGCCGTTTTGGCAGCTTCACATTTACCAAATTTGGTATCAAGGGACGTGAATAGAAGACGAAGGTAAATGACATTTTAAAATATGATAATCTTGGCCTGCGCGTCATGTAAAACACTACCACATGCCACACCCATAGCGCGCTAGCGGCTGTTTTACTAGCTCCGCATACACGAATTTTGGTATTAGGGGATTTGAATGAAGGGCGAAGATATGTGACTAGTGCGAACAGAATAATCATGAAATGCGTGTCATATCAGAACAATGCAACAAAGCACGCTCATGAGGTGCTCCCTGTCGTATCGCTAGCTTCACATATACCAAATATGGTATTACGTGACCTATTGGACGACGAAGCAAAATGATATTTTAAAACATTATAATCTTGGAATGCGTGTCGTGTTAAACGTAAGAACATACAACGCTTATAGCGCGCTCGCGGCCGTTTGGATAGCTCCACATATACAAAATTTGGTGCCACGAGACATGAATGGACGACGAATGCACAAATGACATGACTGAACATGAGAATCATGATATGCGTGTTATGTAAAACATGACTACAAGCTATGCTCGTAGCACGCTCACAGACATTTTGATAGCTCAACATATACACAATTCTGTATTGCGTGACGTGAATGAAAGAATGTAAATGACGTCCAAACATGATAATCATTGCATGCGTATTATGTAAAACATGACTACATGCTACGCTCATAGCACGCTCACAGCTGTCGGCTAGCTTCACTTATACCAAGTTTGGTGTTACATCACTTGAATGGACGACAAACACAAATGCCTGGCGAAAACGTAATAATCGTTTCATGGAAGTGATGTACGACATAACTTACGTCCGCCTGGTAACGTTGTGCTGATTTTAAAGCGGCATATCATCCTTCCTCATTTATGCTTCGGATATCAACAACAACAATATGAGTATCAACAACAGGAGTATCACCTAAACAATTGGCATAATTCGCCGAGGCTAAATTAGGATGTATCTAAATTGATTTTACCATTGAGTGGCTATGCAAAGCCTTTGAAAATTTCTTCCATTATAAATTTAAAAAGTACACAAAAAATGGGAGTGCGCCACCACCTTTATTGAGCCAGAAAGCCCCTGAAAATGTGTGAAAACTATAATTATGGCAGTATTTATGAAAATGATGACAATTAACTTTTGACCAGTGTAATTAGGCGCTCAACACTAATGAGTGCATTGAACTCCTTCCTGTACACAGCCAACAGATACTTTCACATATTTGAACGGCGGCACTTGGTATTCACTGCGGGGCGATAAAATCTGGCTAATTTAGCTGGCGAAAGTCAAACTGGCACACCAAACAGCGCGTCTATCATTCACTTCAAAAAACGTTCTCAATACCAACACTCGGTTCCCTTGGTGTTATCGTCAATCTACACACGTCGTTTGGCAACAGCGTTTCCTGTCGCCTGATCGCTTATCGACGCTCCCTTATTCTCCACCCCCGGTGCTGGAGAAACAGTGAGGGCTGTTTTCGAAGTGAAAGGCAGATACGCTTTTCGGCTGGTTGGTTAAGGTTGCGCCAGCTAAATTATTCAGATTTCGCGGTTTTTATCAGTGGCCAGGTTTCAAAAGTTTCTAAGCGGCTATGGACCATTCGCAAGAAAGAACACATGACATACTGCAAAACTGGCATAGTGTGACATGACTGCATTGCGAACATAAGTGAAATGCCCTAACGTGGAAATCAAGACATGCATGTTATGTAAGTCGTGAGTACGCTCATGGCGTGCTCGCAGTCGTTTCGCTAGCTTCACATATACCAATTTTGGTATTACGAGACGTGAATGAAGGACGAAGATGTGAGAAACGAAGAAGGAAACCCGGACTTGATCGTAGGCCTACATCGAAGGTCAAGGGATCGACTGAGTGAGCCAGCGCCCGTGACTCGTGCCCGCCGCCTCTTCTTTCTCGTTTATTTACTGTATCGGATGATATCGCTACTGCATGTACAACACGTGGCGATCAGTCAAGATATCTTTGGCTTGCCCTCGCCCGTTCCACCTGTATATAAAGCATGGCACAATAAACTTACACATTCTTCCCGTTACGCTCGGACTGTCAGGATGGCCCAACGACTACACACGATACATGGTGTCAGAAGTTAACCGAAGCTAGCGCCTAGCATGTACAACATGGATTTTGTGAAGCCACCGCCCCCACTACGTACTAATGGGGAAATCAGCAAGAACTGGCAGGGCTTCAAGCAGCGCTTCGAGTTGTTCTTGACCGCGTCGGAGACCAGTGGCAAACCCCGAAAGGAAGCAACAAAGACTGCCCTCCTCCTAAGTATCGCAGGTGAGGAAGCCATTGAGATCTTTAACACGTTCGAATACCAGCAAGAGGAGGATAGCAGCGATTACAAAACAGTCGTGCAGAAGTTCGATGCATATTTTGCCGGACAGAGTAACGAAGTGCACGAACGCTATGTATTTCGCTCAAGGATCCAGAAGCCGGGAGAACCCTTCGAACATTTTGTGAGGGATCTGAAAACGCAGGCAGCATCGTGCAACTTTGGCAGTCTTAAGGAGTCGATGATCAGAGACCAGATCGTTTACGGGACTACTGACAGCAACCTTCGAGAAAAGCTGTTAAGGGACAACAATTTGACACTACAAAAGGCCGAGCTGGCAGGTAAAGCCGCAGAAGCAGCAGCGGGACACCAAGAAGTTTGGGCACGCGAACTGAAAGAAGTAGATCCGGTAGGCGTGGCTCCTATTGACAAAACTTTTTCGCCAGGACCCGCCTTTTCTAAGTGTCTGAGATGTGGGCGCAAGCATGCACCACGAAGCTGTCCAGCGTTCGGGATGAAGTGCCGGAAGTGCCACAGGCGCAACCATTTCGCCATATGCTGCAAAACAACCACGGAAGTTCACGAGCTCCGAGGCTCCGAAGACAACTTTGACATTCTGGACGTGTCAAATTTAGGCAAAATTCCACGCGACTGGACGGTGCGAGCTCAAATCAAGAACCTGCCAGTAAACCTAAAAGTCGACACGGGAGCACAAGCAAATTTGCTGCCTTTGAGCTGCTACCTCAAGATGCGCCCTCAACCGCCGCTGAATCCAAGTAGCGCGGTGTTACGTTCGTATGGAGGAGGGGCAATTCAGCACGTCGGGGTCATACGTACCGAAGTCACACTGAATGACTCGACCTCAGTACTGGATTTTTTCATCGTGCGGAAGGGGCGTCAAGCGATCCTCGGACTTCAAGCATGCCAACTCATGAGGCTTGTGCCGCGTGTTTACAGCGTGTCTAAAAGCAACCATGAGTGCATCTTTGACGAATTTCGCCATCTGTTCACCGGAACCGGGTGCGTGCAACGAGCATACAAGATGGTGTTACGTGACGGCGCCATACCCGTCGTCCAGGCCGCACGGCGTGTTCCAGTGGCCTTACAAGAACCCCTCAAGATGGAATTGGACCGCATGCAACGAGCCAGCATTATCACGAAGGTGACCGAGCCTACAGACTGGGTGAGTCCTGTCGTTATTGTTCGAAAGAAGGACGGGAAAATCCGAGTGTGCATTGATCCACGAAACATAAATGAGTGCCTAAAAAGAGAACATTACATAATGCCTCGCAGAGAAGATATAGAAGCAGACCTCGCCGGCGCGACAGTTTTTTCACGCCTGGACGCAAACTCGGGGTTTCACCAGATCCCTTTAGATGACGAAACCTCCCGAATTTGCACCTTCGCAACACCATTCGGCCGCTACCGGTTTTTGCGCTTACCCTTTGGTATAGCATCTGCTTCAGAGGTCTTCCAGAGGACCCTGAATGAAATTTTTGAAGAACTTCCTGGGGTCAGAGTGTACGTGGACGACGTCCTTATCTGGGGTGCATCCATAGAAGAACATAATGAGCGTCTTAAGTCGGTGCTACGAGCAGCTGAACGCGCCGGCCTCACATTCAACCCAGAAAAGTGCACGTTTGCGGTCGAAAAGATAGAATTTCTCGGGGACGTGATTGACAAAAACGGCATCAGACCAAGCCCATCCTTGATAAATTGCATGCTACAAATTCCCACACCAGTTGACAAGCTTGCGGTGCAACGAATGCTGGGCGTTGCCAACTACTTCAGCAAATTCTTGCCGTCACTCGCTGAAAGAACCACACTACTGAGGGGCCTGATCAAAAAGGACCGAATCTTCGAATGGACAGATAACCACAATCAGGAATGGAAGCAGCTATGCGACAGTTTGAGCAAAGAACCTTTGCTATCTATCTTTGATCCTCAGAGAAAAACCAAAGTGTCGTGCGACGCATCACGGAATGGGGTTGGATCAGCTTTGCTACAATACCACAATAACGCGTGGAAGCCGGTCGCGTACGCGTCACGAGCGCTCAGCGAAACTGAGCAACGGTATTCACAAATTGAAAAAGAGACGTTAGCATTGCTGTACGGCTGCGAAAGATTTCATCACTTTATCTACGGCCGCAATGTCATTGCAGAGACCGATCATCGGCCCTTGATTACCATTGCTCGGAAACCAATAGGCGATATGCCGCCAAGGCTACAGCGTTTCTTCCTCCGTTTGCTGCGTTATGACCTTGACTTGCAATTCATTCCAGGGAAGCAGCTCGTCCTGGCCGACATGCTCTCGAGAGCCACAAGCAGGCAAGCGGGTGACACCGACAGCGACGATGTAGAAGTCCACGCGGTAAGTGTGATGTCTTCATTAGTGAGCGACCGAACATGGAAGTGGTTGTCAGCAGAAACAGAGAAGGACGAAGAGCTTAAAGACGTTCTGAAAAACCTAGAATCTGGAGAGGATATCAAGGGCCAATGGAGGCCATTTCAAGCAGAACTATCTCAAGTTAACGGTGTACTTTTGAAAGGCTGTAAGGTGGTAATACCGGCTTCTATGAGACGTGAAATGCTAGATCGCATTCACCAAGGTCACTTAGGTGTCAACAAATGTAAATCAAGGGCAAGACAGCTTGTTTTTTGGCCGGGAATAAATCAAGATATCGAATCGATCTGCCATAAATGTGCACCATGCAGAAAATACGCATATAAACAGCCAACAGAGCCTCTTAAGATGCGCCCGGCGCCACCCCAGCCTTGGTACCGTGTAGGGGCGGACCTTTTCGAATATGGCGGTAGAACATACTTGTGTGTTTATGACGCGCTCTCCAACTTTCTCGAGGTGGAGCTGCTCAAAGACACATCTTCGAGAACTGTCATAGAAGCAGCAAGTGCCATCTTCGCCAGATATGGCATACCAGTTGAACTTTGTACCGATAATGGGCCGCAGTTCACAAGTCATGACTTCGCTGCATTTTCTCAGCTGTACGATTTCAAACACGTCACTTCAAGCCCGAGGTATCCACAATCGAATGGCCTCGCAGAAAAAGGAGTACAGGTCGTTAAGAGAATACTAAAGAAAACTACTGACGCGAAACAAGACTTTTGGCTTGGATTACTCGCTTACAGGACGACACCGATGGAGGGTGCGCCTTCACCTGCCGAGGTGTTACAAGGAAGGCGACTGCGAACGACGCTGCCGGATGTCCGTTCCGTTCCAGAATTTCCGGTCCGAAAGCATCGCCAGAGCAACGCCGGCAGGAGGACCCTAGCGCCGCTGGGAGCAGGCGACACCGTTCGAGTTAAAGGGGGGTCATGGTCGACCAAAGCACGAGTCCTCGAGCCATGCAATACTCCCAGGTCATACCATGTCGTCACAGAGGAAGGAAGGGTCCTCCGCCGCAACCGCCAGCACCTACTTCCGACCGGTGAAAGCTTTCGAAGGCGCACGTGTTCCAGCAGCAGTGAGGACTTCGCCGAACAAACTGCAAATTGCAGTAGTGGGCCCGCAGCTCTCCATGCACCCAATACGGCAGGCATCGCAACTTCGAGAAGTTCGACAAGACTGCGGCGGCCACCACAGCGGTTGACCTACGACAGAAACTTTGTTCAAGTGTCGTGATGAGCTTCCCAGTGGCGTGCAATGAACGATGTTTCTTCGGTGCACTGTTCAACCCTGTAACTCCCCGTTAGAAAAATATTTAACTGTTCTGCTTTGTTTACTCATACGAAAGAGGATGTATCGGATGATATCGCTACTGCATGTACAACACGTGGCGATCAGTCAAGATATCTTTGGCTTGCCCTCGCCCGTTCCACCTGTATATAAAGCATGGCACAATAAACTTACACATTCTTCCCGTTACGCTCGGACTGTCAGGATGGCCCAACGACTACACACGATACATTTACAACACACTCCCGTAGCCACAAAAACTTCTGAAGTACTGTTTGCTTCGAGAAGGTAGTGTTTTCGCACCGGTCGCCTGATGATGGAGCAGGATTCTAACCTCAGACGGCACGCTCGCGCGATGTTGTCGCGGCTGCGAAGCAGTTGGGTTACGCGAGCCATCTTACACATCATTTGCGGTGAGTCGTCGAGCACGAGGACAACGTCGCCAACCTGAAATCGTGGTGGTGCTTTGGGTGTCACCTCGTGGGCTGAACACAGAAGCAACAAGTACTTCTTTCGCAAGTGTTTCCAAAGACGATCCGTCAGCTTGTCTATGGCGCGCTCAACGTTGCAGATCGGCACTCGTCGACTGAGATATAGCCGCGTCGAAATGTTGCGGCAAGCATGTTGCGCGTTTGCCAAGCAGGAAAAGTAAAGGGGTAGGTGGGCTTTGGCCCTCGGGGGTTAGGTATATAAGTCAGTAGGTGGCTGTCGATGTTCACTTCTACCTCGCTGAGAACCGTCATTACGTCTTCGAAATACAGATGGCTGCCACCCAGTGCACGTTTCAACATGTTCTTGGTGGTGCCTGCGAGTCACTACCACCTTCCGCCCCACCTCGAGGCTCACTTGACACTGAACTTCCATTCGATGCGAAGGTTACTGCAGAAGTCTGCCAAAGTCGATGAATTGCCGGGTCGTTAAGCACTGTGATGGAATGCCAGGGCGTTGTCAGAGTAGACGGTGAACGGTATTCTAAGACGGGTGATGAAACGTCGAAAGGTGGCACTGGAACTGGCTGCTGTCGGGCTTGTGGTGAATTAGAGGTGTAGAGCGCGTGTCGCATCGCACGACAATCTCTCTCTGTAGGCCTTCGAGCAAATATTTTTACCATATCACAGTAAATTGGTCCACAAAAGTCAACGCCGACGACCGCGATTGGGCTTCCTTCAGTGATTCGGTCGCGTGGTAACGGTGTTGTAGGTCCCCTTCTTGGTGCAATTTTGCACCGTCGGCACATCAAACAATGTTTCAGTGGGGACTTCATGGCTTTTCGACCTTTCAGCACCCAGAAACTTTCTCTTAACTCGATGAGAGTAACTCGACGCTTGAGTGAAGCACTTTTTTCATGAGCTGACTGAATCAGTGGCTCGGTGACAGCATCGTGAGGAGGAAGAATGGCATTGTGACGAACTGACAACGAGCAAGGCAATAGTTGCAGACGCCCTCCTACTTTTGAAATCCTGACGTCAATCATGAATGGACACAAGAGTAGGCGATGCGATGATGTAGATAGAGGTTTTACAACCGACAGTACCGCAAGCTTATCCGGAAAGTGTGACTGCTTGACTTGCTTGACCCAGTAATGTTCAGCTTGTGTGATTTCTCAGACACTCAGCGGTCTGACTTTAGAGGTTTTTTTTGTTGATCTGTTTTCAATGAAACGGTATATCCATGCCGTTACTCTAAGAAAGCGCGAGTGCCGGCTGAAGTCGGTGACCTTCAAGAACGCTTGTTATTGCGAAAGGGGGACGACACAACCAGCCTCAGGTACCAATTCCTCAGTGGGTGTTTCGAGCCTTGAAGCTCTTGTGTCAGGTTCCCAGATCTGCTCAGGGTAAGAGCCATGAAGGACCTTTCAACCACAGAGATTATCGTAAAATCGTGACTCTCGTGGCACCTCCTTTGAGCCAATCGGCCGGGTTTTCCTTGCTTTTGCAGTGCTGCCACGCGTGGCACGCTTTGTACTGTTGTAATTCTGTGACTCGGTTTCTGACATACACCTCACAATGTCCTGTATGTTGTAATATCCAGTGGATGGTCATCTGCGAGTCAGTCCAAAAGAATGGTCTTGTGTTTAGGAAACATGGAATGCTCTTGATGTGGTTGTAGATGCGGTTTGCTGTAAGACAGGCAGGCAGCACCAAACGAGGCAGAGTTAGAACCTTCAGTGGTGCGATTCGTTCGTTACTCATGAGAAGGTGTGCACTGCATTCTTACGATTGCTGCGATTCAGTACATACGTAGATAGCTGCACCGTACGCCCACGGACTGATATTCAGGAAGACGGGTAGCTCAGTAGTTATGATTGGATGACCTAGCGCCCTCTTGACTTGCCGTGTTAGGTGAACCTCGTCTAGCGTCGGGAGCTCGGCACACCAGGCGTTCCATGGTGCTTGTTGTTCTTGTGGTAGTGAACAATCCCAAGTATGCTTTAGTTTCCAGGGATCTCGGAAAATCAGTTTAGCACGAAGAGTGAACGGTGTAAGAAAGCCGAGACGATCATACAAGCTCGCGAATGCTTGAAGCGTTGCTCGTTTCGTAGGAGGCATTGTCGACAGTGGCTTGAGGGCGTTGTCGGTGCTCACAATAACTGTGTTAGCGTTTCTTTTCCAGTAGAGCCCAAGTACCTTCGTTGTATGCGGATCACCACCGTCATCTTCCCACGATAACTGATTCTTTCAGAACTGTTCTAGCAAGGAGCTGTTTGATGCCCACTTACGAGTATCCATACCGGCGTCTGCTAGGATGGTCTTTGCTTCTGAGCAATGTTGTTGAGCTTTCTGCAGGTTGTCCGCCCCAGCCACTAAATCCTCGACATAAATTGACTGTCCGAGACACTCCACTGTTTTGGGGAATCACTTTTTGAAGCGCCGGAATCGGTCATGCAACGTCACTGCGAGCAGAAAAGTACTTCATTTAGTGCCGAAGGGTACGCGGGTCATTCACCTGTAAACAATTGGTGGAAACATGTCATGTTCCTTCGGAAGATGATCGACCTATAGGAAGCACAGTGCATTCCTATCCCATCTTAGGCCATTTCATGAGCACCTTGATCAGGAATGGTTCATCTGGAGTGTGAGAAGACGCATCGAAGACGACCAGCAACTTAGTGGTGACGGCATCCTGACAAATTACTCCATTATTCGGCATGTAGGACGTGTTGGGCTTCATGAGGTTCATGAGGCTCATATCATATATACTAAAATCATCCTGGTATGGAGGTTATGCAAAATAGTGCATTTAGAAGTTACAAATATGTTATCTTCTCTCATTGGGAAGGTACGCTTTAAAGTGCAGGCTTAAATCAGAATTCTTCACAATAGATGTAAAATTACAATTCGACCTCTAATTGATTTTACGTCGCACAAAATGATAATTATCATAAATCTCGTTGGTATGATCCGCCCAATTCTCAGCTGATCCACCGTAGTGGGTAGGGGCCAGTACTCCAACGAGCATCGGCATCATCATCATCATAATCATCAACATTACAGCAGATTTCGCGCGATAGCCCCTGACTTTGCAGCTACGACGGTGCGCAGCAATATATACGTTTTTATTTTCTGAGTGAGGCCTTCAGTTGAGAGTAAAAAAAACGCTGTATCCTTCCCTTTATAAGGGCGTGTGTCAGTCTGTGCTAAGAATAAGTTATTATGCCATCATAATTTGCGTAAAGGATGTTTGAATATATCAATGAGTCCTTTAGCAACTAGCAGGGTACCTTTTCACAAAAGCCACAAATTACCCTAAAAGCAAGGTAGCGGGGGCCAACTTAACTAGTAGGTTGTGCCATCAGCAACAGTAGTCGCTGTAAATAACATGGAGGCTAAAAGTGTGTCACGACCCTAGACTTTAGTGCTCAACCCAGGAATATGTTGTTAATTGGAACAGAATCTTAGCAATCATGTCCACATTAGGGAAAAGAACCAGTTTTCCCCGACTACCTATCAAGTTTTTGAAACTAAGACACCGGTAAAGTCTACCTTGCTTTATTTCCGGAGCCTTAGCGCGCTCACGCAATAGTAAGAGTCCTCACTCTGCAGCAGCCAGCGTAAAGGCCAGCCCAAGCAAGCAAAGCGGAAATGTTAGTGGTTACGTTAACACGTGCACAACAGCACTACACAGTTCGCCCTAAGACCGCCCCTCAAACGAATGAAAAGGTGACTCGTGAATACAATGATGCTTTCCTCTACCACCAAATATGTTCCGCACCCTTGAACACTGTGACCAAATTCATCCTACAATCTAAGCTGGAATTCGGCAAAGTTGAACTAATAGCAGTCATTAAACCAACGGACAAACGGTTTGTCCAGGGACTGATTGCGTGATAGGGTGTGTCGTGCGCAAACGCGCGGCCACGCAGTGTCCTACGGGGAGGGTAACGGCGCTGCGATCATTTTCTCTCGATGCTGCACTGCATTGCCCAGCCTGGTCAGCTAACGGGAAAACGAATTAAATTGACTATGAACCACAGAGAGAGCAAAGCACTATCGAAACGAATAAAAGCTGTTAGGAGAAGCAAGTTCAAAACACGTGTCAGTGCACACTGCAAGTGACCTCGCGTTTCAAGTATGCCGACATGAACTGGCCGAAAACAAGTGAAAGCCCGCTAACACGGACAACGCGGATGACTCGCTTCAATGTGCTCAATTCAATAGAGCTACGTAGAACACTGGCAAGGCTAATAAATGTAAGCTGTTCATCCGCAGATTGTGCACCTGCACAGACACTGGCCACTACGAAAAGCGATATATACGAAAATTAGGCTTCATATGTCATGGGTATCAAGCTGGCCGCCGGTGTGACTGCATCGCCGGTACACGCGAAGAAAACATTCCATATCATTTCTTTCATAGAAAATACTGTTTCTTTCACAAATGCACAGATAAAAGTGTTTCTCTCTCTCCATGCGACAATTGTTGTGAAACATCAAGCGCGAAAGCCTCCGCAGATACCAATAATTGTGAGGCCAGTGGTGCACGGCGAACAAGTTAGCAGCAAGATAAAAAAACAGCGCCTGCTAGCGATCACGTCGCTGTAGGTGTGCCTGTGTCAACGTCACTACGTAATACGCCACGAACAGTGGGCACCAACCTATTGTTAATTTGTGTCTAAGGTAACGACAACTAAAATTCCCAACGAGCCGCATCTTTGGTGGTTGTTTAGCTGTATACTCCTTGTAAGCCAAAACGACTGACAGCCGCGTATTCCGAATTTGAGACTAAGCTGACCTAAGCGTATTCTCGAACTAAACTTAGCTCAAATCCAGACGTTACCATGCCTTACATTGATCCTGGTAACCTTCATTCTTCATCATCTCAGACCTCTAATTCTATATTTCATTTTAGGGCGCGCAGCCTCCGCGACCATTTCGTATATTTTCGCGTCTTTTTTTGCAGGTTACGTTTTCCGTTTCCAATAATGTGTGTTTCAGAGACTTGGCTTACCGACTTTAATGAAAATTTGTTTTACTTTCCGAACTACAACGCAGAGCACAACCACCGTGCATCCCCGTGCCAAGGGAGCGCCGCGATATTCATATTTCAAAATGTTATCTACAAACGGAGAATAGACTTGGATCTTGATGTAACCGATTGTCAAGCAGTTTAAATAGATTTTGATAGTCCTGATTTCAATAGCAACTCACTCAAAATAGGATTCGGTTGCTTATACCGTTCACCCAGCTCTTTCATGGTTATTTTTCTCAGTTCCTGGCGCCTTGTTTCATTCACTCACGCAAGAAAACAAAATATGGTCATCATGGATGACATCAACATCAATATTTGGGGTGAGTCAAGCTCTAGTCAATACAAAAACACCTTTCTTGGGTATGGTCTCAACTCCCTTTTGAACGAACCTACTCGCTGTGTGGGTAACACTTCTAGTACTTTAGTTGATCATGCTTTAATGAATTATCTGACCCCCCCCCCCCCTGAGGGCTTTTATCATCTGGGCCACTAATACGGACCACTTTTCTGTAGCACTTCGCTTTCATCGCGTGGCTACTTCTACAAATACTTGTTTTTCCAAGCCAATCTTTGACAAGAAAAAGTTTACTGATTCAATAGGCGCATTAAACTGGTCCCACGTTGCCTCTTGCACTGACCGTTAGACAGCTTATAGAGAGTTTCTTCCCTTATATATGATGCTCCGACTTCTTCGACCTCAACTGTTTTGTGCCGAAGAAAGCACGCATCACCCCAGAACCCTCGGTTAACACCGGGACTTCTCGCCTGTTCAAGAAAAAAAAAAGACAATCTATACAAGAAATTTAGGAAAAAAACCTTATAGTATGGCTTTGAGGAAACGGTGTAAAAGTACAGCAATACATTAAACCTCATATTGAAAAATTAGGAAACAAACAATGACTACAATAAGTGAACCTGTGTGGAGGGTGCAGTATGTTTATAAGCACTCTCAACACATGTTCATTTTATGTGCACCCTCAACGCATTTATTCACGAAGATTACTTACTTCTTAATCATTTTTCGCGGTCACAAAGCAAGACATGAATAGGAGTGTTACAACACACATTTTAGGCATTCCGTAATAATTATGAACAAGGCACGTTGGAACTTTTTTCATACTATGTCAACTGCTGGGTCGTAAGAAAAAAACACAGGTGCATATTATAACACAACTTCTTTATACAGTCTTAGCACAAGTTTCACAAACAAGCTTTTATCTATAGTTTTTACAATATCAATGACAAAGTGAATAGGCAAGGAAGAAGACACTGACGAAAGTGCTATGTGCTAAATATATAGGAAGACATGAATACCATAGACAGCCACTGTCTTATCGGTAATTTTCCAAAAGTGATGCATGCATTGTATACAATAATGGTTGCCACTTCTGTTGACTGTCTATGTCATGATTTCAAGACCAGAGGCATTATAGCAGCATTAAAAAACTGGCACATCCCACTCAGGTACAGCTCATTTGACGGAGCTCAAAAGTTTCAAAACAAGATCTTGTTTATACCAAAAAGAGAAACCTTGCCAGTATCTGTGTAGCAAAACATGCAGCACATCAAAATAGGCTTAACAGTTTAAAATCAGCTGAACTTCATGATTACTGTCTGACACATACTCAGTGAAAAGCAGCTCAATAAATGTGGCCGACTGATTACTAAAAAATACGCCTTTGAAAGTTAGGGTAGCCGACACCCGGTCAGAAAAAGCGAAACGCGGTCAGTGGAGCAACTTCTCAGTGTATTTCGTGCAAAACTGTAACCTTCCAGCCACATCCAAGTGAAAAATATTTATCTTGAAATGAGTACACAAGGTATGCAACTATTTTCTGTTCAGTTGATTATCAAGTTGTTGTCCTTAGTGAATTGGATGATTAAACTGCCTTGACACATTTATTCTTGCTGATTCAGTCCAGACTTTATTATTTTGTATCTACAGACGAGCTCAACATATTTTTAGATTGTTATGCACAGCTCTGTATTACTGTCTAGTACTTTTCATTTATGCATTTCTTGTGTTGTGTGTGCCACTAACTTCAGCATTTCAAGTGTTTTCGGATTTGCAGTGAATGCAGCTTCTAAGTTGATACTTTGTAGCAAGTGGTTTTGTGCATTTTCGGAAAAGTGGCAAAGTACTCTCACTTGTTTGCGGAAGTCGTTAGGAAGAAAGTTGAGTTTTCGAAGGTATTCAGAACGAGTATTAAGACTTAGTACCATATTTCTCACAAAAATATAACACCATAAATGTCAACTAAGAATACACATACAATCGTACTTGAGGGCACAGGAACAGCAGGAGGCACAGGAAATGCAATATTTTAGAGTGTAATGACGAATGGACACCAACGTGCATCACCAACAGAGAACCAACTAACAGTCATAACGCCACAACAGTTCATGTGCCCAGTGGAGTTCACATATGCAAACAGAGCACGCATGTTAAATCTGCCAGTCTTCGCTCGAGACTTTGCCAATGTAGTTCGAACTGAGTGAAAATCTCGCCAGGTCAGGGTACGTCCAAGGGGGGTACAATGTCGACAATGTCGGCAAACAGCAAGTGCAGGCTGATGGCTGTGACGACCGTGGAACAAGCCATGATGCGAGGCCATCGGTTGGCAATGAGGGCCGGCATTATGAAGACGAAGTGATTAGACCTATACTAGTAGCTTATCAAGGAAACAAAATAATTAAATCAGTACACTTCTCTAAAAAATACAGAGAATCGGCTGACAATATCTGTCTTCAGCATCTTATGAAACCTATGCCAGGACTGCCTCAAAGCTATGTAACACTCCAGCAGTGAAAAAACGCAGCAGTGAGGAAACCTAAATAGTGCAGAGATGAAATTTGTGAAGCTTTAGTGAGCTGAATGATTGATTGATTTGTGGGGTTTAATGTCCCGAAATCACCATATGATTATGAGAGACGCCGTAGTGGAAGGCTCCGGAAATTTCGACCACATGGGGTTCTTTAACCTGCTCCCAAATCTGAGCACACGGGCCTACAACATTTCCGCCTCCATCGGAAATGCAACCGCTGCAGCCGGGATTTGATCCCGCGACCTGCAAGTCAGCAGCCTAGTACCTTAGCCACTAGACCGTCGCGACGGGGCAATGAGCTGAATGATTGGCTCATTGCTCACGAATGATGGCAAAGAATCAACATTTCGAGCTTTTTTACGGTCCTAATTCAGTTCTTCAGCTCAAACATATTCAGTCTATCTAGTTATTTTGAGAGTGGCAATGTTCGTTGAGTTATTTTTTATAAATAATGCACGAATAAAATTGTTAGTAGTTTAAAACTTACCATATAATATGGTGCTCACCTAACAGATGGCACTCATAGCGTAGTATTCTTTTCTGTCACTCCTAATTAGCTGCATTGGTGGCAAAGTAAGATGAAATTCTGCTGCTCATTTTCTTTTTCCGGCAGGTGCCGGAAAAAGAAAATTAGTACCTGAAACAAAATAAAAAATTCATTCAAAACATCAAAATAAAACTATCAGCATGTTTTTGGTGCACCACAGTATGCAGCAAAGGTATAACTAGGGAGCAGATGTAAAATGTTTCAAAACACAGGCCAGTTCATGAATAAAAATATAGACTCATACTTAACACAGCAAAATATATCAAAATCTACATAGACTTTTCGCCAAATATGCAGCTGGCATTTTCAGTTTGCCCTGGCACAAAATGAGTGGAAGTTACACAGTTCGCTGCTTGTCTCGTATGTCACTTAGTATGGGGCTCCGGTTGTTGCGGCGCGCCAACTTATCACACTATTGAATCACGACTCGAGAAGGTTTCTCTTGCCCCACTTCTGTTCTCGAGCTAGCATTCTGTCATTACTGAAGTTGAAGGCATGTCCCGTCATTGAGCAGTGTTCGACGAGTTTTGGCTTATAATGCGTGGCATGGGTGGCTTTTTTAATGTCTCCTTTGTACTCTTTGGGCCCTGTTGGCCGCTTCGTGTCTATTTCACTCATGCATGTGGTGTCGCATACATCAATGATCAGCAGTGCAGTCATATAGATAGAAAACGGGGTTGGTGAATGGTAACGAAGCCATAATCTGAGCAGATGTATCAAACACACCCAGAAACGCACGCAAAAGGAAACAAGGAGTGCGCCGCAAGAAAACACAGAACCCACTGTTTCTGTATCTAACGTTGAAGGTTTTTCCGGCTTTGCCCGAATAGATTTTCGTCCACTGCGAATTAAAACAATTTGAAAGCCTCATTGTACCTTGGTAAACGTGCTCTCTAAGCCCAAAGACAGCGCCCCTGCGAATGATAAAAGCAGGGTTGTTTACAAGTTCCTGTGTGGTGGCGGCAACACCACTTATATTGGCAAAACTGGCAGGAAGTGGTCAACGAGTTTTAATGAACACAAAGAGGACATCACAAATACCACGCATTCTCAGAGAAAACTCATCAAACACTGCTTGAAAATGGGGCGTGCCTTGGACTTCCGCAATTCGATGACGCTGGCTCGGGAATCGAAAAGAGGGTAGAGAAAGCTTCTCGAGTCGTGGTCAGACGGTCATGACCAGCCAGCGTGCAAGAACAATCACAGACTCCATTAGGATGACTAGAGACATACGAGACAATTAGTGATTTTGGTCACCTCCACACATTTGGTGCCAGTGCACACTGAGGAAGCCAATCACATAGGAAGCGAAATGAATAGGTAGATTTGTTATATTCTGCTGTGTAAAGTCGGAGTACATATTAAAATTACTAAGGAGCACAGTTTTATTTCAATGTTAGTTTGGCATATAATAAGAAATTTCCAGAGTAAAAAATGTTTATTCAAACAAAAACAAATATTTATAGACTTGCTTTCTATCTTTGCGTACATAATTCCCAATAAACATTGCTACTCAGAATTTAAGCCATGCATTGACTACCGGTAATCTACTATTCACTAATTATGCTATTGCCAGTGAACTGTTTTCTTGGAAATTGTTATCCATGTGTCTCTTCTATTTGGATACACCACCTGTGGTAATTTAAGAAGTGACACAGTTGACTACCAAATTTTTGGTTAGTAGTTAGCTCAACAAGTGCTGCTCACTCTATCAGAATGCTCCTTCTAAATTTAAAGCATCAAAACAAACTTCACCAAATTCTTGCACTTGCCTTAATTGAAAGTTCCCAATTTTTTTAAGTAGGACAAGCTTAGCTTTTATCTCTACACTTTGTCGCATAACAATACAAATTTATGTACTTCCTCGTCACGAAGACACTGTATCAGTGGCTTGGCAGAGGCATTCTCTTGTATATCATGTAAGCTGTATTCGCAACAAAGAATAGCT
Organism: Rhipicephalus annulatus; assembly: GCA_013436015.1. Classification (NCBI taxonomy): domain Eukaryota; kingdom Metazoa; phylum Arthropoda; class Arachnida; order Ixodida; family Ixodidae; genus Rhipicephalus; species Rhipicephalus annulatus. The sequence continues at coordinate 622,458 of WOVY01010662.1, forward strand.
GACTCACGTACAATGCCTAGCCATCATTATACTGGTACACTTATCTTGGCAACATTTGCCTCGTGCAAAGCCACATAATAGATGCTATTTACAACATTTTGTTTAAACATACCATCTCTCCGACAGTGAAATTACACTAATATGCATCACTCTATAATGCCTCTGTCAGAGCTTAAAGCACACTGAACAAAAACAGAAAAAAAAAACGAAAGCATCAAATTTCAACTTGAGAGCAGCTTCTGTTATGATAAACCATTTACTTTTATCGCTTCTCAAGATCTGCCTGTTTTTTTAAACATTGCTAGCAGGCCGGAGCTGCACACCAGTCTTTGTGAGGCAGCACCTTCATGGGCATGATGTTCGACGTCCCTGCGGCATATGTAAGCTTCCTGTCCTGCTATTTCCCTTTCTCCACCTCTGCTTTACATCATGCACTCTTCCATCAACAGGAGTGCTAAGATGGCCCCCTTTTCGGGGCTTTACTCTGCAGCCGGTAGCATTATTCACTGCCGGTGCTATTCATATTCGTTCTAGTAACCTTACAGGGGGAATGTAGTGAGTTAAGAGACACGAGCAATAGCTGGCTAGGTTTGCCAATCCGTTTCAGGGGATATTAAATGTTACCTCCTTTGCAACATCACGTGGCCACTACATGTGGCAGTTTGTAAAAAATCACCAAAGCAGATCACACGTGCTCCGGCGTTATATTTAACAGTGGACACCTCTGCACATATACTGCATGGTCTGCTTGATACTTACGTCACTACATACAGAAGATACCCAGAAAACTATCTTTTACTACTTCCTGGCAATCATCACACAAAGCTTCTTTTTCATGTCTTGCAGTGAGCGAAACATTTGTGATTTCATGGGCATGAACGGCGGAAGGAATTTGCCAGCCAAAACATTACTAGCCTCATGGATCGCTAAACAGGTGTATCAGGTGCCACTTTCTTTTTCTTTCTTACATAGCTACTAGAAACCTCCAAGAAGTTGAATGGGAATCGGGGTGACATTGTTCATAATGTGGTGCAAGCGTGGTGAGCCGACAGAGGGAAAGTTGAGGTCAAGCAGAGCAACATTCATACTTAGAGGGCGGTCTCACACTTACATGCACGAATGCAGTGCTCAGATTTATTGAAACATATGAGAGTCCATTCTTTAAGCTATAAAATGAGTTCTGCTCGCACCGCAGTAATTTTTAAGACAGATGCGAATTGCACCCGCTGAACTTTGTACAACGATTCTAATGATATCATATTCACGCAGATTTCAAATCCAAAAAGTGGGTATTTATAAGATATGCCTTAGGCAGTATTCAATTCAGTGTGAAAAGTTGAAAGTATTCGCGCGCTTCTTTAAAATAAACAGCACAGTACCCATGGTCGGGAAAGTTTAGAGGCCTTATCAAGCGCGAAAATTACTTGTCGCTGTCTACACAAGTGCTAAATAAAATCATTGGTTGACATCATAGATAATCAAAATTTTTGAAATCATGACGTCATGAAGTGACATCGCTGCTTGGTCTAAATTGGGCAGATCCCCGAGAAACTAACAAACCACATGAGCTTCAGAAAGCTTTTGGCTAGGGAATACGGTCGACCGAGAAGCAGAAAAGAATAGCCAATTCGGCGTTCAAATGCTCTAAGACAAATGCATATAGGATCTTGTGAGTCTTTTTGGGACAGAAATTTCACACCCCACCTGCACACATACTGGGCTTTCACAAATCCGATGGTTGACCTGTCCGAATCTGATCACTTTGTGCACATGGTACTGCAGATATTGTTTTTCCAGTTTTAAAATAGCATCACAGAGGTGGGGTCTACGAAGTGATCACACGAAACGATTGCTTCATTAGTGCTCACTTATGTGAGTACTCATAGCACTAGCAGGTGATATGGTTATCGCAAAAACTCACGCACAGCCTTTTTTTCAAGGTTCCGATTCTTTTGTTTCAAACTTGAAATTGCCTACCCCTCGCCACCCCCTTTGTGCTTTTACCATCTTGAGTGTCTGGACAGCACGCTAGCTGATTGCTACCCTTGGCTTAGCGAGTGGAAGCTACAAAACCAGTCTGGGTATTGCATCTGTCATTTAGAGAGCAGGGTAGTAGGAGGCTCACACATTTGTGGCTCCACCCATTGAGCACTCGTAGAAGTTCATTGGAGAAATACGCTTGAGTGTGTCTACATTTTCTGCGAACGTTCAATTTTCTAGGTGTCTATGGTGGCCGATGCTGAGAGTAAATGCGTTATGTCCCGCCATGGTCATTGAAGGCCGCGTGCCTAGAAAGAAGATATAACATGACCTACATGAGCGAACAGATTATTTGTCAAAGCCTTGCTTTGCTAAAGGTAAATGGTGACCATCTTGTCTATTCGTGCAGTCAAACCTTTATTCCTGCTACCTCTTTGCTAGTCCAGTCACTGTCCACTACAACAAGCAAATGGCATCACATAATTGATCTTCGACCACACAATGATTATTCACAATACATGTGTTACTGTAATTTCAGAGTAAGCATTACGCTGGAAAACACATTTTTATCAAGAAGTTGGCATACTGAAAATATTGTTTTTAAACTTCAGAAGGCGTCAAGACGTTTGACGTTTGTTTTGCTGTGCGTGACATGCAGCATGAGCTACTTGGGTCAGATGGGACGCTGTCTTAAGGATAGACTTCATGAAACCTTAATAGCATACCAGAAACAGTGACTAGGCATTTTCGATTCTATAAGTGGGATTGTAGGTGCCTTTGAATACAGCTTAGCACTTTTAAGTAATCTTTATCAGGGAGTTATTCCACCCTGTTAATTTTTAAACATTAAGTCATTCAGGTTAAGGTCAACCATTTGAGTAGTTAGCATTCGAGTGTCGAAATTGGTTACACAATTATAGCAAAGTTGCATTCATTTATTCACTTTCAATTATTTGCAAGCGGTTAAAGCAAATGAATATTTGTGGCGCACGTCACCACGTTGATAGGGATACGCTTTACAGGCTGCGGTTCTTTCAACTGCCATAATACAATCATACTTGTTCTCCTCAGAGACTAATTGGAGTGAAATTATAATATTACTATAAAACGAAGAAACTTGTACAAATATAGTAACACTGACTTGAGCCAAATGCAGAAGGCCATGGTAACAGACGCGATGGAAGAGGTTACGGCAAACTGCTGGCCCGGGGAAACGTGGTGAAACCATTGTTTAAACGAACAAGGGGCTGCCACTCATTCAAATGGGCAAAATTTTGTAGACATAATCACACAGAGCAACCTAACAATGATTCTAAGAATAGAAAAGTTTATATTATTTTGACTTTATTTATTGCATACATCGTATACACTAAATAAATCGAGATATTGAAAGTGATTGTACGCAAAAATGACACAATTATGATTTTTGGTTGTATACAGTAGATTGCATTGGTGTCACACGAGCGCTTTTGCGCATCAGAAGGGTTGATTTGGAAGTGTGGCAGTTTGGGCTAGTTAGTATGACATGACGATAATTATAGCGCGAAAACAGAACGACGATGGGTCTGATTTTTGATCGCGATCAACAATGATCACTGCTAAGTGGTGCAAAATATTCTGGATCGAGTTTGCGCGAAACGAGAGTCGAAGCGCCATTCGGGATTTAAACCACCAAATCACAGTCAAAAGTGCCCCTGTGACACCAGCAGTCAACGTGACTTACGTCACAATTAGTGCGACGAAACATGCTATGGCATAAAGGGCAACAAAAGAGATGACTCCGAATCCCGCTGCTTACCCGATCATGCAGCGTGAGGAGTGGTCAGGTGTAAGCCGTTGCCGCTGCCGAACGCCTTGCTTGGTTGTACACCACCAGGAGAGGGCACCCCAGAACACAAAGTCGATAAATGCAGCCACGCAGACTCTATATGAACTAAAATTTAACATTGTAAACTACTGATGAAGGGACCGCGGCGGAACCCTCCATTGTTTTGAGCGTGAAATGCTATCACGTGGCTATAACAGCCCATGATGCAAGGTGGAACGCGATCTTGACAATGTATAGCCTCCGAGACTAATATAGCCAATGCTAATCCTAAAGGCTACTGCTTGTTTTAAAACTAGGTACTTTCAGATATTCTCGTGCAAATCATAACATTATTTTTAATCATGAGTGTTTTTTTCTTTTGGTGACATAATATGAGCGCAACATTGAAACCATCGTAAAAACGCATCATGAGGCTGCAAAAAAAGCAAGTGACAAGTGTGTAACTGAAACTTCAGTAGCGCTGTTAAAGTCATAGCGTTGTCCTATGGATATTTTAGTGAGTAAAGTAATTCGGTCCTTCGCAAACAACTTTGGCTAACTTTTCATGCTGCCCTACTTGTCTTTTTTAACTGTTACAAAGCCACTTTAAAAATCAGGATGGAATAAAAACTTGTGCATTTTCGATTCGAGCTCATTATTATCGTCATCATCATCGAAACACAGTAGCATGGAGCATCTTATTTTCACTTGTTCATGCTCTGCATTATCGGTCAAAGGCGTCCAGTTAGGGTGGCTTAATCAAGCGTGAGGAGTCGTTCAAATGTGACCGATAACGACAACCTCTAGTGGAAAAAGCAGAGTACCTCTACGCAACAGCTGAGCATCATCGTGGGCTCACTCGATGTGGATCTTCCTTCAGAAAATAACGTCCACAGCAGAGACATCTGAGCGCGTAAGTGCATGATCAGCGATTTGTGGGTGAACTGGATGCATTTACCAAAGCGATTTCACCTAAATTTCACCGTTGCAAGTCAAGAAACTGCATCTATCAAACGCACGGTGATACTCCGACTTTCCAAAGCCGGCGGACCTGTTGCCCTTATCTACAACAGTTTAGATTTTGGTCCTTCAACTGAGGTGACTCTACAACCAGAAATGAACACTCCATGGACACTCTACGCCGACACGCAACACCCGTTGCACCCTTGGCTGCTTAAAGTGGCTAGCTAAATAACTTCTCGGCTTTCCCCCACTGCCTCAATCCTAGAAGTTCATGAATGTAACAATGAGCGGCAGCGCGACAAGATTATCACACAACAGACCTCTCTAGGTATGAGTCACCATTTGTGTGAATTAGCGACAATCGTCCACAATTGTCAGGTACAGAGCTCGCCAAGTTCACCAAGAAGTGGCAGCTCGCACACGAGTTCCAGCTCAAATCAGCCTCAGTTTAATTTAATAGTTGACAGTTTGATAAATGGAGCTAAGCCTTCGTTGTGTTGTGACCAACCGGAAAAACACTGCAGTTGACCAAATGTATTAGTCGTCCAGACAGCTGCATAAACGTGGTACTACTTATGCATGTACATCACGATGGAATAGAAATGGAAGCTCGCCTAACTGCTGACAGTTTACCATACCTACTCTGTCGACAAAAAACATGCTGCTTAAAAAACCTACCCTGCACTAGCAGAATTAGTAGATAAAAATCGAATTAGTAAGATACTACTACAGAGAGAAAGCATCAAAGCTTCCTTCACTGAAGACGATTCTATTAACACTGCAACCGTTCACGCCTCGAATTCCGTAGAAAAAAAATGATGTTGTGAGACCAGTAACGGCCAGCACTTCCAGCAGTGAAGTGCATGGCAGCATGTTAAGGAAAAAGGAGCACACTTGTGACATATCTCAGCCGTTTGCGTTGCGACCAACTAGAAAAACACTTCAGTTGACCAAATGTATCAGTCACCCAGACAGCTGCATAAACCTAGTGCTACTTCTACATTTATTTATTTATTTAGTATACCTCAAAGGCCTCAGTCGAGGTATTACATGAGGGATGGACCTAATTAGCAACATATTAACAATTCAATCACGGTCTTGAATACATGTGGGTTGGAGTGGTGCATGGCGAAGGCAGGCAAGTTGTTCCAGTCCCGGGCGGTCGCAACAAAAAAGGAGCGAAGGTGGGCAGTAGTTTGTGCTGGTGGTGGATAAATGGCTCGAGGATGGTTTGTACGGCTGGATAATCGATGAGCAGGCAAGATTGCTGGAACGTTGAAAGGAGCGTGATAAAATTTGTGAAAACGACAGAGCCGAGATATATGACGACGTGATTCTAGGTTGTTGAGGTGGCCACGAGTTTTAAGTTCAGAAACGCTGGAATGATGAGAGTACATGGAGTAGATTAACCAGGCTGCGCGATTTTGTAGATTCGAGAAGGTTAGATAGATTAGATTGATGAGGGTCCCAAACCGAGCATGCGTACTCCAATTTAGGGCGAACAAATGTGGTGTAAACTAACAACTTCACTGATGAGGGAGCAAGTTTTAAATTCCTACGAAGAAAACCCAGCGCACGATTAGTGGAGGATGCTACGTTGTTAACGTGACTGGACCAGGTGAGGTTGCATAAGAATGTTACGCCGAGGTATTTATAGGATTCTGCTGTTAAGATTGTAGAGCCCGAAATGGCGTAAGTCGCTTGCTGACAATGTTTCTTACGGTGAAATGATATTAGCGATGTCTTATTTACGTTTAAAGACATTAGCCAGTCGTTACACAAGGATTCAATAAGGCTAAAGTTGTTTTGAAGTATAGCAATATTGGTAGGGTTTTTTATTGGACGGTACACGACGCAATCATCTGCAAACAGGCGAATATTTGATAAAATGTTAGCTGGGAGGTCATTTATATAAATTAAGAAAAGTAGGGGTCCGAGTACTGTGCCCTGAGGGACGCCAGAGATTACGGGAAGATAATTAGTTGAGTGGTTGTTAGCGTACAGAAATTGTTGCCGATTAGTCAGAAAACTACGAATCCAGTTGAACGTCAATGTATTAATGCTTAAGCAAGAAAGCTTCAGCAGTATCCGTTAATGCGGAACTTTGTCAAATGGTTTTTCAAAGTCTAAAAAGAGGGCATCGGTGGGTATATTTAGGTCAACGCTAGAACTGATCTCATTGTAGAATGAAGCAAGTTGTGTGTCGCAGGATAATCCTGAGCGAAACCCATGTTGACTATGATGAAAGAAGTTGTGGCGGTTTAAGAACTTGACGGTGTTAGAGCAGGTAACATGTTTTATTAGTTTAGAGCAAATGCTAGTGAGCGAGGTTGGACGATAGCTCCTAGGCTGGGATGGAGGGCCTTTTTTTGGGACTGGTACAATCTTACCCACTTTCCAGTCTTCCGGAACCACTCCTGAAGACAGTGATTGCTGAAACATATGGTATAATATCACACTGACAACGGGTTGTGTGTTTTTTAACATTTTAGCGTTGATGCCACCGGCGCCACAAGAAGATGTAAGCTTTAATGAGTCGATTAATTTAGCAATGCCCTGTTGAGAAAACGTGATGTCCGGCATCATGTCGTAATCACGAGGATGGAATGAAGGTAAGTTGTCGTTAGGTTCGATAGTGAACATGGAAGAGAAAAAATGATTAAGTTGTTCGGCGGCTTCATCGTCGGGGAACGGAAGGTTATGACTATCAAACAGTGCCAGTGGTTGGGAATTTTGAGGGTTGATAACGCTCCAAAAGTTCTTCGGGTTATGGGTCAGCATGGCCGGCAAAGTCTGTCAGTAAAAAGAACGTTTTTCTTTAATAGCATGCGTGCTGAATGCTTTTTCTGCAGCGTAGTAGTTGTTCCATGCGGAAATGTTATTAGATCGTTTTGCTGATCTAAAAGTCTTTTCTTTTATTATTGAGTCGTTTTAGTGTAGCTGTGAACCATGGAGACGTCTTTTTTTCGGTGACTGTAATGGTGGGCATGTATTTTATGAACAGGTCATGGATTTTATTTTTGAAGAGCAACTAATTAGTCTCGACAGAGCGCTGCAAATAATCAGCTAGCAGGCAAGTAGCGAATTCTGCAAATTCATTGTTTAGGGCGGAATAGTTTCCTTTGTTATACAATGTTATCGTTTTTGTTATTTTAGACGAGCGTGTTAGTTGGCAGAGGTAGGTACCATGAATCACTGAATGGTCACTTAAGCCAGGCAAGAACGTCATCTTGGAAACCTTGTCAGGTTCGGAAGTGAGGATAAGATCTAGAGTGTTGGATGAGGTAGAATTTTGACGTGTGGGTTCAGTGACGAGTTGCGGTAGTCCAAATGTCAGGCATGAGTTGACGAAATCGCTTTCATAACCGTGTTTGGCGGCTGTGCTTGCCAGATCATTCCACGAAATCGCTGGAAAATTAAAATCACCGAAGAGAAGTATCGGAAAATGACGGAAAGTTTTAGTTACAGAGTGAATAGCCACGTGGAAATTCGGTACAAAAATGGGGTCAGGACCGGGACGGCGGTAACAAACTCCAATTATCGTGGGGGGATAAGAAGCATTGCAGAGAATGAACGTGATTTCTAAGCATGAAGACACACGAATTTCTGTACTTTGAAGGCTTTTATGACTGCCTATCAGCACTCCACCTCCACGTTTGTTAGTGCGGTAACGTCGAAAAATGTTGAAGTCCGGGAAATATTGTAGCAGCTCTGAGTCTGCTATTGAAGGGTTAAGCCAAGTTTTGTTTATTACGAACAAATCTGACTATGAAGAGCTAATTAGATTTTGTAAGCCATCAACTTTCGTTATATTGCTTCTAGTGTTAGTATAAAGAAAGGAGAATGATTTCCTGGTTGGAATAGTACGGCCGAGGTCTATGTGTTTAACGGGCGCAGAACGACTTTGTTAGTCTTATGATCGTAAATGAAAGTTTTGTTGCCTATGATAAGCTTATCATGACGGAGTTTGTAAGGTTGCTGCTGTGCCCTTCCAAACTCACCGAGAAGTTTTCTGGCTTTAAGTGTGTTAGGCGTATAGTCCTGCGATATGCGATAGTTTGAACCTTTTAGCTTGCGCCCACTCGACAGTACGTTCTCCCTAACCTTAAAGTGGGCAAATTTAATGATGACTGGTTGGTTTTTGTTAGCATTATATTTACCTAAACGATGAGCCCTTTCCATATCCATTGCGTCAAGACTGATTTCTACTTCTTTGCTACAAATTGGAGCACAGAGGCTTCCCATTCAGTCCAAGTTTCACGCTCGCAATCTTTTAAACCAAAAAGAACAAGGTTAGATCGACGTGCTCGGTCTTTACAGTCATCCAATTTGATCATGATTGCAGTGACATCTTGTGCATTTTGGTCTGAAAGCTTACTGATATTGTCCAATTGCGTTTTTAAGCCCAATACTGATTCACACACAGTCTTTTTCTATTTTAGTTAGTCTATTGTTCATCTCCCTGATCGAATCATGGTTTTGAGACAGTTTCTGCTGGATTGCCTTAAGTTCTTGTAGCATGGAAGCTTGACCAGATTGGATGTTTTTAAGTGCTGTCATTACGTCACTCGACATTAGCGATTCGCTAGAGTCGAGTATGTTAGAGCGAGTGGTAGGACCACGGTTTAATTCAATGTCGCCTGACAAAGCTAGTAATTACTTAATGACATGCGCGCAATCAAGCACGACATTAAAACAACACTGTGGGCTTGGCAACACCAGGAGGGCCGCGTAACGAGTACGACGTGCATACAGAGAGTATCAAGTATTTACCTGCAGGACAAAAAGGCGTTGCAGGTAAGAGGCCGTGGCCTTAACTGTGGTGTTACCAAGCCCATTGAAGGCTGCCTTGGGTGAGTTCGAGCGTATGTATTCGGGGGGCAAGGAGGATGTTATTCGAAGATTAGCAATCCCTGTAATCACTTCGTCCGGTAGCGGCGGTCGATGCATTGGTGCGCACTTTCCGCACGGGGGCGCAGAAGGCGATTGTGGCAGTTCTAGTTGCACAGGCCGAAGGGGTGGGTCCAGGTAGCGGTCAACGTTCAGCAATGCCGGGGACCATGACGCCTCCGGGAAGTCACCAAAGGTACCGAAGCGCGCGCCGTCGGACCGCGGGCCGCGGAGTGAAACGAAAGCCTGCAGGACAAAAAGGCGTTGCAAGTAAGAGGCTGTGGCCATAGCTGTGGTGTTGCCAAGCCCATTCAACTACATCTACTACGTAGAAAGAGCTGCGTGAAGTAATGTGAAGATAGAATGGCATCTCATTAGCAGCATCGCCCTAAGTTGTGTCTTCTCTCTCGACCTACTCGAGCAAGGTAATCGTACTCGGTAGGTGCATTTGTTCAAGCCGACATAGGCCTTACAGTCAAAGCGAAGCTGAAGCCAGGCCTTGGATAAATGGAAAAATGATTGCAGTGGTCTGGTGGTAATTGTGTGCGGCATAGTGTGTTGTGCCGGCTTGGCATCTTCTTGTTGGCGTCTCTCAGATTCGCTGTGGGTGATATTGTTTGCAGATTTCTGTGCCCTTTCCCTATACTGCAATTTGTGGTTTAGGTTTTCTTACCAGAAACTCAGTGTTTTCAGCATGGGTGCTTTCTCCATGTTGGTGTCTACTGTGTTTGTTGTGAGTGATTGTCCTTCTGTATTAGTGTGACATTTCATCGCTGTGCAATTTGATGTTTATATTTGCTTGCAGTGTTCTCCAGGCCTGGTCTTCGCTCTGTGTGCCGTGAATGATAGATTTGGCAGTGACAGTATAATACACTTTTTTACCATTGCTTATTTTCGGCCGAAGTTTACTTACACGCAGTTATTAGGAAGACATGATTGCTTTCATGACGATGCGAGTTCCCAACAAAGCTGTACGAGCAAAGCACGTGAAATAGCTACTCTATTGCATTTTCATAAGTCACAAACACTACCAGATACTTGAGGACGGCAAACAATTGTCAGGGCAGTTTTGAACCAAAATGGGCACCTTTCTTTTTTGTCCGAAAGCTCCACATGTTTATACATTTATTGTGACTTTGACCGTCCTCCTGAAATTTCTGCGTTCGACCCACCTTATTGAACGTTTGTGACATTCTAGTTTGTGTGTGTGCGTTACCTCCCACTCTCTTTTTCTCTCTTATTCTGTTTTCCTTACCTTACTGTCTCCCTTCCCAAGTGCAGGGTAGAAAACCAGACCTGATTTCCGGTGAACCTCCCTGCCTTACTTCATTCTTATCTCCCTCTCTCTTTCTTTCGACCGTGATTTTACTTTATTACTATATCCAGTTACTAATTTTCCTGTTTGCATCTTCTTCTCAAATCATTGCATTGCTTTTTATGTTCCCCAAAAGTAAGGGCTCTGTAAAGCAGCTGTTTTTCGAACTCCATGGTTCCTATTGGTGCCACTTCCATAATTTTTGCCAATCGCAGGGTTTGTTGTGGCTGTTGCCTTGCATCATAAAAGCATGTAGGTGCCGTTCAGTATATCTGTTTCTTGTGTGTTTGATCTGAAAGCACTCTTTCAAACACGATTGTGATGATGCATCATAATGGATGCACAGTTTCATTTACCTACTGCTTGCTCACTTTATAATGTAATGGCTTCCATGCTAAGTTTAGAGTCACACAGTAATACCTAAAATAGACAGGTAATTTATTTTTCAAATCTGCATGCCTACATGTTAAGATGTAGGTTGCCTACAGCAGGCTTTTGGTCGCCTTGAAATTCGTGGTCCTAAAAGTCTTGCTCTTTCACATATCTTTCTAACATATGAATTCATTGTGTTTAGTGTATCTAGCTACAGACGTAAAAAGGCGACGCAATGGTCTTCACCATGTGATTGTGTTCTTGTGTTTCTTTTTTTATCAATGCAGTCACTCTGTGTGAAGAACGTATGGTGCGTATCTATAGAGGTCTAATCAGGTGACTCTTGGTAGTGGTTTTTGCATCCTGCACTACAGCAATCATGTATTTTCAAACAAATAAATTAAAAACACAGAGTGCAGCTGTTTAAAGAAATCAGATTCATACAAGGATTAGTCTGTGAAGAACATAGGCAGAACGGTTGTCTGTATTGTTCATGCTTATTCTATTTCTTACTCAACCACACTAAATAGCCACTGTCAGCCATTAATCAATTGTGTACACAAAGATGAAAAAGTTGCCATGTGTGTTATTGGATGTTTCAGGGATTGTGTTCTCCATGTTGTCTCTATGTTAACTGTTAAGCATGGGCTTGATGTCTATATACAACGTCGATGCAATGCGATTTTTTGATTGTTGTTGCCACAATATTAACATCACGTTAGCGCAACGTGATATTTTCAATGTTGTTGCCTCGTTAAAAACAACACGTTTGGACAACTTTATTTTAGAATGTTGCTGCAACATTAAAAACACTCTGTTATGGCAACGTAATACTATAAACGTCGGTGCAATGTTATATATTATTGTCTAACGTTGCCTCACATTCGTTATAATAATTTCACGTTGACTCAACGTTCTGCATTACCTAGGTATATGTATAGGTATATATATATATAAGAAAACGCAGGAAATAAAAAAAAACATGAAAACAAATTGCCCGCAGCTTCCCTCGGGGGAACACTGAGGAGGATGCGGAGCATATAATTGGTTAACGGGGTGTTAAAGTGCGACTTACTTGGGTCGATGGCTAAATTGGTTAACGTGGTTGTGAAATGGGGTGTTAAATTGCGACTTACTTGGGTCGATGGCTAAATTGGTTAACGTGGTTGTAGGAGGGGGTGTTAAATGAGTGAACACGTACACACGTATGCGAAAGGGCGGCGCTGGTCGAAGGGACGTCGATCATTGTGTTTGTGGATTTGTTGGAATTCATTTCACCGCGACCTTGGACGTCGACGCGCCGTACAAACCAACCGACGAGCGGCAACTGAGCGAGCGAGCGCCGACCTTGAGTATATATACAGCACGACGGCGCATGCACTGTCAGCTGTTGAATGTTCTCGAAGCGCGACGCCACATGCGCGTCCACTGGAGAATCAGGAGAATTGTAGATGTCGAACGCGGTGTGTAGAGGAGGAAGGGTGCACAGATGGTGGAGGAGTGAAGCGCGCGCGGTGTGTAGAGGAGGAAGGGATGCACAGATGGTGGAAGAGTGGGCGACGGCGCGACGGCGCATGCGCGCGCGTCAGCTGTCGAATGTTCGAGAAGCGGTGTGGACGGCGCGGGCGGCGCGGACGGCGCACTACAAGGCGCGAGTATAAGATGCTCCGCATCTAAAAGGTCCAGCACGGAATCTAACGTGGGATCTGCGCGTCCTGACTGCGAGGCGTTACCACCGTAGGGTACCTCTTAAGACGTTCATATCTATTTATAGCTATTTATATCTAAGCTATTTATATCTACCACTTGCCACTGTTGGCGGTCATCTTAGGGGGGGGGGGAAATCATCGTATTTTCAGCATTATCAGCAAGAAGCCACTGTGAGCGTGCGGCGGCTCTCATCTATTACGCGTACTTTGGTTCGCATCGAGAATAAGGTCGTGTACACTCGATCGCGCGCCCTTATCCTGTAGTGGGGAGGTCGTACGTTTCGTACGTATTTTATTGTAGTTACTGGACGCACAAAGGCCAATGCAATTGTTGCGCATCGTCTGTTTGCAAAAAGGGTGCACTTTTCAGACAGGGCAAAGTAACAACTGAGACGCTCATTTGCGTTCATCTGTACCTGTGAGTACGTTTCGTGCGGCATTCGTGCTTGAGAAACGCGGGGCACGTTTCAATCTGCTTGTCATTCTGCGCGCGTTTTTCCAATTTGTTCTATCGCGTTCATTGCTTCGCTTTGCGTCAACGCTGTGACTTTTTTTGTGCTTTTCATTGCTCTTTTCTCGTAATGCGAAGTTTGAAATGCCTCCTACTGCTGCTCAAGCGACGATAAGGGTGCGATAACAGAGAAAACATAAGTATAACCTACCATTTGTGTTCCTGATAGTGGCGCGAACACGGCGCGCTCATAGGCTGCTTGTATGTACACAGGGGCATGCTGGCACGCTCGCTTGAGTCACACGGCCCTTGCCATACCATCGAACTCGCATAGCAGCGTATTGAACTGTTGTCAAACCACACATTTCACGTCCAGCGACGATACCACAATAACGCTGCCGCACAAAACACGCATACAACACCGCGGCACATAGTCGTGCAGCTCAAATGCGTCACTCAGAAGGTTAAGGTTATCGCGTGACTGCTTCGCTATGCCACCGATCAAGCAAGTCGCTTGGCTAGTCTCCTAACTTCTGTGGCCATTTCGGAACATTTCTTTCGCGTGTTCTTTTTTATCCGCGAGTGGGCGGCACTGGGCACGTGCATCAATCGCCTCTCGCGAGCAGCTATCGCCGTTCAAAGGTCGAAGAAGAGATCGGTCAACGGGCATGATTTCTCGGTTCGCAGCGACTGCTTCAGAAGAGTCGCGTTATTTCCTTTTTTGTTTCTTCTTTTTTTCTCCGGGTGTCTTCAACACAAGGTTTCATTCCGTGCATTGATACGCGCTGCCACTGCCCGACACGTTATTCAGAAGGGTATACTGAGTGGGCATGCAGTGCTTATCGGACGCATGGAAGGTCTGCAGGCTCTTCCTTTAGCATTATATTGACTTCATGGTGAAAGAACATAAGTAACGTTATTCTGTGGTGGCAGTGCTGGTTGAACCTGAGCCCAACTGTTTGAAGTCTGCCCTCTGCTGCGTTTCTTACAGCAGATATCATTCGACGATACAAGGAAATAAATTATTGATTAGTGAATTGTGAATTTTGTAAGCATTCAGATAAATCTGTGCTTTCGTGTGACAACAAACATTTTCCCCCTGGACAGCAGAATGCATGCCAGACAGCACTGAAAGCAAATTGCAGAGAGCGCTGGAAACAAATAAAAAGAAAACATGTGACAGGAGGTGAAATGGGAGCTTTCTGGTGGTCTCGTTCCGGATGAACGATGCCAGATCGTGAATATACCTCCTTTTTCTCCCTCATTTATCCACGTTATTTCCTAAGGAGGTAGAATTGGGGTCGCCGAACCGTATTACTCCTTTTTTGTTACGCCCCATGGGTGTATAAGCGTGTATAATGGCAATATCGCGCCATTGAAACGCCTAAATCGGGTAGTTTCTGTTAACAATGTAGTATGACACTCATGCACTGAGTCCAACTTGTTCAATACAGAAATTTGTCCATACAACGCAGAAGTTTCGGAAAACACAAGTAATCACGGATCTTAAATGTCCATAAATTATCTCTTTGAAAAGTTGCAATCACAAAACCACCGTGCCTAAAAGCAGAACAATTACAGCCCGAACAACTCCTACAGATGGTTCGCCAGTGAAGCTCAGATGTGCGGCCACAAACGTTGTCGCCGAAAGCGGGCGCCGAAAGCGGGCGTCGACCGCAGTGAACGTGATTCCGCCATTGCAGCGTTAATGCTGCCCTGGTAGCGACTCAGTTTCCTCGGCTCGCGCGTTGTCGTTTCCATTTGGCTCGGTGAGCTGGGGGGTCGCCAGTGCACAGTTACTGCGTGCGGTTTCTCACGGAGTGTGGCAGCTTGGGCTGGTTGGTATGCCATGATGATAGTTATAGCACGAGAACAGAACGATGACACAGACGTTCGTGTCCTTCGTGTCCTTGTCTGTGCCCGGCGAACATGAATTTTCACATGGATCAGCTGTCCGCGCTGTGCTTAGGTCACCTGCTGTTCGGGCTTATGCACGATTCGTGCCATCTAAGCGTAAAGCTTTAGGTTGAAACTACACTGTGCTGGTTAGGTGGCGCAGCTGCAACTAAGTAACGTAAGTCACTGAAGGCGCTCCCAATAAAGCACGGGCTGGGGTGGGACGTAGGTAACGATGTAAACACCGATATTGTTTGTCGCGGCTGATGATTTTTGAAGACGATAGTCTTTTTTGGGGACCATCGACGCAAAAATTTGGTCTGTCTGCCTGTCTGTCTGTCTGCCTGCCTGTCTGTCTGTCTGTCTGTCTGTCTGTCTGTCTGTCTGTCTGTCTGTCTGTCTGTCTGTCTGTCTGTCTGTCTGTACACTTGTCTGATGTCCACCATTAAAGGCACCTTTAAAGGCATGGAGGGACCGGCGGATACCCCAAATGGCTGACCCCATCCGCAGCACCCACCAATATTGCTCATAGTTCAGTGTTCATATTTATGCGATTGTCAATTATAAAGCAATTATCACGCATATCTGAGGCACAATGACAACTTGTCAATATTTATTACGTATATCTTTTCACTATACTCGGGCACAACTTTCTGTGGCCATGAAGGGAAGGCTATTTGGGCGGAGCTAAAGCTCCTGTACTCCTCCGCGATGTAGTCTGCTTCAGGTCGCGTTTCGAATAGCAGCCGCGTTCGTGTAATTCCAATGCACACAATGCTAATTGCCAGCGTACACAGCCACTTGTGAGAGAAATTTGACACAATCTCCTTCGGCGAGTCGTGGAAATAGCTGAAGGGCGACGCACGCTCACCTAAAACGAAGATGCATTTTGGTTTTGAGGGGCACGTAAAACGTGTGAAGTTTTCAGACGCGGGAGAACGCAAAATTACTCTTCGGAAAGCAAATAAGAAAAGGGTATCTCCTCGGCATGTGCAGCGTCTGTTTGTAAACAGCATCTAGTACAAAAAAGTGTTGTTGTTCTCGATTATTTTAACGCGGAAAACACGGACGCATTCGTGGCTTTATATTCTAGAGTGATGGCAAATGCCCACTTTGCCTCCACAGCCTTTCCTTCATTGTTACAGAAAGTTGTCTTTGAGTATGGACGAGGGATACATAAGCAATTTTAAGGACCGTAGCGTTTATCACGCTGCGCTCAGCATGCAACGTTTGCACGAAAGGTAAGTGTTTCCAACGCTTTGCTAAGACGACATGGTGGTGGCCCCTACTGGTTGCCTAGCGTTCTGCGCATACTTACCTCCAAGACGGGCTCGCACGCCACGGGCGTGTACGCCATGCACGCGCTTCGTCTTCCAAGATAACTGCCAGATGGCGCTCTTGTCTCACGTGTGGCAAGACTTGATGTGCTCATTCACCTCCGCTGCACGCTCGAGGCACTCTAACGCAGCGCGTGCAGATTACCATTCACCAATTTTCTTGCCCAGAACATCAAATAAACATCTTGTTCACTCTCTCCGAACGCATTGCTACTCTATTTTAACGCCATTTTTAGAGTAACTTGCAGATACGGGGCCTATTTTTGTGTATGATAGCCATACACAGCTCTCGTACTAAAACTTAATTTATGAACAATGCATAAGGGCATAGAACCGATCAGGATTGCCTTGCGCTTCACCTGCACTTTCCTTTCATCTTACAATGTGTCGTGCAATGTTTCCTCTTCAGTTACTGTTTCTTGGTGAACGCGAACGCCTCAGTCTATATAAATGAAAAAAAAATAACAAAGCTGGCCCAATACTCACCGGTGAAAGCCATTGACTCAGCCCATATTGGCTAGGTGGCGGCAAACCAGGCCCAATAAAAATATTGGATGCACGGTTGCGTAACCAGCCCAATAATGTTAGCCAGACTGAACGGCTGACACAAGAGTTGCTCATTTCCGGCCAAATTGGCTCGAGTTTGAAGGGCGCAAATCTGCCCTAAAACCAAATCAACTAACGCTTCTCTCGTTTCCGCCTATATACCTATTTCTCTGCTTTGCTCATACGCAAACGTATTAGAACATATTTTATTCAAGCACCTTTCGACTTTCTTCAGGGAAAACAGTCTAATGAATGACAGACAAGACGGCTTTTGAAAATGGCCCGCTGCGGCGGTCTGTGGCTAAGGTACTCGGCTGCTAACCCGCAGGTAGCGGGATCAAATCCCGGCTGCGGCAGCTACATTTTCGATGAAGGCAAAAATGCTGAGCCCCGTGTGTTCAGATTTCGGCGCAGGTTGAAGAACCCAGGTGCTCGAAATTTCCGGAGTCCTTCACTACGGCGTCTCTCATAATCATATGGTGGTTTTGGGACAGTAAACTCCATATATCAATCAATTATCAAAGCTTTCAAAAAGCCTTCTCGACCGTCACACAACTGTTGGAAAGCGTTCAGTACATTGCAGCGATCCTAGATAAACAACGCCAGATTGACATTATTTTCCAAGACTTGGAAACAGCATTTGACCACGTGTCACATGCAAAACTATTCTCAAAGCTTAAGCCTATACTGAAAATTGACGCATTAATTTCATGAATTAAGGCCTACCTCGTTTGCCGAAATCAAATAGTCAGTATTGATGCCATCCACTCTGATTCACGACCAGTCAAATCGGGAAATCCTCAGGCTTCAGTGCTAGGGCCACTTTTGTAGTTTTTATAGACAAAATAACCCATGACATTCCGGTAACCATTAGGGTGCACGTTGAAGAACCCCAAAGGGTCAAATTTTGAGAGCTCTCTACTACGGCGTCTCTCAATATCGTATGGTGCTCTTGGGACTATAAACCCCACATATCTACCTATCCGGTTACTGTTAACTATTTGCGGATGACGGCATTTTTAATCGGGAAATACGTAGTACAGATGACCAGATTCTCTTAAACGCGGCGTTAAAAAAACATCTTGGTGTCAAGTGTGGTGGATGAAGATTAATAAAAATAAAACGGTAGTTATGACCGTAACACCTAAACGGCATGCTTTCCAAAACCCATATTTTATAAATGGTCAGAAACTATCGTTCTTTAACGCTTATAATTATTTAGGTGTTGTATTGAGCGCAGATTTTAAGCGGAATGAGCATATTGCATACATTTAAAAAAGCCTTACAGAAATAGGATTTGTAAGACGTGCTTTGAGCAAATCTACCGCTAAATTAAAATTCATTGCGTATAAAACTTTATACGTCCGATCTTTGAATACTCATCTGTGGTTTGGGGATTCTCACAGCTAAATAAATACTAAAACACTCAAAACGATTCAAAGAAAACCAATCTGGTTTATTTTTAATCGTCAAAGCTATCTTACGTCACCCAGTGAACTGTTGAAAACAGCTGCCCTAGATACATTGCAGGCAAGACGGCTACACGTCTGATTGAAGTACATGTTTTTAATTTACAACGTCGAGCTGCAAGTAAACAAAAATACGTACATAGAATTTGTACACTGCTGATCTACTCCATCCGAGCAACCAAAAAAAAAACTGAAGCAGTATTTCTGAATAACAACGGCCTTTAAATTCTCAGTTTTTCCGTGAACTGTCAATAACTGGAATGCTCTGCCTAGGGATTTGATAATCTGCGAAAATGTTGAGTCGTTCATGGAAACATTTAGAGACCAGCATCTCACATGACTTTCATCTTCTCTTCACCTTGCCCAGTATTATTTCTTAAGATATTATTTTGCTATGCTTGTGTTCAGGGCTTTGCATTCTGTCTCATTGCTGATTTTCTGTACTCGTAAATGGCGGTTCCTTTTTTATTTTTTTGTTTTATGAGTGGATGCTTGTTGTTGTTGCTGTTGAGTTGGTTTCTTGCTTTTCTTTTTTTCCGTGTGTGCAAGCGAAAATCACTATTATTGTGTAGGTACTGGTGTTTAACGTTTTCTCAATTTTTTAGCTACGCGTGGCAGTATTTCTGAAATGATAATATAGGTTCAGCATCGCTCGCTGAAGATCCCGAACACACATCTACCCGTATTAGGGCAACGCAATATGCTTGCCTCAGACAGTAGTAAGATCAATGGTTTGGTAGATAAAACAGAGGGCACTCTACAACGGAAATTCCGACGTGCCCATGCTACGTGCTTCTTTACATTTCTCCGTAAAGAAGGTGAATTTCTTTCATTTTTCAATTGTATCACCTTTCATCTGACTGGCTGTTGGCGTAGCCTACGTTATTCATTTGTTCTATATTCACTCTGCTGCTTTACAGGCGCTAAAAGTTACGGGTATCTCATTACACGCCTACATCACTACTCCGCTACGCTTATTCATCTATAAATTTAGGCCTATATTTCACTCACAATTTGAAAGTTATTTTTAATATGTTTGCTCTGACATCAACGTCTCAATAGCTATCTACGTCTGCATAAATTTTAAGTTTTGTTGCAATGTTGAATAAGAACATACTCCAGGAAAAGGTTTGAATCTTTCTCGCTCTGCAATGCTACCTTGAGTACTTCACGATTGTGCAATGTCGCGTCGTGTCGAGAGGGCAGGCACTAGTTTTACTTCTCAGCCGTGAGCCAATATTGCCACATTCCATTTCCCTAGTTTTTGTTATTGTCTTAAAATACCACACGATTCTCAGCGCGAACCACGCCTGCAGTTTTCGAGAAGGTTCCGGATAGTAGTAGTTCATTTCGATAAGATTACGCCCACTGTGCGAGCGGTACAGATTGTTCTGGAACCTACGCCACCGCCAGCGATAACGCTAGAACATTCGACAGCAAGAGTATAAATGCCGACGCGCTTCGCTGCTCGTCAGTTGTTGAATGAAGGCCGACGCTCCGTTCACCGCTATCAGTCCGAGACTGCTATCTGTGCAAGACTACTGTTGTAATTGGACTTTCCGTTTACCGGGCACAGGTTCGCCCAAATAAACAGTTATATCCCAACACGAAGTCTCCTGTCTTCGGCCACGTCACGACCCCGTGACATCTGGTGGAGGTGCTGCTTCGTTCATGTACTGAACGCCCACGTCAAGCCGTGAACCCAGCCCACGTCACGGAGAAGACACCGACGCCAACCAAGAGCAGCGAACAAGCCGCCGACAGCAAGGTCTCCCACCGGAGTACGGGCTTCTACAAGAAAAGGCGCGGAAGGCCAAGGCCATGACCTCTACTGCAGCGACAATGACAACCGGAGTGTCCCAGCCCGGGATTGTCATTCGTCAACCCAACGACCTACCAACGTTTCATGGGTCATCGTTTGAAGACCCGGAAACCTGGCTAGAAACATACGACCGTGTGGCCGCCCTCAACCACTGGGACAACAAAGAAAAGCTCCGTCGTGTGTATTTCTACCTGGAAGACACCAAAAGGACCTGGCTAGAGAATCTTGAGTCCACGCTCCGAACGTGGGATGTCTTCTGCGGCGCATTTCTGCAAACGTTCGCGAGCGTCGCTCGCAAAGAGAGGGCCGCTGCTCTATTAGAGACCCGGGTTCAGCTACCAAATGAGAAGGTTAGAATTTTCCCAGAGGAGATGACCTGCCTATTTCGTCACGCTGACCCAGACATGCCTGAGGAGAAAAAAGTTCGTTTCCTCATGCGAGGGGTCAAACAGGAGCTCTTCGCGGGACTAATGAGGAATCCACCGAAGACCGTTCAAGAATTTGTATCCGAGGCGACCACCATCGAAAAAACCCTTGACATGCGCACCAGACAGTATAATCGTCGCCTGACTCCAGAATGCGCTGCTGCTCAAAACCAGTGACCCCGAAAACCTGCGTGAAACGATCCGAGCGATCGTGCGGGAAGAGCTGCGCAAACTGTTGCCTTCGGCGCACCCTCAAGTGGATTCGATCGCCGAAATTGTGCAAGAAGAATTTCGGCAATCACTTTGAATTCCCCAAACACCGCTGCCCGAGCCAGAAACTATGTGCTACGCCGCTGCAGTGCGCCACAACGCTCCTCCCAGTCCACGCCAAAACGCCGCCCCATCGCACTTCCATCGCCAGACACCACCGCCGCCACCACCTCCACCGACGAACTACCGTTCACCAGCCGGCCAGCGCAGTGCGCCGAGGAAAACCGACGTTTGGCGCACTATGACCACCGCCCGCTGTGCTACCACTGCGGCGAGGCCGGGCACACTTACCGCCGTTGCCAGTACCGACAGATGGGACTACGTGGGTTCGCCGTCGATGCACCACGTCCGCAGCAAGAGGAACGGCCACGTGACATCGCCGACTACCTGACACGAACTCAATGAACACCCCGAAGTCCTTCCTGTTCGCCGTTGCCCAGCTGCCGCATGTCACCGCACCCCCGGCAGTACTCCGGCCCAACGCGGGGCCGGTCTCCTAGCCCGTATCCGGGAAACTAAGGCCAGCAACCGGTGGAGGTGCGGTTGCTGTGCGACGAACTACCGAAGACCCTCCGACGACGACGACGCCGCGACGGAGCTTTCCGAACATAATGCCAACCAGGCGAAGCCCTGACGGCGAAAGCTCACTTACCGGAGGTGGCCTGAAGACGCAACATGGAAGCAGCGGATCAAGCAGACGCAGCCGTGACCCGACGCCACGCCCCAACTGTAATGCGAGACGGCGAACTAGCAACATCGACGTTCTTACCGACGGCCACAGTGTGACCACTCTCGTCGATACTGGAGCCGACTATTCTGTCATCAGTGGGTCGTTTGCCGCCAAGTTAAAGAAAGTTAGGACAGCTTGGAAAGGCCCTGAAATCCGCACAGCCGAAGGTCATCTCGTAACGCCTTCAGTAATCTGCACAGCGAGAGTCACCATTACCGGCCGTATTTATCCTACAGGCTTAGTAGTCCTACAGCGTTGCTCGAGAGATGTCATCCTTGGCATGGACTTCTTATGCCTCTATGGTGCTGTCATCAACCTAAAAACAAGGTCGATAACGTTATCCAAAGAAGAAGCACTACCGCCGCGCACGCAGTCAGGACACCATGCCTTGAGTGTGCTGGAAGAACAAGTCACCATTCCGCCTCGCTCAAGCGTCATTATTTCAGTCGGCGCTCCTAAATCACCTGACATGGAAGGCGTCGTTGAAGGCAGTCAGCATCTGTTGGTCACCCGAAATATTTGCGTCGCAAGAGGAATTGCAGAGCTGCGGGGAGGCAAAGCAACGGTTAGGCTCACGAATTTCAGCAATGAGTACAAACATGTGAACAAAGGAACAACGGTTGATTAGATCGAAGAAATTGTCGAAGCCACCAGTGCTTTCGCCCTCGCCGATGCTGCGGAACCTGCTCAGAGGAACCTAGCCCCTCCCATAGCTTTCGACGTCAATCCCAGACTTCCGAATGATCAGCAAGAACAGCTCAAGGCCCTGCTCCTGCAATACAAAAATTGCTTTTCGTCGTCATCGAAACTTCGGCAGACCCTAATCACGAAACATCGCATCATAACCAAAAATTGCCACCAATTCCGTCGGAGTCCGTACAGGGTTTCGACGCAAGAACGTGAGGCCATGAAGAGACAAGTTGATGAAATGCTGCGGGATGACATTATCCACCCGTCCAAGAGTCCATGGGCATCTCCCGTGGTGTTAGTGAAGAAAAAGAATGGGACCCTACGTTTCTGCGTCGATTATCGCCGCCTGAACAAAATCACAAGAAAGACGTGTATCCTCTCCCACGGATTGACGACGCACTTGATCGGCTCCATAACGCCAAGTACTTTTCGTCAATGGACCTCAAGACTGGCTATTGGCAAATCAAAGTCGACGAAAGAGACCGAGAGAAGACGGCGTTTATAACACCGGACGGCCTCTCCGAGTTTAAGGTGATGCCCTTCGGCCTTTGCTCAGCGCCTGCAACTTTTCAACGCATTATGGATACAGTACTGGCAGGAGTGAAGTGGCAGACTTGCCTTGTGTACTTGGACGACGTCGTCGTGTTTTCTTCGAGATTTGACGAGCATCTTCGGCGCCTTGAAGCTGTACTTCAAGCCATCAAGACGTCCGGACTCACACTGAAGCCAGAAAAGTGCAGATTTGCGTATGAGGAGCTCTTGTTTCTGGGACACGTTATCAGCAAGCCTGGAGTTTGTCCCGATCAACGGAAAACAGCCGCCACCGCCGACTTCCCGCCGCCCACTTACAAAAAGGCCGTGCGCCGATTTCTGGGCCTGTGCGCTTATTATAAGTGGTTCGTGAAAAACTTCGCCCGCGTCACCAATCCTCTCACTAACCTTACCAAGGCCGACGTGGAGTTCAAGTGGGAAACGCCACATGAACACGCTTTCAAGGAGCTTAAACATCGCCTCCAGACGCCTCCGTTACTTGCCCATTTCGACGAATTCGCCGAGACAGAAATACATACTGACGCAAGCAGCGTAGGTCTTGGCACCGTTCTTGTGCAGAGGGCTGACGGACTTGAAAGGGTTATTAGTTATGCCAGCCGATCGCTATACAAACCAGAAGCAAACTATTCCACAACAGAAAAGGAATGCCTCGCCATCATCTGGGCTACGCCGAAATTTCGCCCCTACCTCTACGGCAGGCCCTTCAAAGTTGTGAGCGACCACCACGCCTTGTGTTGGCTAGCCACCTTGAAAGGCCGTTCAGGTCGCCTCGCATGATGGAGCCTGGGACTTCAAGAGTATGACATTACTGTCATTTACAGGTCCGGCAAAAAACACTCCGACGCCGACTGTCTCTCTCGTGCGCCTGTCGACCAACCGCTACCCGACGACCCGGATGACGAGTACTTCTTGGGAACGATAACTACTGACGACTTCGCTGAACACCAGCGGGCCGACCCGGAACTTAAGGCCCTAATAGAATACCTCGAAGGCAGGACCGCCGAAGTCCCCAAGGTATTCAAGCGCGCACTTCCGTCATTCTCTCTACGAAACGGTCTTCTACAAAAGAAAAACTTTTTACCGCTTCGAGCTAAGTAACTCCTTGTGGTGCCTTCAGCTCTGCTAACAGAACTCCTGCAGGCCCTGCACGACGATCCGACGGCAGGGCACCTCTGTGTTTCTGGCACGCTCGCGAGGATACAAGAAAGGCACTAGTGGCCACGTCTTACCACCGACGTCACCCGTTATGTGAGGACATGCCGGGACTGTCAGCGACGCAAGACACCGACGACAAGGCCAGCGGGACTTCTGCAGCCAATTGATTCACCTTGCCGACCTTTCCAGTAGATTGGTATGGACCTACTGAGGCCGTTCCGCTTTAGGAATCAACTGGATCGTGGTAGGTACCGACTACCTCACCCGCTACGCCGAGACAAAAGCCCTGCCGAAAGGCAGTGCATCCGAGGTAGCTAAGTTCTTCGTCGAAAATATCGTCCTACATCACGGCGCCCCGGAGGTCCTTATCACCGACAAAGAAACGGCATTCACTGCCGACTTAACTCAAGCGATCTTGGCATACAGCCAAACAAACCACCGCCGGACCACAGCGTACCACCCACAGACCATTGGCCTCACCGAGCGGCTTAACAAGACGATCGCCGACATGCTGTCAATGTACGTCGATGTCGAACACAAGACGTGGGACGCCATACTTCCGTATGTGACCTTCGCATACAACACGGCGGTTCAGGAGACGACGCAGATATCTCCATACAAATTGGTCTACGGAAGGAGCCCGGCAACGACGCTCGATGCCATGTTACCCAACGTCAGCGACGAAGAAAACCTCGATGTGAGGGAGTACCTTCAACGCGCCGAAGAAGCCCGACAACTTGCGCGTCTCCGTATGAAGAATCAACAGACAACCAATAGCCACCGTTACAACCTTCGACGACGCTTCGTGGAATACCAGCCCGGTGAACGTGTTTGGGTGTGGATGCCGATACGCCGACGTGGACTAAGGCCCGTATTCACAAACGCTCCTCCACTCGACCCTTCACTCGAAACGCTCCTTAAGTGGCGTTTTCCCATTCACAAACCGCCCTTCACTTGAAACGCTTCCTTCACTTGAAAAAATCTTGAGCGTTTCCTCAGGATTGTCAAGGAAGCGATCGAGCTACCTTGAATCGTCCCTCGAGTGAAATATTTGCGCCAGCATCGCGTCCGTGGCGGAGCCCGTCTCACTTTGACGGTGTTTCTCGATCAAGTAGGCTGCCACCGCCGCTTTTTTTCGACAATGACGGTGCGCGTTTACTACGAAGCTGTCTTCGAACGGTTCAGCAACGGCTACTGTGGCGCCAGGACAAGCGGGCGTGGTGTCAAAAGGAGCACTCACCAGTGCCGTGATGTGTTGCGTTCCGTGCATGAGCCAATGGATTACCTGCCTTCGGGTGTACGTATACTTTTCGTGCGAGTGCTCCATACTGTAGATTCCAGTGCTTTGAAGTGTTTTGATGAAGCTCGCACACCGCGTCAGTTCAAGCGTGGTGCGAAAGCTTCACAAGCAAGCGGCATAGCAAACTTTTGATGCGCTGGGTTGACCGTACTTTAGAGTGGCTTCCTCTCCGGTGAACCTTTGCTGCCCTAGCCGAAATTTACGACGAAGCACACCTCCGTTAGACGACCATCTGTACCAATGAGAAGGTAAGTTCTCCTGTGTTTTTTTATTTTTTTTTCTGCTTCGGTCAGATTACTATTGAAGACAGTTTAAGAAAAGCACAACACAATACATTGGGCGCAATGAGTGTGCTGCTGTAGTTACTACGTGTGAAACATAGCTTCTTTATACAGTGTCTATGCAGCTCACAATACCAATGAACAACCAAGTACACATTTAGGGGATCAAGCAGATGATCATGCTCTGTGAAACCTGCATGTATGCAAAAGTGCGTCGAGTGTCGTATGAAAACGCAAACATATGAAATATAGATACAGCAGATACATAATGAGATACATAACCTCCCGAAGAAGAACTGCTGGCTATGTCACTGATTCGTGCAATTAGATAATGAAATTATATACCCATATGCCTGGTCAGCTGCCCAGGTGCCTGAGCCAAACATGTGTCAAAATAGCCAAAGCTCAATACTTCAACCATGTCTGTTCTTGAACGCGAGACATACTAATGAATGTGTGCACAGCTAGAATTAAAGAAAAATGCGGCTTTTGTACCCAAGCTATTACGTTTTTCTAATATTATTTCTTGCCTCTTTTGTGCACGGGACCAGCTGCCGACAGAAGAACACAGAGGAAAGGCCTACTAGAACCTGCCGTATCATCAATGCATTGCAGAGTTGGCACGACTGTATACAAACGCACAAAAACAGCAGTGAATGCGTGCAGCTACACTGCATTAGGCGCGCTATGGTGTCTACTTCCTTAATCTTATTTATGATGTTCTCCGAGCTCGTACTTTATCTTTACAGTGTGTAGGTTGCATATGTTTGATTGATGAACACTTTTCATTTGTATTCTTATGTTTGCCAAGTTGCTTCTCATCAGCCACGTGTAGTAAAGGTCCATTTGTCATTCACAACGTCTGTTTTGTTCATTTTTCAATACATAATTATCATCGTGTTTGTCTTTTTCATGATGAGACAGGACTGCAAAAACCACTTCTCTGATTCTACAGGAAAGCAGTTTTATAAAAATTAAACTTGTTTTATATAAAGCAGCACCACTCCTCTTCCACGGAACTGAGATGGCGTGGTTCTAACTGGTAGACTTGCTAATGATGTAGCAATAGCGGATATTTTATTTACAGGGTTCTGACCAGATGTATCCGCGATGACTGCAATACTCTTGAGCATTTTTCACTACTTTGGAAGAAAAAGAAGTTGTCACAGAGAACAGCCTCTGCTTCGAGCTCTGTGAGTTTCCTAATTCTTTTGCCAAGTTTTTTCAATAATCGACACACCTCGAAGGGGCGTTCCCCCTTAGAATGGGGGATCAAAACCCCATCCAGCAACCGGGACCGGGCCGACCACATCATAGTGCGTCTGACGCAAGTTCTCACCCCGGCCCAAGCGGGGCCCACGATGACAATTCTGATGACTCCTTCGTTGAAGATATGGCTTCGGACAGCGACTACATGGTCGTACCAAGCCGACGCCTGAAGAGGAAAATCAGCCGGACATCGCCCACTAGCCGGCAAGCACAGACAAAGGCGAGTAGCATGCGGTCGTACACCATTTCGTATGTGCCGACATCGAAGACAGACATCTTGAACTCTCTAAATAGGCAGAGTCTGACAGAGTACTTTGAGCTCATCGCTCCAGGGAAAGTCGTAGAAATACGCATAAATACCCGAAAGAACATACTGTCCGTGGAGGTCACTACGAAGGCCTTAATGGACACGCTGAAAGCGATTGTTCGATTAGGAAATATTCCGGTTCGCGCATTCTCCGCGTACGACGAAGAAACGACAACAGGAGTTATATACGATGTGGATGAGGAGATAACAGACTCGAGTCTCGAGAAACTGCTGTCATCGTCGGCTCCCGTGATTGGCTTCCACCGCTTTGGACGCACGCGATGTGTTAAAGTAGTATTTCAGTCGAACACGTTACCCACACATGTAAAAGTTGGGTACGTGAGGCACTCAGTACGTCCTTACGTACCAAAACCTCTGCAATGTCATAAATGCAGGAAATTTGGGCACGTTAGTGCAGTTTGCAAGGGTGCAGTAACCTGCAAGCATTGCGGTGGCCCTCATGATGGTGATAACTGCAATGCTGTGGCCAAATGCCCAAACTGCTCAGGTGCCCACGACGCAACATCAAAGGAATGTCCCAAAATGAGGAATGAAATTAGTATCCTGAAGAAGATGGTTCGAGACCACTCCACTCACAGAGAAGCTGCAAGGGCTGTACGGCGCCGTAAACATCGTTCGCGACATCGACGCAAACGAAGCAGCAGTGCTCATAGCTTATCGAATTCGACACACAGAACCGTGCCCTCACCACCTCCTAGCCTACTTTTGTCGGCCAGAAAGGAGGATACAGATGCTCAAATGCCAATACAGTCCACGCAAGTACAATGTAACCAGTCATTGGCTCTCCCCACGTCGGAAACTCAGTGGCCTTCACTACCGTCAAGAGCTACGGTAGCGCCATCACCACATAGTGCCCCTACCTCCAATGAAGAAAACAAGAAGATGGACAACACAGATGTCAAGGCTATGCTTAAAAATTTGATGGGTTCGATGCGTAAGATTCTCAGCAGCCTAAACACTCCCGCTGCTAAGGCGGCTGTGCAGCTACTTGAGGTTTTGGAGCCTCTTCTACTGGTTCTTCAGTAAGTGAACATGGCACTGATGTTCGAAGAACGCATGCGCCAGTCGCTTGTTATGCAATGGAATGCTCGTGGCCTACGTGGCCGTCTGTCAGACTTCAGACAATGGGTTTTTAAATATAAATTTCCTGTTATCGTTATATGTGAACCGAATATGGTTTCACCTTTTCGTATATCTGGATATATCCAGATTTGGTCCCGGAGTGATCAACATACGAGCAAAGTTCTCGTTTGTATACGCCGTGATTTGACATTCTTGAGACATGAAGTCGCGTCGCATACCAGCAATGATTACGTGAGCCTGACTATAACACATAAAAAGCGAACATTCTCCGTAATAGGAGGATACATACACCCAAGCGCACAGATGGACTGCTTCCACCTGGGGACCATTCTTCAATCAGCACAAAGGCCACACATTGTGATCGGCGATTTCAATGCACATCATCCTCTCTGGGGTAGCACTACAACGAATTATCGCGGAAGGGATTTAGCCAATTTTATATACAACTATGGACTAAGCGTGCTCAACGACGGATCACCTACATTTGTTCGTGGCACGTCCTACAGCAGCTGCCTCGACCTCTGTTTCGTTTCCAGAAACCTTCTGTCTTCCGCATGTTGGTGCACAGATTTGGACACTCGCGGCAGTGACCACCTTCCAACCTATGTTCAGTTCAGGTGGTTTCGCCGCACGCACACACGCTACATCCGTCAAACCGACTGGACACTGTTCAAGGCATCTGTCAAGTCTGGCTGTGAACACACGACTGATCCATCCGAGGTAGAAGACATCATTGCTTCTTCACTGCGTGACACAACCAAACAGGTTAACCTACCGATGCAGAGATCAGCAATTGACTCCCAATACGAGGCCCTTCGTGCAATCCGTCGCCGTGCCGAACGACGATACAGACGAACGAAGTCACCTTCAGACCTTTCCGCCTGTCGTCGAGCTCAACGACATGTTCTTCGGCATCTTGACAAGATTGACAGGCAACGTTGGAGAAATTTCTGTGGATCTCTGGACCCCAGGCAACCTCTATCTAAGATCTGGCGGGTGGTACGAAGTTTGCAGACAACTCCCCAACAACATCAACCATTTCAAGCTGTTGCTCTACATCAGGGACGGACAGAAGTTGAGATAGCCAGCGACTACTGTAGCCTCATCGTGGACACCACTGATGATCTTGCCACTAATGAGCTTCTTACTACCATTGTGCCTCCATCGTCTGACGAGCGCCTTGATGTACGTTTTACAATACATGAGCTTGACGCTGCGATTTCTGCCTCCCGCCGATCATCGGCACCAGGACCTGACGGAATCACGTATGCTGCACTCAACCATCTTGATACAGAAGCACGACATATCCTGTTATCTCATTATAACACCTCATGGGAGTCAGGAGAAGTCCCAGCTAACTGGAAATGCAGTCGCATTATTGCACTGCTCAAGCCGGGAAAGTGTCCTTATGCACTTTCTTCCTACAGACCAATCGCGTTAGCCAGCTGCGTCGGAAAAGTAATGGAAAGAATGGTACTGGCACGATTAGAGTGGCTTCTAGAGAGCAACAACTCCTTTCTTGCATTTATGAACGGCTTCAGAAGAGGCCGATCTGCCATTGATGGTGTGGTGGTCGACTTGATCACCAGCGTTGAAGAGGAAAGAAGCCGACGCAGACTAGTGGCGGCGGTCTTCTTAGACATTAAGGGTGCCTACGATAATGTGCTGCATTATGCGATCCTTGACGCACTGGAAGATTTCGACATCGGTGGACGACTGTACGCTTGGATTTTTAGCTACCTTAGGGACCGCATCATTTACATGACGACAAGTAACGGAGACACCGATCGATATAAGGTTCATCGTGGTGTTCCCCAAGGAGGAGTTCTCAGCCCGATCCTATTCAATGTCACAATGATCGGCCTAGCAGCAGAACTTCCCAGCACGGTGAAGATCACTGCATACGCTGATGACATATGCATATGGGCATCCGGAACTATTCGTCCGCAATTGCGAGCTCGACTACAGCGTGCAGTGACGATCACATACAAATATCTACGACGTCAGGGGCTCACTCTTTCAATCGACAAATGCGCAGTGCTTGCGTTCACGCGCAAGCATATGTCGCAATACCCGATATTTATTAATGGGACAGCGATACCTGCTGTAACGCACCACAAGTTCCTTGGGGTTGTCGTACACAGAGATCTATCGTGGACGAAGCATGTCGCCGTACTTAAATCTAAATTGAAGAGCTTTGCTCTCATTCTTCGCCACGTAGCAGGAGCAAGATGGGGCCCATCAGAATCATCGCTACTTCAAATATACAATGCTCTATTTGTGGGATACATTCGATACAGCATGCCGGTGCTTTCCAATATGGGACCTAGTTGTGTGAAGACACTCGAGAGTGTTCAAGCTCAATGCTTACGAAGATGCTTGGGTCTACCACGCTGCACTTCAACAAATGGGACAATCGCAGAGGCTCGGGCTTGTCCCATCAGTGTATACATGCTCTGCGAGCCACTTAGAGTTCACCTACGATTACTGAGCAGACACAGACAGCACCCACTGTCAGTACTACCCGCCACTCACCCAGATTGCAGTTTCTCAAAAGTAATATCGCGGCATGAAAATATTATACCACCAAGGTTTTCTCCGCCAAATGCCCCTGCAGTGCCACCATGGATTCTGCCTGAACCACCTATCTCTTTTACGATACCTGGAATTACGAAGAAGTCGCTCATTTCTTCTGTTGGCCTCAGACAACTAACCCTATATCACATTTATACAACGTACAGTGATTCTCTGCACGTGTACACCAACGGATCCACCACGCTAAACACCTCCGCCGCAGCCTTTGTCATCCCAGACATGGATATCGCTCGTCGATTCAAAGTGGACCATAAAACCACATCAACTGCCGCAGAGCTTGTCGCTATCCGAGAGGCAATAAGGTTTATTTCCGGAGAGCGACCTCGAGCCTGGACAATTTTCTGTGATGCCAAACCCGCTTTGCAAACCATTAATTCCATCATGAAGCAAGGTCCATATTACTGCTTGGCAATAGAAATCACAGAACTTATTCAGGTTGCTTCAACAAATGGCCATCTTATAACTTTCCAGTGGATTCCCGCTCATTGCGGCGTGGTGGGAAACGAAGAGGCAGACGCTCAAGCTAAAAATGCCTTAAGCAGTGCCCCTGAAGTACGCATTGCGTTTTCACGAGCTGACACGAACGCCCTGCTTCGCTGCGTGACGCGCAGCTACACACTTCAGCACTGGACCAAACCGGAACGGCGACACCAGCGACTTCACAAATGGGACCCGGAAATGAGGTTCCGCATGCCTCCTAAATTGAAACGGCAACTCACAAGTACGATCCACCGCATTCGTCTTGGTGTAGCGTACACTAGACGTTACGCACATATCATCGGTCGCAGTGACACCGGTCCTAATTGTGAACACTGTGATGTGCCAGAAACACTTGAGCACATATTTTGTGTCTGCCCAGCATACGCACGTGAACGAAAAACACTGATTTCTTCTACTGAACAATATCGCAGTAGGTCATTAACTGATGAGACCATGTTGGGCCCTTGGCCAGACACCAACAGTGCAACTGCGGTCACAAGAGCAGTTATTACCTTTTTAGAAACAACTGGTCTATGTGCGCGGCTCTAAAATGTGTCTCCGCTAGAAAGAACACTACATACTCACCTCTCTATCTCACCATCGTCATCCATTAATCTTTCTTTTCCCCTTTCCCTTCCCCCAGTGTAGAGTAGCAGGCTAGAGCAAATTATCGCTCAGGCCGACCTCTCTGCCTTTCTTTAAATAAACATACTTCCTTCCTTCCTTCACCACTTTGTTGCACTGGTATTCAATAAATCAGCAGAATAATATACGCTGCCCTCGACTACAATTTCTCGAAGGTTGAGAGAACCCACAGGATAGTTTTTAAAACAGAACAGCGCCAAAAGTCAGACGCGGCTTCAGTTTTATGATTTCCAAAAAAATAAAGCATCCCCTATAATTTATGTTGTGCCGGGGCTTTAGAATGCAGTACAGACACCACGATCCTTTTCAACAGGTATTTCCAGTAGTTATATTGCAAATAAAATCCAAAACATTAGTGTGAAGGTCATTCATGCACTAACGATTGTGCTTCTGAGCATGCAGATGAAGGAGACGGGAAAAAAATTTAAGACGTCGCCGCTGTGTGAACTTGGAGACGGAAGCTACACAAATTTAAAGGTTACTTCTATGCGAATCTGTCAAATTAGACGCATCCACAAATGCAGGGCAAATTGAAAAACAATGCAAAAACAATCACTTATTCTTTCGAAGTTTAAAATGTTAAAGTTGACACACACACACACACACACCAGTCCCTGTTAACCAACTATATATGTTACTAAATGAAGAAAACAACTTTAAAATGTATGTTTCGCCAATAGTGAAAGAAAGGCACACGATCGCTTTTCTTAACTTGCGTAGCAGTCCAATTCGAACGCTCAGCTACGAGTATAACATGCCTAGTTTTTAACGCTACCCTGGTATAACCTTGAATATCAGTTGCGAGCAATGTCTTTCAATTTTCCTGTTATACGCAGAAGAACAACTACGAAATTGCCACGGTGAAATTCGCAGTAAATGAGAAAAATAAACATTGCACAGGCCCCTGAAATCAGGAACTGTGCACGTACTCCCGTAGCAAGAACGAATATACGTACGAGTAATCCTTATACATAATGCGGTGGTGAATGCTAAAAGCACGCCAACGTACTGTGATATATAGTAAGAAATACTCATTCCACCGTGTTATACATTCGGTGGCTACATTAGTGATCAGAAGGCTCTCAGTAAAGCGAAAGGAAACAAAGCAACAAACCATCTATTGCGCTTCCTGTCATCACTCACGTAGTTCGTTAGTCACCCCGGCGAAAGTAGGCTCTCAAACAACACACACGCAAACACTACCGTAAATTTAAACTGCAATTAATAGACGCATACAATACAAAATAAACTAAGCAGGTAGACACGTTCAGCAGCAGACGAAATGCCATCAGCTGTTCGTTCAGCTGCCTGGGTTCGACTGTTGCCAGACTTGAAGGAGGGTTTCGCTAACTCTATCAGCACAAGGCTTAGGGAAACAACACTACCACTCTAAATGCACGTATTTTGCTGTAATGTCAATTTATAAAAAAGAATAACTAGAAAAGGCGTTCTCCTAATGTACATAGATAGGCAATTCTTAACCACAATAGCGAATACTCTCGTTATCAGGGGCTTTTCTCGGCGCATGCAGTTCACTCAAGTGAAGGGAGCATTTCCAAGGCCTCCCTTGGCGAAGGAAGTGTGGAGGAGCGTTCATGAAATGCAGCGGCTCCTTGAGTGGAGGAGCACGCTCCACCTTGACTTCGTCAAGTCGAGGGGAGCCCTTGAGTGAAGGAGCGTTTGTGAATACGGGCCTAAGTGAAAAGCTTCTGCGACGGTACTTCGGACCATACAGGGTGGTTCGACGTCTCGGCCCACTTGATTACGAGGTTGTCCCCGACGGCATCACGAGCTCTCAAAGACGCCGATCGCTACCTGAAGTCGTACACGTCGCGCGCCTCAAGCCGTTTCATGCGCGTTAACAAACTGAAACAGTGTTTTTTTGTATTATAGTTGTATCGTAATTTATTCATTGTACTTTCTTGCATTATCATTGTACCTTCATTTTTAGTTAAAGCATCGGGACGATGCCTTTTTTTCAGAGGGGGGCGATGCCACGTTCCATTTCCCAAGTTTTTGTTATCGTCCCAAAACACCACACGATTCTCAGCGCGAACCGCGCCTGCAGTTTTCGAGAAGGTTCCGTACTGTAGTAGATCATTTCGATAAGATCACGCCCACTTTGCGAACGGTACAGATTGTTCTGGAATCTACGCCACCGCCAGCGATAACGCTAGAACATTCGACAGCAAGAGTATAAATGCCGACGCGCTTCGCCGCTTGTCAGTTGTTGATCGAAGGCCGACGCTCCATTCGCCGCTATCAGTCAGAGACTGCTATCTGTGCAAGACTACTGTTGTAATTGGACTTTCCGTTTACCGGGCGCAGGTTCACCCAAATAAACAGTTAAATCCCAACACTAAATCTCCTGTCTTCGGCCACGTCACGACTCCGTGACATTATCATAGGTAATATGTATTTAGGTGATGGGCCTAAAAATATTTCAGGCTTGCTACATTTATTGTTAGAGTTAAGTTACACAGTTCTCACAGCTAGAATTTCTCGTCTCAGGTAATGATCGGTCTGCTGAGTATGCAGCGAACATGTATGCTAAAAGAACAGTTCTGAGGTCAGTGCTTACAGATCGAAAAGGCCCGATTCTAAGAAAATATTATTTAGGCAGACATTATACAATTTTCTTGTTTGTACATTTTGTTGGTGCTCTTACAGTACACTATCTGCTCAGCCCAGAGCTCAATCTCTTTTTTGCATAGACATATCGATGGAACTTGAGCACTCTCTTTCAAGCAAGCACTCCTGAAATCAATTGGGGGTACATGGTGTAAATCTGTCTAAATACTGGATCAATAGAGGTCACATTTATTACACACTTGCTATTGTGTTTACTTTTTCAGTATACTTGTGCTTGAAAGCTGAAGTTGGTTTCTCCCTGCTATTTTTAGAGGTTAGGACTTGAAATACGTACTATCTTGCTCTGTGGCTGTGAATAAGTTAAGATCATGTATGTTTTAACTACCTGTGCGATTTCCTAGATTTTTTAAATGACTGTAGCGCACAGGATTTCACTTGGTAGTGGTAGACGCTATAGCTATAACAACCTAATTTAAACAAAAGCAGATGTGCTCAAAGACATCTGGGACTTTTCTCTGCTATATGAAAAAATTAACAGTACCACATTCCATGAACACAATCTTGCTCTTCACGACAGCATTCCTATTTTGACGAAGCGGTGCTGCAGGTGCTCATCACCTTTATGATTTAATATTTTAGGACCCATTGAACATATCTGCAAAGCTAAAGCAATTGAGTGCAGTCTTATGAGCTTTGGTGCATCTTTTTGTAAACTTGTATGAGCTAAACACGCTTAATTAGGACAAAGCAATTCTGAGTATACATTGGAAATTGTCTCACAAGGCACAAATAAATGTTGGTAATCCCCGCATTGAAGGGGTGTTCATATTGTGATGCAATTAATCATTTCTGACGATTCACATGCCAACTATGATGTGATCGTGAGTCGTACAGTAGTGGGCAAATTTTGATTGATTCTGACTTCCAGGGGTTAAAACAAATGACATTGTAGCCTCGAAGGAGAAAAGACTGCCTTCGAAACATTTGCTGTGACACCTCATGTTGACAAAGTTTTCATATTTTCAAGCTTTCATTTTTTAAGGATCAGTTTAGTTCACCTGCACCGATGGGAACTGGTTCACAGCTGTGCACAAGAAGTTCAGAACTTATGCAGCGCGAGTTCAGCAGTGCGGCATCACAAATGAATGACAATGTGGAATCTTTATTCTTGTTCGCTTAATTTAAAGAGGTGCAATCTTGGCAAAACACGCCACTTCTGTACAGGCGGGTACGGCACCTACGTGTAATGCTATGTTGTTTAAACTGTGCGTGCAGCTCCACCAAACTAGCGCTGTCAGAGTAGCAGGTACTGGAAAATCATACACTAGGTTTAGTGCTGTACCTCTCTTGTGCTTTTTGAAATAAATGGCATGCTTCAGAAGATACTATTGCTGCACCACTGAAACGAATTGCGAGGTGCAGCCCTTTGTAAAGCGGATCATGTTGTGCAGGCGAAATGAACAAGCAAATACAGCATTGCATGTGTAAGGTCCGAGATGACCTGATGGAGTGGACGTTCAGATGTTTCAACGTGCTTTCAGAATGGACATTCGGGGGTGGTCATCCTGTCGTTGCATGGCACTCTGAAAAATCAAGTAACATCACCAGATATCAATGCATGAAATCAATGCATAATCAATGCATGAAATTTTCCAAAGTAAACAAATAAAATCAGGTAACCAATAAACAGCAGTATTTTATACATATATGTAGTGATACCTCATAACACGTGTATCGCTCCGGGCTGCTCCTTCACAACTTCATGTCATGTAGCAGGTTCCTTGCCCATTGTACACAGCTGCTTCCATGTCAGGTGGGCCACGAGGCTGTGGCATAGAAAGAAGTATTTGTGACTTATGTGACGCTTTCTTTGTCCCACTAGAGCAAAACCACACCCGTAATTAGGTGATGTTTCTCAAATGCGACTGCGGTAAACTATCAAATTGTAGGTTTTCAGCACTAATATATGGGCTAGCTACGAAGACACATGCGAGGCGACAGGGATTTCTTTGCCTTCTTTCATCGCAACGGCCTGGTTAGTGTTAGCTGTCGATAGAATTTCAGAATTAACTATTGAGTCAGCGACTCGTTCCCACGTGAAGCCAAGCCGCAAGTAACGCACCGTTTTTCCGTTTGCAGATTGAGATGTTCAACAATTTTAAAATTTAATACTGCAAAGCGCACCACCGTGTGACGCCTACACAGTCATTGGGAAAAAAACTACATATGTTGAAAGAAACCAACTAGCCCCGCATGCAACCGTCCTTAAAAAACTGAATAGGTTTTTACTCACCGGCTTGAGCTTGCAACGGGTGTTACTCCGATGAAAGCTTCGATGGTCGCTTCGTTCCCCGGAAGTTCCTTGAATTCCCTTCGCGAAAGCATTTGAACGAGTCAATATAAACAGAACTAGAAACAGCGTGTTGTTCGGCAGAGGCTCGAAATATTTACAGCGAAACAAAACAGTCCGAGACACATTCGAACGTACCGCGAGCCGTTACCTGCCGTCGCTACCGTTGGCCGCCGCGAACTTTGAAGTGAGGATAATGATGGCAATAGGCTGCTGCTCACCTAGAGGCAGCCGGAACAAAAACGATTATAAAAAACTGAAGATGGAGCATTTGTTTAAGGAAAACAATTCACTAGAAAAACAAGTTTTTTTTATGTGTAGCGGTATGCAAAGATGTAGTGTTTGATCATTTTGTAATTGAAACTTGGCCCCGACGAGGGCGCCCCTATAAGAAAGTGGAATAGCGCGAGTGCCGAGAGAGGTTAGTAGATCCACTCTGGGTGTTTGAAGCAGAAACGCGCCGCGGTTGACTTTTTCGCCCCCTACAAGTGATCACTTGAACTTGAGAGTTTCCGAGGCCTGGCGCGCCTGCGAGTATACGGGAGGACCGGCGCCTTGGGTGGCAACGCCATCGTGACGCGACCAAATAAACGCCAGTGAGCATGCGCATCGTGTCATGTCGAAAAGCGTTGGCGCCTCGACTGTGGTATGTAGTCATCTTCTCACATGACAAGCATCTTATAATTATTACGTTTGCACCAGTCACATACCTTCGTCATCCATTGGCGTCACGTAGAACCAAGGTTGGCATATATGAAGCTAGAGAAATGCCCGCGAGCGAATCAGTATGGCTTGTAGTCATATTGTTAAACGACACGCATGACGACTCGTGATCATCATGTTTGGATGTGTCATTTAGCTATGTCGTTCGTTCGCGTCGCGTAATACCGAGTTTGGTTCATGTCAAAGCTAGCGAAAAGACCATGAGCGCATCATGAGAATAGCATGTAGTCATGTTGTTGCATGACACGCATATCGTGTTTACCATGTTTTCACCTGTGTCATACCTTTGTCATCCATTCAAGCCCCGTAATACCAAATTTGGTATAAGTGAAGCTAGCGAAACAGCCGCCAGTGGATCATGAGCGTGGCATGTAGTGTTGTTGTTACATGACACGCATGTCATGCTTATCATGTTTGCACCAATAACAAACCTTCATCATCTATTGACGTACCGTAATACCCGATTTGGTATATGTGACGCTAGCGAAACGGCAGCGAGTGCATAATGACCGTGGTATTTAGTCATGTTTTGTTATATGACACGCAAGCCTTTATTTTCATGGCAGTGTGTGTCGCTTGTGTTAGCCACACAATCATGTCATACCATACCAGTTTTGCAACATGCCATGTGAACGAAGCCACCGCAAGAGTTGCAGGACAATGAAATGTAAATCATGACATTTTTCGCCTACATATCATGATTTTCATGTTATGGTCAGTCAAATACGTTCTTCACAGTCATGTTATGCCATACCAAGTTTGGTATCGATACCATTATCAGAACGGGCTTGAGAGCTAAAAGTCGTAGGTGGCTAGATAGATAGATAGATAGATAGATAGATAGATAGATAGATAGATAGATAGATAGATAGATAGATAGATAGATAGATACGCTCAATGTCGCTGAAGTTCGTTGTGAAATGCTTCACATTTAAAAGCGCGGTGCAGCAACAGTATAACTTACAATCTTATTATGTAAAACAAGGGCATATATTCCACTGGTCCAGATAAGATTGTTTCGTTTTCTTGCATGGTGTATACTTGGCGCTGTATTTTCTAGTTGCGGCAAGACAGCTATTTGGACTTGTTGCAATCGCCTAATGTATAAGGCCGCAAGTTACAAAAAAACAAGAATAGAAAAATGAACAAAATTCACAGGCGTTTATTCTGTGTGGCGTTATGCTTTGCGCCCGTGTTTATTCGCACTTCTGAAATGTGAACAGCTTTGTTGTTTTGAGCTAGCGGCCAGTGGACTGAAAAACGAGCATCTTCTCATGAAATATCAAGGGTACAAATCTCTTGATTAGTTGCTATATTCCGCGACATCAGTTCTTGGCATTAGAGGGAAGGCTACAGAGCCAAACTCCGCGCGACACAGTCGAATGTACCCTTTCTCCTCCTATACTTTTCTCCTCCTTCTTTACCTCCCACTTCCCAATCCCCGCGCGGGGCAGTGCAACGCCACCTAGACAACTGAAGGCCCCCGCACTCCTCTTTTCCAGCCATGTGACGTCACCCTACCCTGGTCAGGGAAGCGAGCCGCCGTTCCTCAGGCAACGTTCACGGGCGACCTGCGTGAGATGGCGCTAGCTGCAACTTTCCAGCATTCCTCGCTTTTACTGTTTTGGTGTTGTCGGTGCTGTGTTGCTAGATAGCTCCTCGCTCGCCACGTGTGCCATTTTTCTTCCCTGTTTTTCGTGTGTTGTTAAATATTTTTGTGTTTTTGTGCCTGTCGGCCACATATGCGGAAGAATGGGACGCTGTTGTGTACCGAACTGCAAAGAGAATTGCTACACTGGCCCAAAAAACGACTGTTCGAGTTGCCTCGCGATCCTGAGTGAAGATCACAATGGCAGCGAGCTCTGCGGCGCAGCGACATTGATGTTGCAAAGATTAAGGATCCACTGGTAAGTATTTGTTTTTACTTATGTCACCTAAAAATATTTGGACACAGAAGATTATTAAGAATGTAACTTTTTGCAAAAACGTGGCTGATAGTAGGACCTATCAATGTGGGAGGAGGGAGCTTTCTGTTTGCATATTTTCTACGTGGTACCTACAAAATATGAGGGCATTTACGCGTTTTACATGCACGCGACTTGCTGCCATGTGGTTGTTTTCTTACAACTCGTTGTTGGGCTAGTTGGAAAGTCGTCATGTAGGTACTTAGCGCAACTTCGTGTTCCTTCGAAAAATACGCTCACATTTACACACACATCCACGCACAATTGAGGTGCGTTTTTCGAGTGGGTGCGTGTTTTTCGAGGAAATACGAAGTTCCGCTAAGTACCTGCAACATGGGTTGTTATTTTGCTCACTTGAATTGCAAGTGTTAACGTGAGAAAGGCTATATCAGACCAGGGTTGAGGCATCACTTTGTTTGGTTGCACGCGTTAGCCAATTTTTGTTTACAACGGATTCCGTTGCTGCACCCTGCCAGGTAAGGAATAAGATGCCGCAATTTTTAATAGCGACGCCTGAACGGTCCTACTTTGGTTACATGTGCACAGAGGCAGAATTAACATGGAAACAAGCTGATTTTGGCTTATGTCTTTTGTGCAGGTATACGAATGTCGCTCTAAAGGGGAATATCTCCGCACAACGACAGAATATACATATTGCGACGGTTGCACTATTGAAGTCAAGATGAAATTGACGCGACTCACGCACGATGCCGTACCTACAAAATTTCCGGACAGCCCTGACTACCTGTCGGATACTCAGCAATCGAGAGAAGAACCAGGAATGAATAAAAAATGAAGAGAAGATGAGCAACATCAGAAAGCTATTGAGGAGTCCGTGCTAGCGTACAAGAAGGAGTTGCAAGAAAACAAGTTAACATACCTAGATGACATAAATTTCTCGCCTGCACCTACTACTAGAAAACAAAGTATTGGTCGGTTGTGAACGCCAATGGCCATGTCATCTTTGCCCACATCGAGGCAACAATAGAAGAAGCTCCGAATCTTATTTCGTCTATAGTCATATTATCGGATATGTCTGTGCGCGTCTTTGTGGGAGGTGCTCGCCTTACATCAGATGAACGGCTTGGCATTCCAGAAGCAGTTCACGACATGAGTGTGCTAGTGCAACTCCTGGACGGCGTACAAGAGTACTGTCATAGAAGAGAATCAGGAAAAGATGAAAAAGTGAATGGAGCGTTAAATCTTAGGGTTTTCCTCATCAAGGATATTTCTAAGGACAAAATATCCTCGCCTCAACTCACCGTCTTTTCGTTCGCTCGTCTATCAGCTCTGCGCAAAAGCAGTCGCGAGCTCAGAAACCTACGCAACCAAACTCTGGTCCCCTTGGCGAAGGAGTTAGGAGCATTGGCGCCTTCGACATAGTTTTGGCCTCTCGCCTTCGTAACAGTGACGGCAGCGGTGAGATCGGTCGGTGTAGCGACATCGATGCGGTGAGTGCCTGATGTTTTCTCCTCAGTTCACCAAACTGCTCTATCACAGGTTATAGTAGTTTAGAGAAAGGCTGTGTGAAGCATTAGAGTGAGTTTTGATTGTTTCAAACCAAGTCGAAGCGCTTTGAAACCAACGGTAATAGGGAGGGTGTGAACATGATAGTGTTAAAACTTGCTTGCGCGTCTTGCTAGTGGACTTACAGTGGGTACAGCAATTAGATTGTTAACACGGGCTAACAGCAAGAGGCTAGTGTGAACGATCGAGTACCTTAGGGTGAAGGAACTCATGGAAACTTGTGCGAAACTCGGCATTATTTCGGGCCGTGCGAAACGAAAGCAAGCGATCCTCGAGATCATGAAGGATTAAGGAGCGTCGGTTAAGGAAGTCGATGAGGCCTGGGGGATATCAAAGCACGCCGCGAGGAGGCTGAAAGGAGCGAACGTCCCGAGCGTGAAGATGCCAAGGGACAGGAGCGCCTCGATTTGAAACGAATAGAATTGCCCATCCTACAGTGTTCGCAGGCGCCCAGCGTAGCTTCTGCAACAGTTCAGGTCAGCGGTCCTAAAATTAGGGACCAACCGCCGCTGTTCGTAGTAGGCGAGGAGATAGCGAAGTATCTCGTCAAGTTTGAACAAATCTGTGAGCGAAATGCTTTAGAGCGGTTTCTCTGGATGCAGAACCTGTTAGCTCTTCTTCCCAATGAAGTGTCCGACGTGATAGCGTGCTTGTCGAGGGAAGCGTTTGAGAGCTATGACAGGGTAAGGAAGTGCCCTTGAGACGTCAAAAGTTGTCACCAGAGGCTTTCAGGCAAAGGTTCCGTTATGCTAAAGAAGAGGAACGAGTCACATGTTGACTTAGCGTTTCGTCCTAAAGCTGATTTATTTGAATAACTCAAGGGCGAAGGTGTTTATGACGATCGCGATAAAATGGTGGAATGCATTGCATTGGAGCAATTCTACCACTGCTTCGAGGAGGATGTCAAGCTTTGAATGCAGGACAAACTTGGTGAAGAACAGCTAAACAAGGCGGCAGAGTTAGCTGAGGAATTTTACACTCGCTGAAAGTTGCATAGCAGGGCAGTGCGCTTTGAAAAGTATGAAAAGAAAGAGGGCTTTTCAAAGAAACCTGATCAACGCAAACCCGCTCCGCACGGTATTTCAAGAAGACCCGTCTCTTACGAAGGAAACTGTAGGGGAAGGGCAAACGGAAGCGGAGAAATTGAGTGAGGCTCCTCAACAACGCACTGATACCACACGGGCAGTTCAATCACGGAAGCCGCAAATCTGCTACCACTGCAAAAAGTTGGGGAACATCGCGATAAATTGTAAGCAAAAGTTGGCTTTCGCAACAATCCGAGAATCGGAAAAGAACATGTGGTTGTTAAAGCGGTATCTCCAAGAAATTACTGTTTATGGAAAAACGTGTCTAGCGTTTTGAGACTCAGCGGCAACCATGGACGTTTTCCATCCTTCGTTGGTGTCTCCGGAAGACTTTACAGGAGAATGCGCGTGGATCAGACAAGTCACCGAGGAGCAGAGTGCTTTCTTACCAATAGCT
This sequence comes from Rhipicephalus annulatus, assembly GCA_013436015.1. Classification (NCBI taxonomy): domain Eukaryota; kingdom Metazoa; phylum Arthropoda; class Arachnida; order Ixodida; family Ixodidae; genus Rhipicephalus; species Rhipicephalus annulatus. Next base: position 665,456 of record WOVY01010662.1, read on the forward strand.
AGGGTTGCCATTGAAGGCAGGCACGTTCGGTAAGCTTCGCACCGAAGCGACTTGGTCTTCTGTGCTTCACAATCATTTTGCTTATCTATTTTCTAATAACTCAGAGCAGCTTCTCAAAGAACAGGGTAAATTGTTCTTCTCCAACTTAGCGTACATGGCCCTCACGCGATCGCAAGCGCGGAAGCTTTCCCAGGTGCTTGATCTAGTGCAATGTGGTTAAGCACCAAGCTCAAAAGCTGCTGATCTGTGTGACCTTGGCGGCGAGTCGACGGAACCTCCGACAGAAAATTCCCCGTGTGAGTCATTTGAGCAGTCACTCAAGTGGACCGTCGCCGAAGGGACTGGCGTGGTCTCCGTAGCAGCAGGAGACGACATGGCGCCATTGAGTGAGATCGAGAGGGGTGCAACGCTCTCGCCAGTAGCGGAAAGTTGGAGTGAGCTGTCAAGGGTTGATGGAGAAACGCTCTTTCGAGAGCAGCGTGAGGACCTCTCTATCAAAGCGCTTATTAGAGGCGTAAAGATGGGAACTAAGAAAAAGAATCTTTTTTTCTTATGAGAAATCAGGACTCCTTTATTGTAGTTACAGAGATGTGGAACGTCGCAAGTGTGAGCAGCTCTTGGCACCGCATAGGTATCGTCGCCTGCAAGTGGCCAGTTACTGAGGAGGAGCATTATACTCCAACAGCACAACTTTGGTGTTCGCTACAACAAAAGGAAAGCTAGGCGAAAATGCAGACGCATTGAGGCGTGCGTTTTAGTTAGTACCTTCTCCATCTTTCGGTTTTTCGCTGGGGATTAGGGGCAAACTTTTGTTCTCATCACGGCCTTAACTGAGCGCTCTTGTCCAGAGTGATCTTAGAGGGCCTACTTTATGTTGTATTCTATTTCATTACGCTGTTGTACGTGTAAAAATGTTGGACCATACTTTGTCTAGTGTTCTGTCGGGTAACCTAGGGCACTTGCTTGTGTCGTGTGTCGTCTGTTGTCGGACCATTCTTGACAAGTTGCAGAACCATCGACAAGTGCTGAGACCAAAAATTGTCAGAAGAGACGAGTGAAGCTGGCCGACAACTCGTCGCGACAAGCCAGTGGAGCTGGGATTCGTCCTCAAGAATAGGATGTGTTCACGTAACTGAGCCTAGAACTACATTCTCTTCATGGCCCTGGAGGCAAACCTGGAAGGACCTGGCAAACCAGCGCACCCGACATCAAAGCCACGTGGAAGCAGCTCGTCTTTCCCGTGCCTTAAAAACAGCCCTGCTGCCCGTGGCCAGCGGTAGACCTATGTGTCAGAGAAGTCTCTCGTTGCTTCGAGTCTCCACGCAGTCGGCGTGCCCAGTGGCCTTGGCAGTGGTGAATTTCGTAGTGCCCATTAAAACCTCCTCGGCGATGCGCTTCGTAACAGCGTGCGAAAAAACACACACCTCGGCTCTTCGCGTCCCTAAATTGTCAGCCCTAGTGCCGACTTTGTAATGCCTCTATTTCTATGCTGAACATGACCTTGTCTTAACTCAGCGTCGTCTAGTCCGCTCGTCTATCAGCTCTGCGCAAAAGCAGTCGCGAGCTGAGAAACCTACGCTACAAAACGGCTGGTGACCTTCGTGGTGTAGTTCGGAGCAGTGGCACCTTCGAGACCGTGTTGCCGTCTCGCTTTCGTAACAAGCTCGAGGGAAACCTACGTAGCGCGATGTATTTCATCATAGTAGATTGACTATTCACTTTATCGAAATAATTACTCCCAATACATTGGCATGGCTACGACGTCAGCTGAGCCCTGTTGGTATATGTTTGCTAAGAAGGTATGGCTATAAAAATTAGGCACTTCCCATGTACATGAGAATCAACGTTATGCGAAGCATGCGAATGGAAGGTGGCTCTGTTTCAATATTTTTTTTAAGCGATACGTCTTGAAATGACGCTCAATATATGTACAAATGTGTTTCTGCACAGACATATGTTGAAGAGTTTGAGATGTTTATATAACTAGTTATTTGCGCTTGCGCAACGACGCCAACTAGAACAAGCATATTAGCAACACCACAAGCTGATATGAAGCGCTGATGCTCGCGAAGATGCTGGCCCTGGACACAGCTACGTAAGTCAAGTTGAGCGCATGGCAACTAACCACATTTCACGTTAACCCGACCTGACAGCTGTATCAAAGGAGTATGTATGTAATGATTACAAAATTGTGTAGGCAGCACTGCAACCACTATTGGCGTTGCACGAAGATTAGAATGTACTTTAAAAGTAGTTCCAAGAACTGGCGTAGCTCTGCAGTGAAACGCTTCATTGCTACGCAGAATGTTTGGGTATGATTCCAGCTGGCACCCTGACTATTAGTCGGGTTGGCGCTACCGGTGCCGGGTATCTTTTAACGCTCGCGCGTTTGAATTCCCGATGTGTGTTCTTGTCATGTCATGATAATAAGTGTTTATCACGAGTGGCACATACCCGCATACCAGCGGCACATACCTGCCCGTTGGTTTGTACCACTGTCTGGCGGAGAGCGTTTGACGACGTACGCGACGGGATTGTGACTTTATTAATGTACTGACCAGCGTGTCTTATTCTTCAAACAATCTTACCCTCCCGTGCTAATTTTGGTTCGCGACAAGTTAAGGAGCTGACCACAAGGGCACCCAAACGTCAGGGACTCGATAGATAGGAACTTAGATACGCTCAGAGTCACCGAAGTTCACTAAGAATTGCATCGCATTGAAAAAAAAAAACTGAATTCACAAGTGCCTTTATGTTGACTTTTGTGGGGCTGACGTCTTCTTGCGCTTGCTAAGGTGCGCACAGATGCTACTGGAACACCACACAGACGACGTGACGTGAATGGATACCTATTGAGCAGCACTGCCTAAAGTCATGGCATGACGACGGCCATGCTGTGGCTTAGCCTCGGTGTGAGAGTGGAGCCATCTTGGCTTGAATAAACAAACCAGCTGCTGAAAATCGTCCATGAAAAGTAAAGCGATGGTCTTTAGAGTCATTCCTTCTTTTGCAGAAAACACCACTAAGGCCTCTCAAATTTCCCATGGATTTTACTGCCGTAGTTTTCTTCACCAACATTTCGATATTCTTTCTCTATCTCTTTTGTTTTGTATTTCCATGTTTCTCTCGTTGTATCGCTGTGTGTATTTTTATCTCTTTCTTTTATCTAATTCTAATTATAGCGACAGGTGAGCTAGTTGGTGGTTCATACTTGGGATGCAACATTTCCCGGAATGTGCCTGAAAGCTAGCAGATAAATGTTGAAGCAATACTTTTTTGCAGACTAGTTGGTTCATACTTGAACAATTGAATTGCTGCACAAACTTGAAGAAAAAAAGAGAGACAGGAAAGAGCGCAGAACACAAATTTGAACAATTGAATTGCTGCACAAACTTGAAGAAAAAAAGAGAGACAGGGAAGAGCGCAGACTACCAACTGTTTATTGTCGTTTTGTGAAGCCAATATATACATGCTACGCTGCGCTTCCACGATACGCACAAATCCAAAGACGCCGCAAACAACGCCGACCAAATAAAATCAAAATTGACTGCCACCACAATGACAAACGTGAAAAATGGCAAAAGACAAAAGTGATACCCACCACAATCTAAACGGCGTGATCCCAAGGTGTGCGCTCATCTTTTTTTATTTATCTTTTATTATTCATTGCACCAAGCGTCAACTAAGGCATGAAATAAGAAAAATAAAAACATACTCTAGAGATTTTCGTTTTAAAAACCCTAAAGATGACGCTTAGCACTAAATAAAACAATAAATTAACATTTTCAAATTCACTCCAAGCAGCCCCAAATGAGAAACCCGAAGAAGCAGTACGCTGAGAGAGTCAAAAACTATACTAACATATAACCTTACAAAACATTACGTCGCCTCACATGGGAAGAAAACAAGAACACTAAGGAACAACACAAAGGAAGAGGAATGGAAGAGAACACAATGCAAGGCGTTAGCCACAACATTACACATGACCATGTAAGAAGACCATTTCCCTGTCCGAAAGTGAAATTGAAGGCATGCTTATGCACTTGTCATCATATTGCCTGATAAAGTACGCTTCGATTATCTCCCTTTCGGTCTTTTCACGTGCCTTAGCCATGACTGACGCACTCTCGAACCGGGGGGTGCAACCGCATGTCCTACAGTGGAAATCTAAATGACCACCATTTTTTTCCTTTTACGGCCAAACTGTGCTCACGAAAGCGTTCGTTGAGGCAACGCCCCATCTGCCCTATGTACACCCTCCCACACGACAAAGGAATCAGATATACAACAGCAAATACACACCTAATGAACACGTTCGCATGCTTTTTTGTGCATTTTGCCTTCTTCTGTTTTGTCATTAACGAGCAGATCTGACGTAACTTTGTAGGCGCAGAAAACAGTACATCCACATCGTACCTATTAGCCACCTTTTTTACATTATGGGAAACACTATGTAAGTAAGGCATAACATGAATAGGCCTCTTCTCCCTTCCTTCGACGCTTGGACCCCCGCCCTTGTATTTTTTAAGAAGGCTTTCACAAGCGCTAGCTAAAAACTGTGCTGGGTATCCAGCCGCACCCAGACGAGCTACCTGATCCTCGAAGCTTTCAGAGATCAGATGAGGGCAAGACTTGTCGAGGGCTTGCGCACAAGCTGACAACACAATGCCCCTCTTAATCAACTTCGAGTGCGCACTATCAAAAGGCAACAAGCCTTTCTTCGATCGTGGATTGTATTTGAAGCAGATGTGCTCCTTGGCAAACTTCAGCCGTAGGTCCAGAAACTGGATCTCATTTTCAACCGGCATTTCGTGCGTGAACTTCAGGCCACTGGAGTGTCTGTTGAAAACCTCAAGGACACCTTTCACAACACCTTGTACCCGTTCACATGGGACCTTCCCATGTGAACGGGTACTCGCTCTTCCCTGTCTCTCTTTTTTTCTTCAAGTTTGTGCAGCAATTCAATTGTTCTAGCAGATAAGGTGCGTGTCTGATTTTATAGATGTATCCACTCAAACGCTGTTAGCTAGGCAAAGGCTCTCCCCTGACAAGTTGGTCGTCAACTTTTTACAGGGGAATGGGCTTATGGTTTGTTGGTCGGGTAAGGAAGAAATGTTTGCGGTCATGAATGAGGGCGTTTTCGTTGAAAAATCTGAGACAGCCGTATCGAAGAACTTCAAAAAAGTGGACGTTAAAACAGGGAAGGCAAAACAGTAGGCTATTGCTATGCTGCAAGATAGGAATCTGTCCGGTCTTGTCAGTAGAGTGAAAAAGGCAAAATAATTAAACTTGCAAGTTTTTTTCTCAGTGAAAACCGATAAACTTAATTCCCCGTTGATTGCCACTGTATCAGAAAAAGGGACTTGGCTATCTGAGATGTCATGTTACTTGCAGATGCACCTGGAAGCCCTCAGTGTAATCGACCCTTTTGTAGTAAAGAACTCTGAAGGTGTAGTGGATTTTCTCAAATCTATAAACCTGCGTTCCTGTTCGACATTCAGCACCGACATTGAGGACGTGTTTTACTTATTACCGCATGTTGAACTTCTGCAGACTGTGTCAGAAGTGATAAGTGGTCGAGGACATTAAAGAAGCTAAATTCGTTAACAGTTGCGGTGTTTCCTTGGAAAGCTTTCTGGAATTGCTGACGTTTTACTTGCAGTCAATGTGTGGAGTGGAAAGGGGCTTTTATGTCCAGAAATCTGGTGTTTGCATCGGTTCTAGAGTGGCACCACTTTTAAGTATTATTTTTTTGGGACAAGTTGACAGGTTTGTTGTCGATAAATGGATGATTATGTCCCACCGCATTTTTCGGTATGTTGATTATTTCCTTATTGTAATGAAAACCGACAGTCAGCATAGCATGAGAGCTGACATAATAAACTTTTTTTAAGGATTCTGGCCTTGTGCTCATGCCCAGCTATGAGCTGACTGAGGAAGGAGAGCTTCAGTTTCTTGACATTGGAATGCGGTTTCACGAGGAACATTTGTGTTGGCGGTACAAGCACCGATCCGAAAAGGGTATCTTGCCCTTCACCTCAAGCCATTTTACGATCGTTAAGTCCGGCATTATTTATGCTGCACTGTGGGGTGCGCTACTGAAAACGTGCACAGACGCGTTGAAGGAAAGTTTCAAGAGCCAAATTGAAAGGCTGAAATTGGCGGGCTACCCTGATACGGAAACCTTGGGGAGTTGTCAAAAGCTAATCAAGTGCGTCACAGACGTAAGTGATATTAACAGGAGAACAGAGCGCACGCGCAATGAAAGAAATCCCGTTGTGGTACTCTACGTGCAAAAGTTTTCACATGGTATGAAAAATGCGGCTAGTTGGTATGGAGTACGTGTGGTGATGTTCACTCCCAAGAAGTTGTCCTTCATTTCCTCCTGCGTACATAAAAGAAGTTCGGGTTTACGAAAGACCCGCTGGTACTATCCGGAGAAGAGAAAAATAGAAATGTTCAGTGTAAATCATGTGTTGTTTATATGTTGTCATTGCCATGTGAAGGTGGGGGGAGAGGTTTACATAGGACAAACTGGTCAGTGCAATGAAGTCAGACTAAAAGAACACTTAACTTCTTTAACGGCCGCTGGCGGGTTGCACCTTCCAGCTCATTGTAGGGAGTGTGGCTGCCAACCTTCGGCAGATAAAGCCATTTGTTCGGACATCGGGACAAGAGCACCAGGAAAGTTATAGAGGCTTTTTTCGTTAGAAAGGAGAGGGAAAGGTATGTAAGCAAGCCGTCCATGTCCCTTGGTGTAAAAGAAGTTCAGTGCCTGGGTTCAGCGCTGCCATGTTAAAAGTCACTGAGTTTGTTGGGACTGTCGCATACGTTTTCGGCAAGTAGGAAGGTGTGTTTTTTCGTTTTTCGTTTTTTCGTGGTTGTTACACACGTATTGATGATCATTAAAATTAGGCTTGTTTAGTACCTTGTTTGCATTGATGCGCAGACGCCTTTGGTTTTCCACGTGACTGGGTCGAATGCTTGATATATGTCTCTGTATCTTTCTATAAAGTTTAGTTGCGAGTTCAGCGTTGTGTTGTCTCTTCCTCTGTCCTTGTTTATATTTTTGTGGTGTTTTTACTTCCCAAGTACTTATCTATTTCCATCTATTTCTACCCTTCTAAGTCTGCGTCTTTATTTAAATGATTTCTTTGTGTTTTCCCTATCTCCTTTTGATAAATTCATTTTCATTTAGCACTTGGATGGGCTGTACGATGTGAAAATTATCCAATTACGGTGGCACATACCCGCCTAAAAATTTTGCAGCACGAATCAATCATTAACAGCGAATCAAATATCAACCTGAGGAGAACGAAGAATCCCAGTTCGTTTATGAAGAAAGCGCATACCTTCTCATGAGAATAATAGTGTTACGACAAGCACAAATTCCACGTAGCTTGAATACCTCTAATGTCAGAACAATCGCACGGGATTTAAACTCGTGAAACCCAGCACTGGGGAACATTACGCTGTATAGTGGGCTAGTGCCTCGTAGCCTTGTGCAACTCACTGGGATACACTGTATTTTAGCGTTTTCATGCAGTATAGTGCACTGCGCTCAAGAGCACTGGAGAGTACATAAAGTGACGTTATTTCAGGAACGGACAGCACGAGTCCTGCAACTACTCTTATTAAATAAGAAGCATAACTTAGTGAACTTCGGCGATTTTGGGCGTATCGATTTATCTACCTATCTAACAGCTAATGACTATAAGCTCTCCTGGGCATTTCGGTAATGGTATTGAAATCGATATTTCCATGGCATAACATTACTGTATGAGGAGCATAAGTGATTAGTCGTAACATGAAAATCATGACAGAGATGTCATGATTTACATTACATGCTTCGCTGCTCTTGCGGGATTGTTTCGTTCACAAGATATGTTACAAAAGTGGTATGGTTCGACATGAATGCATTGCGAACACAAGTGACATACTCTAACGGGGAAATCATGACATGCATGTTGTTATTTTTATGTTATGACTAGTCTTGACTACACGCCACTCTCACGGTGCACTCGCAGTCCTTTCGATATCTTCCCAAATACGATTTTGATATTATGGGACGTGAATAGATGACGAATGTATGTGACTGGCGCAAACAAGATAACTCTGAGGTGTGCGTCATGTAACTACATGACTGAACGCCATGCTCACGATGCGCTCGCGGCCGTTTCACTAGCTTCACACATACCAAATTCAACATTACGTGATGTCGATGAATGGCAAAGGTATATGACTGGTGCGAACATGAGAATTCTGACTTGAGTGTTATATAAGAACATCACAATAGACCACGCTCATGAAGCGTTCACGGTCGTTTCGCTAGATCCATATAGACCAAGTATTGTATTACGTGACGTGAATCGATGACTAAGGTAAATAACAAGTCCACAAATGTTAATCATGACACGTCTGTCATGTAACAATGTGACTACATGCCACACACATGATGCTCTCGCAGTCGCTTCGCTAGCTTCACATATACCAATTTTGGTACTACAGGACGCGAACTGATGACGATGGTAAACGAAACATGATAATCATGACATGCGTGTCTTGTAAAAAACAACTTGACTACGTGCCACATTCGTGATGCACTTGCGGCCTATTCGCTTGCATCACGTATACCCAAATATAGTATTATGGCACATGAACCGATGATGGAGGTATGTTACCGATCCAAATACCATAATCATGAGATGTGTGTCGTCTAACAACATGACAAGCCATGCTTATGATTCTCTCGCGGCCATTTCGGTAGCTTAACTTATGTCAAGTTTGGTGTTACGTGACACGAATGAACGACGATGTTCAATGACACGCCCAAAGATGATAGTCACAGCTTGCGTGTCATGTAACAAACAACATGACTACATGTCACATGCACGATGCGCTCGAGGCCAAATCCCTAGCTTAACGTATACACAATGCGGAATTACGTCACTTCAAAGGATGACGATTGTTTGTGAATGATGGAAACATGGTAATCATGAGATGCGTGTTTCGCAAGAACATGAGAACTTGGCACACTCATGATGGGCTCATGGCTGATTCGCTAGCTTTACGCATACCGAATTCGTTATTACTGGACATTAATGGATGACAAAGATATGTGACTGATGCAAACACAATAATCATGAGACGCGTGTCGTATAACAGCATGACTACTTGCCTCACTAAGTTTCACTCACGGTCGTTTCGCTGACTTCGCATATACTAAATTTGGTATGGGGTGACGCCAACACGCGAAGAACGTAAATGACACGCCCAAACATGATAATGATGACGTGCGTGTCACCTACTAGCATTGCATGTCACACTCATGATGCGCTCGTGGCCGTTTGGTTAGTGATCACAGATACAAAATTTGGTATTACGGGACGTGTATATATGACTAAGGTACGTGACTGGTGAGAACAAAGTAATCATTAGATGCGTGTCATGGCTACATGCCACACTCATGGTGGGGTCGTGACTGTTTCGCTAGCTTGACATGCATCAAATTTGGTATTACGGGACGTGAGTAGATGACAAAGGTATGTTACCAGTGCAAACATAATAATCGTGAGATGCGTGTCATGTAACAACATGGCTACTTGCTACACGCAGAGCACGCTTGCAGCCGTTTGGCTAGCTCAATATATACCAAAGTTGATATCGCGTGACGTGAATAGATAACAAGTATGTAGATGGCACGTTTAACATAATAATCTTGGCTCGCGTGTAATGCAAAACATGACTACATGCTAAGCTCATACCATGCTCGCGTGCGTTTTGCTAGCTCTACATGTACCAAATTTGGTATCGCGTCACAACGTTAGGCAAAAATGGTAAATGTTACGTCCAAACATGATGATCACGATAGGAAAATCACCTACAGCATAATCATCTACGTCTACCTTGTAACGTTTTAATGCTTTTAAAGTGACATTTCAAGCTTCCTCATTCGTGCGTTGCATGTTATTGATTCTCACTCTACTTGGGATATGCCTATTTTCACACTAGCCTAAACCAATGGAGAAGTTTTCTTAGGTCTACTACGCCACTTTCACGGCACGACTGTAACAGCTCTTGTGGGTAAACTGTGATCGCATAAAAAAAGCAAATGCACAAAGCCATTGTTTTAAGAATGAGTTACAATGTAGTACTTGGCTTTGATGCTTGCTTTCTATAAACATCATGACATTTCTATGCGCAGAGCACTTTAAGGGGTCAGGCTGCCGTATGCTTTGGTATGCTTTAGTGACATTTGCCTGGCGTACCACCTACGGCGACGCGGTGAACGGCGCCCCGGTGACGTGAATACAGGGATTCTACTTTTGTCGTCAGCTCGGCTCTGGCTAAAACAATAGCATTATAATTAAAGTTCGCTGTTATCACAAGGCATTCCTCAGCCACTAGCTCTATTTGGTCGCAATGGGTGTTCTTTAAGTGAGTGCTAGCATTACAGCAGCTATGTTAAGAAACAATGAAGTGTAACAGATATTCTTTCTATTGATAGCTATTGTGGTAAGATTCATGACCGTGAGTTCGTAGGGTTTTCAATAAGTTACATGATGCTGAAACAGTTTACGTGAAGTGGCGAACTTCCTGCTAGGCTAGTTGACTAGTCTTCGTTGTTTTCAATGCAAAGTGCGAAAAATTTCAGATCTTATTCGCAAAAGTGAACGCTTAGTGAACAGACCTAACTTGAATGAAAATACATGCCCCACTCCTAGTTGTAGTCCTATGGGCCTGTCTACAAAGTTCACGGAAAAAAAAACTTCATAACTGCGTCGACCACCGGGTTACTGCAGGGAAATACCGCGCATTTATAGAGAGTATGGTGCATAATAAAACTTAATACATGCCATCAGCTCAGAATGAGACGCGCGCCGACGTTAACATTTATGTTTAAAGGTTAATGCAGTTTTCCGATCATGAGCCACAACCATGCTTTCCATCATGCAGTGCTGAATATTTGGGTATGAGAGCCTGCCGATGATTATGATAGGATGGCGCCCGTTGTACAGTTCCTAAAGCCTTATCAGCACGCTCCACTGTACGTGTTTCATTTGAAACCGCTGGCAGCTTATAAAGAGTCCCACCATTGTTTCGGTTCCATGCGGCTTCATTTCATGATAAAAAGTGCTGGTGTTCTTCACTCTCTTTGTCTATGTGTCACTCTGCGCTAAAATGTTTTATGCCAGAGCGATAGATGTACAGCATGTTAAAGGACGTTCAGTAAATCCTACGAGAACGACAGGCTACTTTTTTTACACAAAAGCCACAAATTTCTATAACAGCGGGGAACGCTGGCCAAACTGAATGCAGGGCTGAGTCATCAGCAACATACTGGCTGAAAATACACCGAGGCCCAAAGTGTGTCATGGTCCTCGACATTACTGCTTAACCCAGGAGTCTGTTAATATTTATCACACAATTCTAGCAATGGCGTACAAAATACGCAAAAGACCGAATTTTCCGAGACTAATTATAAAGTTTTTCATCGAAACCAAAGTACCAGTAGAGTCTACCTTGCTTTTGTCTCCGTGGCCTTGCGCGCACTCTTTCGATAGCCAGATGCCTCACTCCACAGAAGCCAGCGTAAAGGGCCAGCCCAAGCTAGACAAGGCGGAAATTATAGCAGTCAGATTATACATATACAACAGCACAACACACTTCTTCCTAAGACCATCCCTCAAACGGACGTAATGGTAAGCCATGAAGATGACCATGCTTTCCTCCAGCTCCAAATAGGTTCCAGAACCTTGCACTACATGGACCGTTTCACACTTCGCAATATCTTGACAACCGAAAACTGATTGACCGCGCTAGTATGATTGAAACAGCCAGTGGTCGTTTGTACTCAGGTCCCCGCATGGTGGGTCTTAGACAGCAAAACAAATCAAAGATGTGCTAAAGCTATTGAATGCTTGATGCATCGAAAATGCATCCACCATGCTCGTGCGCATATTCACTTACAAACGTGAAATGGCTGTGTGATGGCCTCAAAATAAATTACACAGCAAAGAGACAACATTGACAAAATTCAAAACTGCACTTTGCTATCATGAAACGCTTTTAAATGCGAGCATTATGCGTCCGCCAGTCCTGTATGCTAGACCAGCTGTTCTTATTCTAACATCGGCTTTCTCTTCCTCGCGCCGCTGCCTGGGCGCTAAAACCTTGAAGTCGATTTTCGTCGCAACACTCGGCTACCGCTCAAGTGCGTGAAGTTCTGGTTGGCGTGGCTGGCTGCATCGGCGTGGTCTGTCTTGGCCACGCTGCGGCTTGTCTCGCAGAATTTCTATAGGCATGTCTGGTAGGTGGCATGGTTATTTCGTCACCTGTCTCGGACGTGCTGTTCTGTGGCTCGAAATGCTGCCGATAACCATATCTCTAATTTGTGGTGCTGACTGTGTCGTTCTGGTCACATGGTTGAGCTGATCGCATGCACTTGGCGGTCGCACGTATGGTCGAGTTTTGAATTCACTTTTTTTTGTTTTCACCAGAAGCCTGTACATACAAACTGGAGGAAGGTAGCGAACGATCTCGGACCTTTCTGGGCAACCCGCCAAGATTGACAGGATCGTCAAAAATTGCCTTGGTTGTGGTGCTTTTCTTTCCGAACTTGTCGACATCTGGTCAATTAGCGATGCTTGCCGTGCGAGAAAATTCTGTCTGTCGGTACACGCGGCCGGAGGGCGACACAGTGGAAGCCTGAATGAAGCATTGGTTCCGGGGAACGAGCTCACAAGCCAGGGAACAAAAATGGTGGATATCGGTTTCTTCTGGCTGGGGCTTGTGGTCGGTATTCTCGTCTGGTGGTGGGGGAGCAATGAAATCTGAAAGGTAGTGCAGGGAAACCTGCTCGCGGCTGGCATTGGTGTCCAGCAGGCCTCCTTCAACGTGCGCTACTTTGTCTTCACTAGGTCTTTGAAGAACAGACTCGCAATCTAAGTTCTTCCTCCTACCGAAAAATACCTGGTTGGCGGAGGGTAAGGCTGGACCGTCGGGACGATGTTATTCTCGAGTATGGGTGCCAGGAGGTGCACTGTCGAGGTGGTGAGTCACAAAGCTTCCATCCGCGTTAAAGTCTGGGACGACAAATATAAGGTCAGAGGCATGAAAAAGAGGCTGAAATACATACAATAACCTGGCAAACCATCCTGAGAAAGACTTTTGTCTGACGCCTTCGTAGTTATCCCAGACTTCGGCGGCATCGCGACTGTGGTCAATGGCCACCAGCCATTTCCAATGCTCTCGCAAGGCGTTGCGGAGCCGATAGCTGTTACCATTTCAATCCACAAGATGGCATTGTCCTGAAATCTGCGGTATTCCAGCAGTTCAAATGCAACCACTGAAGCAAATATGAACTTGAAGGATTTGGAAGTTCGCACCGCGAGATGGTCTAGCTCCGGGGTAAGAAAGGATGCTGCAAAGTTGACGGCAGGGGGTAAGCGGCGTAATGAGTCAGAGAAACAAAAGGCGATGGCTGCAAGGATGGCCGAGGCCCTGGTACTCGCGCTGGTGGTGTAGACTCCGCTGTTCGAAGGTGGCAAGCTCTGAAGCTGCTGTCCCAAGCGCGTGACTTCATTGATGGTATACGCAGCATCGTCGTGTGAGCCACCTGGAGAATCCTTGCTCGTGGCTACGAAATAGGCTGCCGTTGCAGCAATCAGCGCGGCTATGTCACGAATCAGTGAAGTGTGGTTTGAGTACCGTTGAGTTACCGAAAATGCTTCGACGCCTTTCTCGGACTGTGTTTGTAGTACAGACAGGAAAGTGGGTGACGAGGAGGCTTGGACGCCATCCTTGCCGAAGGGCGCTTCCTGTAGCGGTCGGTTTGTGGTTTTCAAGCCAGGGCCGGCATCTGCGCAGCAAACTGTGACTCCGCATCTCACGTCTGCATAACCCATAACCAAGGACGCGTGGACGACATCCGTGGGAGGCTGATTAGGTGCTAGAGTCCTGTTGACGGGATCCATAGACAAGGCGAGCCTTACGGCGTTCCAAGACGAGAAAAGCCCGAGTGATGCATTAGCGTGAACAGGTGTTGCGGTGCCGACGAAGAACATTCAGCCCACCGAGGTGGCCTGGACGCTGTCCCCGGACGGTGTTCACAGCGCCACGAGGGTTGGAGGCGTCGAGTAGGCATAGACGCCGTCCGCGAGCCGCGACCTGTGCGGCCTTTATGTCGATCTCCGTCAGTGTTTAGAATTACACACACACACACATATATATATATATATATATATATATAGTGTATGGCTGTATTACTCATCCTGCAGTAAACATAGCTTTCTCTTTTTTTTCATGAGTTGACTACACATACACAAAAATCTTCAAATCAAAATTCATCATAGTTTCTATGATGTAAACTAAAATCTAGATAGAAGCCGACAGATGGAAACAACGTAGTGGGGTAATCAGGGTTAACAATGGAAGTCTGAGGCCAGCCCGTCTGAGGCACTTCCACTGTGAACCCAGATTATCTCACTCTCTGTGATGTAGTATCGTGAAAGTTTCTTTTCGGTTTATTAATTCACAGTTTCAAAACCTTTATTACTGAACCGGTTTTCGGTAGCGACTAAAACGGTAAGAAACGGGCGAGTAATCTAAACTTAGCAGGCCAAATGGTTTCGTAGCGCCGGAACTTTCATAAAGTAAAGCATAAATAATTCATCAGACAGAACAAATACACTCGACTCTGACCTATCGAGTTGTCATTATTTTGTTTTTACCTATAAAGCTCCCCATTTCGCTAGAGTAGCACTGTCTTAGTAAAAAAGTGGGTATCACATCACAACTTATTCACAAGGGATGCATCGCGTACGCAAAATCAAAGTAAATGCTTAGTATTGATTGCATACGCATTCACAATGCAGTGCATTCTATAGGTTAACAGGAAGAAATTGAATGCGAAGAAGTTACTCGTGTTTTGGTACCTGCTAGTAATTCTTGAAAGTCTTAATCAGTCAACAAACGTGAACTTGAGATATATCGCACCTGCACTTTGCGTAGTGAGGACACTGTATGTGACTTATGGTCTCGAATGTATTGTAATGAACTATAGAAGCTCAGATGAGGCGCACTGCACCCAAAACAAAAAAAAAAGTATTTCACTGGATCGCTCAGGTCCTTCCTCAGCTGGTCGGATCAATCAATCTAGACCGCAAAAGCACATTAAGCTGTTCCTACGTTCAACCGGCCACAATTGTTTCAGTCTAACGTCCTAAAACCACCATATCAATAAGAAAAACATATTATTCAGGGCTGGGAAAGTTTATACCCCTAGGGCTTGCTTACTGAGCGCATAAAATAAGCACAGCGGCCTCAGCAGTTTTGTCTCCTTCGAGAAAGCAGCCGGCACGGCCGAGAATTTATGCTGTAGTCAGCAGTCCAGCACAATAATCATTAGACTATACCATGGCAGGTGCGTCAGCATATATCGAGCTATCACACAGTGTGAGCTCTCCTTTGTACCAACGAGGATTATGTTGAGAATACCTGTTTATGCCCTGAAATGAGAGCTTGAAACCAATACGAGCATTGTTGCTCAAGGTACAGAAAGCCGCGACGGAAACAGTAACAAAGAACGCACACAGTGTGCTACACTACATGCAGTCATAACAATAAACAATGGTTAGCACTATGCTTTGGTCTTATTAGTTTTGTTTCTCAAAAAGTGTTTATAGTCTTGTTTATACAAACGCCTCTTAAATTTTGTGCTCTGTGCTTTGAAAACACGTGTAATAAAAATGACGTCTAATCAATCGTGTGCAACAAACTTTTCAAGTATGTCATAACCTATCAATTAATAAATAATGCAATCAACTAATTAGAATAAGACAAATCAAAATCGATAATATAGGGCAGGGATTGGCTTCATGGGCAAAACTTGCCGATAATATTTACCACAATGTTAGACACTATGCTCAAATAACTGTTTTTTAACTGCGAAGCATTTCAGAGTGAGCTTCGGCGACTTTGAGCGTATCTATCTATATCTATCTATCTATCTATCTATCTATCTATCTATCTATCTATCTATCTATCTATCTATCTATCTGTCTGTCTATGTATCTAACTATCTATGTCTGCTTGTCTATCTCTATATATCTATCTATATATATATATATATCAATCTATCTATCTATCTATATATCAATCTATCTAGTGGCCTAGGACTTTTAGCTCTCCTGGCCATTTGCTCAACGGTATCAATACCGAATTTGGTATAACTTGACATGACTGTATGACAAGCATAAACTACTAGTCGTAACATGACTATCATTTGATGCAGGACAGAAATGTCATGATTTATATTTTAAGATTTTGCTGTTTTTGCGGTGCTTTCGTTCACACGACATGTTTGGCATGGTATGACATGACTGCATTGGGAAGACAAGTGACAAACCCTAACGTGTAAATCACACAATGAATGCCATGTGTGTCATGATTCATGACTACGTACCACGCTTTTGGTACGCTTGCAGTCGTTTTGCTGGCTTCACATATAGCAAATTTGATGTTACGGGACGTGAATGGATGACGAAGGTATGTCACTGGTGCAAACATGATAATCATGTGATGCGTGTCATGTAAAAACATGACTACATGCCACACTCATGATGCACTCGCAGACATTTCGCTAGCTTCACATGCGCCAAATTTGGTATTACGGGAGGTGAATGGATGAAGAAGGTACATGACTTGTTCAAACGTGATAATCATGAGACGCATGTCATGTAAAACATGCCGACATGCCACACTCATTATGCGCTCGTGGTCGTTTTGCTAGCTTCACATACACCAAATTTGGTATTACGTGACCTGAATGGATGATAAATGTACGTGACTGGTGCAAACATGAAAATCATGAGATGCGCGTCAAGTAACAACACGACTACCTGCCACACTCATGATGCGCTTGCGGACGTTTCGCTAGCTTCACATATACCAAACTTGCTCTTACGTGACACGAACAGATGACATACGTAAATGACACGTCCAAACATAATAATTATGACATGCGTGCCATGTAACAACAAGACTACATGCCACACATGATGCGCTCACGCCCGTTTGGCTAGCTTCACATATGCCACATTTGACAATACGTCACCTGAAGGGATGGCGAAGGTATGTGAATGGTTAATTGATATGTGAGGTTTAACGTCCCAAAACCACTATATGATTATGAGAGACGCCGTAGTGGAGGGCTCCGGAAATTTCGACCACCTGGGGTTCTTTAACGTGCTCCTCCATCGGAAATGCAGCCACCACCGCCGGGATTCGATTCCGCAACCTGCGGGTTAGCAGCCGAGTACCTTAGCCACTATACCAGCGCGGTGGCGTGGTATGTGACTGGTGCAACATGGTAATAATGAAATGCGTGTCATATAAGAACAAGACTACGTGCCAAACTCAAGGGGCCAAAACACTTCGACGTGACCCGGCGCACACGTTCCTTCGCATCACGCTGGCGATGCTACGCCAAGCGCCGATCTTCCTGGCCTATACTTGCAGGCGAATGCTGCGGTGCGTTGCTTCGACGCATGCGCGCTTGAGCACGCCCGGCGTTCTGCCGTCAGCAATCTAAGCAGACACGGGGCTGTCTAAGTAACGTTGTTGGCGCGACATGCAGGATGTCACACTTCGAGCAGGTGGCCGCCGGATCTCGCCGACAGACGCTGGTCGCGCTTAGGGTCAGATAGAGTGCTTGCGTTTTGTTAGCGCAGCGTCGCTGCGCCCAGCGTCACCGCGCGTCAAGGTTACGTGCACTCGCCGGCGTTTCGCTAGCTTCCAATATACCAAGTTTGATATTACGGGACGAGAATGGACGACGAAGATGCGTCACAAGTCCAAGCATAATAATCATTATATTTGTGTCATGTAAACTATTACTGCATGCTACGCTCATAGCGTGCATACGGTCGTTTTTCTAGCTGCACATATACCCATTTAGTTATCAAGGGACGTGAATAGATGACGAAGGTAGATGACACGTCCAAACGTGATAAGCATGACATGAAAGTCACCTACCCCATCATTTACTTTCGCCTCGTATTGTTGTGTAGATTTTAAAGTTACATGTGAAGCTTCCTCATTCGTGCTTCGCATATCAGCGGTTCACACTGTGCGTAGGATCTGCCAAGTTTTTTGAGTTCTCTAGAAAGGTGAAAGCATTGAATTCAATGCATGCTTGCAAATCCAGTGTATAACTCCGGACAAACACAGGCAAAGAAGCCCATGAGACAAGTGTTTTATATTAGGGGAATTGACTAAGCAAAAAAAATGAAAGAACAGCATTATGCCTGCTCATGCTTCTATAGGTCACTACAAAAGGGAGGTTCTAAAGCTTCTCTCCTGAAAGTTCCACGTATGCTACTGAAGAAGTTTGCGATCGGGATTAATAAACTGTAATCGATAGAGCTGAAAATGGCTTGTGTCAATGAAGCTTTTGCATATAACTATATTCTTTGTAGTGGGTCGCACGATTTTAACCACGAGCAATTAGGTGTAAGAATTGTTGTCGAACTTGCTTTGCACCCACTACGTGGTCTTGAGGAAATGCGCGAAGTAACACGTCTGCCTTTTGTAATAGGAGGCTAACTTTAAACCATGTCGTCGTTGTGATAATCATGTGTTCTGACGCCTGATAGCAGCGTATGCTTGTGCTACACAATATTATCGGATATTACTTTTTGTAGTGCGTTGCGAGTGTACAGAACGTACAATTCGTTGAAGACTGCAGTTGTCAAGGTTTTTTTTTTATGGATATGATATATAAGGAGATGTTGGCTCACCATTATGGCACCGGATACTCCTTAGCCCTTCAGTGAAACTTGAACACGTATCTTAAAACAAAACATACAAAGCAGTGCACAGAAAATAGAACACTCGGGCACAGATGTGCAAAGACACACTTATACGCACATATCACAACAAAATGATAAGGAAATGTTCTAAAGTCAACGAATGAAGTCTCTGACAATGTTCCTCGTTAATATTAGGTCCAACCAGCATAAAACAGCAGAGCACAAGTCTGGTCCTTGTGAATATGTATTCGCTCGTGTGTACATAAAAGTCGACACGTCATTCATTTCACTACGCACACATGATGGGTGTCACATGATACTGCACATAATAAGTACATGTGTTATACAAATGAAAGTTCGTTATTTCTTAGTACCTGTCAGCAATTCCGCCATCTTGTGAAAAACGTGTTATTTCTTTTAAAATGTGCGACTGTAAAACTTCAGTTGGCCACAGACCCAGAAGTTTCTTAATGCTAGGCGGTCTGCGGTCTAATGCCAAAGATTCCGATTTAAGACGGCACCTTGGCGTGTCATGATATGGACAGTCTATGAGAAGGTGACATAAGTCTTCATCTATAAATCGGCATTCACATTCGGTAGTTCCACCTCTGCCAATACCGTGCAAAAAATGTTTTGTATATGTGGTGCCTAGCCTCAATCGGTGAATTAGAGTTTCCATACTTCTCATGCCAGCGTAACTTTGAATTCAATAATTGGATCAATGTGACATAAATCGCAGCTCTTTGTACTTTGGTCAAACCAAGCAGTTTTGCTCATTCTGAAAGTTGAAGTCATTAAATACTACGCAATTCATTTTTCGAAATTGGTAAAGAAACAGTAACGTCTTTATGATGTGCTTGTCGTGCTGCTTCATTGGCAGCGGTGTTTCCAGGAATGTTGCAATGACCAAGTATCCACTGGAGTTTGATCTCATAATGCGCCTTGTTTGCTTTGGTGAGCTCTTTCAGCGTTTCGTATGTCATACTATCACTTATTACTGTAGTCTTTGTAGTGGAGAGTGATCTAACGGCGGCCTGTGAGTCCCTGAAAAGGACCCATTTTCTAGTATTTGCTGCCGAGTTATTAAACTTTATAGCATACAGAATAGCGAATCGTTCAGCTGTTGTAGATGACTTCATGCAAGATAATTGAAGTGATTCCTGGATACATAGCTATAATAAATGTATAATAAATGTATAAAAGGTATAATAAATGCCGATGCTTAATACGTTGTAATACTTGAGCCATCTGGGTAAATGTGTATGTACCCTTGATACCGCATGTGTATTTGATATAGCGATAGTTGTTGAGCAGCTTGGATGAACATGTCTCTTTCTGATAACGCCATTCACAGATAATTCAATGCTTGGTATTGCAAGCAGCCATGGATGATAATCCATTTTGAGCTCTAAAATTCATTTCTTGGTAGTATGTGTACATTACTCTGTATTTCATTATGAGCATTGCTTTTATCCCTTCGTAAAATTGCCAATGCCAAGAGGTGGTCCATGTGTTGCATCTGTAAGCAAAAAATGGCGGTATATTGCGATTGTTCTCTTGACTGGAAAGGGTGGTTGTCGAGTCTCTGCTAAGACAAGGCTGCTGGAAGTCGCTTGTGGAACACCTATGCAGACGCGCAGTCTCCTAGCTAATTGTCCTTGAAGTCGCTCCTCTGAAGTGCGGGAAAGGCCGTGTAAGGCTGATGCAGAGTATGCAACTTTTTGTCGTATTAAAGCACTGTGAACAGCGAGCATGGGTCATACAGATCCACTCCTAGATGGCCCAGCAATTCTGCGGAGTATATTAGCTAGCATATTCACCTCGTTTTCAAGTTTCTTTGTGTGAGGTGCCCATGATAGCTTCCTATCAGGTATTACTCCGAGAAACCGATGCTGTGCCACAATCATTAGGGGTTCTACTTCTAAATTGAGATTGTAGTTTTTAACTTCTTACGGGTGAAGCCAAATACGGCTGTATTTGCGTGTGACAGAATCATTCCTCTTTCTTTTAAAAAGTTGTTGATAAAATTTATGCCGTCTTCCAATGTAATCTGAATTAACCGTATGTCCGTTACAGATGCCCAAATGCGCACATCATCTGCATATCAGGAGTATTTCAAACAGGAAGGCAGTTTTTTAGCTAAATCAGCCATAACACAGTTGAAAAAGAAAGAGCTGAGTACGCTTCCTTATGGCACACCCTGTCTGGCGTCGTGTTCCTCACTCTTTCCTTCGCTCATCTGAATGAATATTTGGCAACCTGATAAAATTTCAGATATTTACCGCAAAGACCTGCCGGACAGTCCGAGTTCCAACATACTCAGCAGAACATGAGTGTGACTGACTGTGCGACTGTGTGACTATAGTTTTGCGAAATTGTTTCGCAAAACCAGAAACTCACAGCTTATATAGCCACGTCCAATTCGTTAACAGAGTCTTCAAGATTTGGTGTTGTTATTCTAGCTTAAAAAAGAATATTCTATTGTCACAGTAAATATTGGGATATTAAACAAGGGCACAAGCTATCTGTTGGCAATGCATACTCAATCTTCGAGATAGTAGATCAACCGAACAAGGCAGCACACCGCACACGCAAGCTATAGAGATCTCTTGTGCGTGGTTCCAAGAGTGATGTGATTCGCGGAATCGCAGACGCCCGGGAATAGTGCCCGTGATATAGTTAACCGTGGTACCCTTGCTAAGCCCGGCCCGCCACAATGGTCTTGATCTTACGGTGACCGACGTTTCATTCTTAATAGTTCAAACGAATAACGATAGTTATAATTTCGTGCAAACAAACTTGCATATAGAACAATGGTGGCCCGTCCGTCTCAGAGCACCAACTCTAAAACAAAACTGTTAGTATATTGCTTTTCGCAGGGGCTTCATTGTGTATTTCGACCTAGTTGTGAAATATGCAATATCTTTAGAAATATACACGTGTATACACGAATGAGGTTTAATTAGTCCCGTGTTTCAGGCGTAATAATATGAACAACAACAGGACAAGCTCTAGAATATCTTCACATTCATGGCAAGAAATGTGAAAGAACTTAAAAATAAGAAATCCCGCTCGGCCACTTCAATTCAATTTTGCTTCGGTAACACGAACAAATGCTTAAGTTTTACAGAGCGCATAAAAGGTACCACATAAAGTAATTAGTTACTCATCAGGATATTAACCTTTATTCATTGCTGTTGGAGCTACACCGTTCTTTTGTGTAAACAAATTTATGTCCATGATAATGTCTGCAAAGTCTTCTGAAAGCTTCTCTGCATGGATCACGCTGCATAACTGAAACACTTGGTAGCCTCCAGAGAAGGCATTGCGATGAGGCTGAAATAGTAAAAAAGAAATATTTTTTTAAATACTATCTATCTATCTATCTATCTATCTGTCTATCTATCTGTCTATCTATCTATCTATCTATCTATCTATCTATCTATCTATCTATCTATTTATCTATCTGTCTATCTTTGTTTGCTTCGTAGAGAAAAGAATATTCATGGAAAAGGTCAACTATACTCGGCAACAGCTTTTCTTAACATTGGAGCGAAGGCTACAGAGACGGGGCCTCCGCACATTTGTGTTACTACGCAAGTAGTCCGGTAGCTTGCAGCCGACTTCGGTTCCAGTTTCGGTTTTCGCTTGCTCGCTGCGCAAGTATGTTTAGCAAAATGTATGCATGCAAAATGGGATCGTAAAAGTTAAACTTTGATGAGAGTGCATACATGCAGCTAGTTACTGTGCTGTTTATATACTGGTACATATAAAATTTTTCGTTGTTCAGAACGTTTCCCCAGCATTATTCAGCCTTTATAACCGTGAAGCTTAGGTTCCGCGTTCAGCCCAGTATATACGGGTACGCGCCACACGTGATCGAATGATAACGTTTACGGTATTGAGCCCTGGTGCAGGCGAAATGCAAGGCCGGTTGCGGCACGATCCGGCCACGGGCCTGTCTTGTTTCAGTTTTGCTGTATTTGGTTTACGCCCTCAAAGGCTGTCAGCAATGATCGGCGCAGACTGCGCCTCAGTGTTCGAGAAGCCTCGCAATTGTTTTAGATCATTGTTAAGATTGCGCGCAAGACGCGAACAGTGAAACCTATTTCAGAGCTTGTGCGGCCAGCAGTGATAAGGCTGGAAAGTTCGATGCGCGATGTATAAAACACGGCGCGTCCCAACGATAAGCAGCTTTTCCATGGCCGATGCTGTGCTTGCCGCTGCAAGAGCAAGCAGCAGACGCAGCCGGCGTGCGGAAAACGTGGTGCCATCCAAGAAATAAAGAAGAAAAAAAAACTAAGGCGCACGACAAATTCTTTTCCATGAACAGCGTCCCATACTTGTTCTATCCTTATGATGAAGAAAGTTTTATTTATTCAGGCCAAGTAGCTATTAGAATCAGAAAATAAAATAGGTACTATTTCCTGGCGCGCGCGCATGCAGGTGGTTCGGCTCTATAGCTTCCACAGTGCTGTCAAGAAAAGCTGTCGCCGAGTATAGAGAGGGTTCATATAACAACATTCACATAAAAACGCAGACAAAGCCACACAAAGAATTCCGTCTCATAACATCATAGTTCTCATAAGGTGCTTTCACGTATCAGGTCACCCAAGCGACGTAGTTAGCTGATTGTTGAACAAGTTTTTAAATATGGCTGCTCTTTGAAAAAAACATCGGTAATATGTGCGATAAAGGATTTAGCAGCGCCTGTAGTGCCTTCGGGTATCGGTAAAATCATTTAATAATGTACTTCCAATGCTTATCAACACTCTTGCGTTGAAGGATCAAGGAAATGCCTCTGTCGTTTGCTCTCAAGCATAAGGTGCGGCACATTGTTTCCTTCAGCGTCTAGCGTAAATAACCTATATTAAATATCGTGCGCATACTAGCTATGGGAGGCAAAAAATATAGCATAGTGTAGCAGCTCAATAACACGAGGATGGAAAAAGTGTAAGATATTACAGAAAAATATCTGAGACCTACAGTGAAGTACATTGATTAACTACAGTATTTATTATACCAGCAAAGCACTGGGGTAGCCATGTTGTTTCACACTTTGCACAGCTCGTATTTTTTAGAGTTAAACGCATGGTTCCAATCAGAAGATTCGCATTCGAGAATAGCAACTCTCAGTAAACCTTCGATGCACGTGAACAAATAGGCCTGAACAAAATGTGCTATTTCATATTACTGTGAGTGTACTTATCGCATGGTAGTTTCCGCACGGATAAACCGAGAATTCGATTATTTTATGCACGTTCGACCTGAAGGGGGTAGAGGAAGTTTTGACCTCCTTCAGCGTATAACTTTATATCACGGCCATACGGAGGGCAGAGAAGGTGGCTACCGGGCTGAGTGAGGTGCATCGCCTACCTGCAAATAGACGAACGGCAAAAAAGGTCTGTTCTCTCTCCTTAAATTCAATCATTGCAGTGGTAATAAGCCGGAACTTTTTAACGTACGCCTCACCTGTTGATAGTAGACGAGTGTTGTTTCTCCATGTCTGTGTATTTTCTGCAAAAAACCACAACATTGATTTAAAGTGCAGAAATAGTGTTAACACCCGATTGTCACCGTATGTGCTGATCACGTGTGAAGCTGTGGAGTGACCGATGGGACTTGAAATACATTCTTCGAGTAAAAATGCGTAAGTTAAGCCCCAAGTGCACAGAACACCAAACTTATAGTTTTCAGGGTGTACAGTGTTCTATATATCTCGTAGCCTGCCCACTTTCACATCAGTGCTGGTTACTCCGTGGTGCTCGTTGCATCTGTGTTGCATCATTGCACACTAAAGCTTCCGTGTTCTTCAGCTGCATGAATAGACTGGTCCTAAGGCAACATGTAATGCACTATTGCCCACACCATCACCTCTGCGGTACGCCTTGCAAAAGCTCAAACAATGTCCATGCTAGACAATGAATACGACCTTGGTGCATGGTGTGTTGCATGAACATTTCGGCATCCCGTAATGTATGGTCATCGATTGTGTGTTAGAAATGAAGCATAACCCAATGGCTTGTTTTTTTCGTTAGACACGCTATTTAAAAGAAAGAACAGAGTATAGCTACAAAAACTGCGTGTAAAAAAGGCTGAAGCACAGAGAGCACATATGCAAGCGCTTTTTGTTTTCGTGGGCCTTCTTTGTTATTCTCTCAACCCAGCCCGGTGATCCTACGCCTATGTTATCCTGATCCATACCCGACAGACACGTGTAAAGCGTGCGGAGAAAGGGCCATACTGCAGCACATGCTTTTGGACTGCACTTAAAAAGTTAACGTCACTGCCACCGATCCCTTCACGACACATGTTAAGCAGGGATGAAATCCGAGGCCAATCGCCGCAGCCACCACCGCGCGAGGGCAGGGGCAGGCCTCCGCCGCCACTGTTGTCACTGTTGCCGATCGGCGATGTCCGCTAAGCAGCCACTAAGAGGCGGCCCTCACAAGCGATGAGCTGGCCGGCCAGCTTTGGGTCGTCCGGCAAGCTGAAGATGCCGCCCGAGTGCCAGGACTTCGAGCGGTCACCTTAGGTGCCGCCAACATAATCAATGAAGAGTGGGAAAGGACAGGGTTTTTCCTTTTTGCCCACCTCGCCCAGTAAAAGTGCCAGACTTTGAATAAACTCTATTCATTCATTCATTCCCCCTTGTTCCGGTGTCCCCAGAATCCGCAATCCACCCATCTTCACTGGCGCTGATGGCACTGACGTGGAGGACTGGCTCACCATTTACGAGCGCGTGAGCGTCCAATATAAATGGGACGAGGACGGCAGGCTGACAAACTTGGTATTCTACCTTACGGGTGTTGCTAGTTTGTGGTACAACAACCACGCGTCCAACTTTGCCACCTGGTCTCACTTTAAGACCGCAATCATCTACGTCTTCAGCCACCCAGCTGTTCGCAAGCTGCAAGCCAAGCAGCGCTTACGTGAACGTGCTCAGGAGGCTGGTGAGTCATTCACCAGCTGTATTGAAGACGTCCAGGACCTATGCAACAAATCTAATCACACCATGTCTGAGTCTGACAAGATCAGAAACATCATGAAAGGCATTGACGACGATGCCTTCACAATGCTGCTCGCCAAAAACCCTGGCACAGTGGCTGAGGTCATTACACTGTGCCAGAGCTGCGAGGAGCTCCGCCGGCAGCGTTCGATGACCCGACGCTCCCCATCACGAGCTGCAAAACTTGCTGGCTTGGAGGCCAGTTGTGACCAAGTGGCGTTGATGGCAGACCTAAAGTCCTTCATCCATGAGGAAATCGCGCGTCAGTTCTCGCTCCTGCCCGTTGCCCACCAACCGGCTGTTCAACAATCGGCTACTACCCTTCTCCCTCCCACCCGTCGAGCGACTGAACAGGAAATAGCAGAGGTAATGCCTGCGTACCACCCCCAAAGCCTCCGGCTCCTGCGCCCCTGAGTTGCGTGCAAGTGGTCGCCAGGCCACCTCAAGTCGTTCCAGAGCCCGCCTTTCTGACCTACGCCGAAGCTGTCACTCGACCTCCGTCCTTTGCAGTGGGTATTCCCGCTACGTATGTTGACGTAACCTCTCAGCCTCATCTTCAGTTCACCATGCAGCCACCGTTCCGTCCATCGGCCCTTGCGACATGGGTGAGATCTACCCCGGTGAACAAATGGCGCACACCCGACAACCGGCACATCTGCTTTGCCTGCGGTTACGCTGGTCTGGTGGCCCGTTATTGCCAACGCGTAAAGCCGGCTCCAATTTCTTCACCTGTTGCTGGCCAACTCAGCCGTACTTATCGCAAAGAACCACCGTCTATGCCACCTCGGTCTCGCCGAGGTTCATCTCGAAGATCGCCGTCTCCACGACGTCGTTCCTTGTCCCCCATGTGGACAAGTTCGGCTGCTCATGAGCGAAAAAACTAGCAGTCGCAGTCCCCGAAGCAAGGAATGCGACGCTATCGCAATGTGAAAGCCCTCAGAGCAGCCCCTCGAATGTCATTGACGTGCTTGTGGACGGTGTTTATGCATCGGCTCTTATTGACACTGGAGCTGCTGTATCAGTTATGGACGAAAAACTCTGCCGCTTACTTCAAAAAGTGATGACGCCACTTTCTGGGTTGTCCCTCCGTACTGCAAGTTTGCATCGTATTCATCCTACAGCAGGGTGCACAGCTCGCGTTGTCATTCAGGACGTTCTGTATGTCGCCCAGTTCATCATCATTCCGGCATGCTCTTATTACGTCATCCTGGGATGGGACTTTCTCTCCCGCTATGACGCCGTCATCCTTTGTGCCACCGCCGAAATTATGCTCTCACCCTTCTCGCATTTGACGCCAGAAGACAGTCCCTCGACACTGAGCAAGATTCTAACGAAAGACGATACAACAGTGCCTCCAAACTCGACGACGGCTGTGTCTGCGTACTGCGCCTGTCATTCCGACACCATTGCACTCGTTTCGCCATCTGACCACACTTGCAGCAGAAAAGGGTTGCTAGTACCTTTCGTGACGGTGCAGGTCAATCAGGGCAACGCTGCTATTTTTGTAACCAACCTGTCCCCGTACACTGTTACCTTGCTTCGAGGTGAATGTCTCGGCCGAGTGGAACCGGTCGAAGACGCACAAGTCCTGGAAGTACCCGATGACACGCGCTGTCCCAGGTCGCGTACCATCAATGCTGTTTTCACTTCTGATTCGTCATCTGCTGATGTATTTGGCCTCTCCATTGCTGGCAACCTTACGGTCGTACAGCGTTCCAAACTTCTGGACCTGTTGCAAGAATATCGTTTTCTTTCGATGTCGGGCGAAGTCCTCTCGGTCGCCCGTCCATTGTTACGCATCGAATCGACACTGGTGACCATCCACCTTTACGGCAACGTCCATATCGCGTGTCTCTGCTGAACGTTAAGTAATTAATGATCAGGTTGACGATATGCTCCGACGCGACGTTATTCGGCCCTCGAACAGTCCCTGGGGGTCTCCTGTTTTTCTTGTTGCGAAGAAAGACGGTTCTGTGCAGTTCTGTGTGGACTACAGACGGCTCAATAAGATCACTCCCAAGGAAGTTTATCCACTGCCACGCATCGATGCTGCGATTGACAGCCTTCATGGAGCCGATTTTTTTTCTTCTCTCGATCTGCGCTCGGGGTACTGGCAAGTACCCATGGCTGACGACGCTTGACCAAAGACCGCCTTCGTCACGCCAGATGGCTTGTACGAGTTCAACGTCATGCCCTTTGGTCTATGTAATGCACCTGCGACCTTTGAGTGCATGATGGACACCGTTCTGCGCAACTAGAAATGGTACACGTTCTTGTGTTACCTAGACGATGTTACTGTCTTTGCTCCGGATTTCTCCACGCATCTCCAACGTCTGAAAGAAGTTTTCGCACGTGTGAGCAATGCCGGCTTGCAACTAAATCTTAAAAAGTGCCGCTTTGCAGCACGGCAACTCACCATACTGGGGTACGTCGTGTCCAAAGACGGCATTCTTCCTGATCCTGCCAAGCTTCAGGCCGTGGCCGAATTCCCCAAACCTGCATCTGTCAAAGAAGTGCGTAATTTCGTGGGCCTGTGCCCCTACTTCCGACGCTTCATAGAAAACTTTGCCACGATCATATTGTCACGGGCTAATTAGATTCCTGAGGATGACAACGACGAAGTGCTGAGCGTGAACGTCCTCGGACTGCAGCAGCGTTGTACGCATTAGCTCGCCAGTATATTCACCAGTACGCATTTGCTCGCCAGTGTATACTTTATTCCCCGTAACATCATTGGTAGAAGGTGCGGGGTACCACTCATATACAGCCCAACGAGCTGGATCTTCGCAGCGGACGGCGCATTGCAGCTACCACGATGACTGACCAGGCTATTCAATGTCAAAAAGATCCGTCAGCCCCGCAGCCGATCGTTGTGGTGCAACCTCGTGACCCAGGCCCATTCAACGTCACAAGTAACATAGACGTCGATTACTGGCTGGTTCTATATGAGCGCGTCAGCAGCATCAACCATTGGGATCCGACGCTTATGTTGGTGAACATCATCTTCTACTTGCATGGCACGACAAAACTCTTGTAAAAGACACATCAAGAAGAGTTGACTAGCTGGGACGTCTGTAAGCAGAAATTGCGCTATCTATTTGGGAAACCCATCGGACGTCAACTAGCCAGAAAGAAAGAGCTTGAGACTCGTGCCCAGACAGCCACAGAGCCGTACATCGCGTACATCCAGTGCGTGTTGGCTTTGTGCCGCAAGGTCGACAAGGACATGCTCGACAAGGACAAAGTCGGACACATCCTGAAAGAAATTGTGGATGACGCCTTCAATTTTCTTCTGTGCAAGGACTGCTCGACGGTGGAGTCGGTTATCGAAGCATGTCGTCGCTTCGAACAGGCAAAAAGTAGGCGCATAGTTCATCGATTTGACCGCCTTCCCAACATGGCAGCTACGTCTTCTTGCGAAGATTTGCCCACACTACACCAACCAGCAGCACCAGAAAACGTCACCAGAATAATCCGTCGGGAACTCGAGGCTATGCCTCCCGCTATGTCTAGCGTCAGCGTGCCAGGACACAACCTCGATGCTGTTTCAATGATACAGGCCGTGGTTCGCCAAGAGATCGCGAATATGGGCATTTCATCACCTCATCGAAATGCCCCTGCTACCTCCAGCTCGGCTCCAGTCGTTGCGGCTGCCACTTCGAACTGCACGTTCGCTTCACGACGAAACCCAGCTTAATAGCGCACTCAGGATGATTGGCCCATATGTTTCACGTGCCATCGGATAGGACACATCGCTCGCCATTGCCGCAGCCGTTGGACCTCATCACCTCGACCGAGCTTTAAGATTGGCGGCTTCGCTCTGAACGTGCACCTTATGCCCCGTTCTACCGTGCTGAGACAGGTGCAGAGCATAATCCAGAACGTCGGACCAGCCGCTCGCCATCGCTTGTGCGTCGTCAGTCCCGC
Organism: Rhipicephalus annulatus; assembly: GCA_013436015.1. Classification (NCBI taxonomy): domain Eukaryota; kingdom Metazoa; phylum Arthropoda; class Arachnida; order Ixodida; family Ixodidae; genus Rhipicephalus; species Rhipicephalus annulatus. The sequence goes on from WOVY01010662.1 coordinate 695,204, forward strand.
TCACGTCAAACCCGCCGTTCTCGGTCTCCCTACGACCGTCGCTCGGAAAACTAGCCGGTGCAGCCCCCGGAGGTGACGCTGCATACACGGCTCGGACTGCAAATCCTCTGATTACTCCCGACCAGCGGCGCAACCTTCTTACAATTCTCGTTGACGGTTTACCTATAACTGCTCTTATTGATACCGGTGCACAAATATCTGTGATGAGCTCAGACCTCCGCCGCCGCCTCCAAAAAGTTCTGACGCCTGCGATTGCACCTACCGTTCGTACAGCGGATGGGAGTACTCCTGCTGTGCTTGAGATGTGCACTGTGCGATTAACAATTTCTGAGCCTCAAACTTCAGTTCTGTTCGCTACACTGGTAAGTTGCCCTCATGACCTCATCCTTGGACCCGACTTTCTGACTTCACACGCTGCGCTCATTGACAGTTCCAAAGGTCTTCTTCGGCTCGAACTACCATCCTTTACGGAGAACGTCTCTACCAGCCACCTTGTCTACGCTCTGTCAATTTCCTCAATTTCCGCCGCAGTCCAAGTCCAACTCTCGCCATATCCTGCAGTACCCGATGGTGATTATGTTGCTGCCCCAATTTCTGACGTCGCCATGACACGCAATGTTGCACTCCCCAACACGGTGGTTACCGTTAAGGACAACCGAACTTCGTTTCCCGTCCTCAATTTCGGCCTCTCAGCGTAAGTTATTCCTCGCGGCACGTCACTTGCGCATCTGACACCATTGGTCGACCCCACAGTTTCCACCCTAACCACCGATTCGCCACCCGATTTTTCATCAACATCGTTCTTGTCGCGTTCCTGTTCCGACCTTTTCAAGCCAATGCTATCTGACAAGCTCACCTCTGAACAAGTCTCTGCTTTCTGCCATGTGCTTCCTTCTTATCAGGACATATTTGACTTCGGCGACGGTAATTTGGGCCAGACATTGGTGGTAACCCATCGCATCGACAACGGTGACGCTCAACCCATTCGCCGACGACCCTATCGAGTGTCAGCCCCGGAGCGTGCTATTATACAGCGAGAAGTCGATAAAATGCTTGATAAGGGCATAATCTAACCCTCATCTAGTCCCTGGTCCTCAGCCGTTGTACTTGTTAAAAAGAAGGACGCTAGCTGGAGATTCTGTGTTGATTACCGCCATCTCAACCATATTACCAAGAAAGATGTCTATAACCTACCGCGCATAGATGATGCACTCGATTGCTTGCACGATGCCAAATATTTCTCTTCAATAGACCTTCGCTCAGGCTACTGGCAGATCGCTGTGGACGACAAAGACAGAGAGAAGACGACCTTCGTGACTCCTGACGGACTTTATCAGTTCAAGATGATGCCTTTTAGATTATGCAGTGCCCCCGCGACATTTGAGCGCATGATGGGCTCTCTCCTTCGAGGCATGAAGTGAACCATCTGGATCTGCTATCTTGATGACGTTATTGTTTTTTCAACTACTTTCGACGACCATCTCACCCGCCTGTGAAGAGTGCTTGGTGTTTTTCGACGTGCCAACTTGCAACTTAACTCGTCCAAATGCTGTTTTAGGCAACGCCAAATCTGCGTACTCGGCCATCTTGTTAACGCTGCGGGTGTTCAACCAGACCCTGCGAAAGTCCGAGCAGTTCGCGTCTTCCCCACACCCCGCTCAGCCAAGGACGTCCGAAGTTTTCTGGGACTGTGCTCCTAGTTCTGTCGTTTTGTCGAGAAGTTTGCTGAAGTAGCCCGTCCTCTAACCTGCCTCCTTAAAATGGATGTCGCAATCACCTGGGGCCAAGAGCAAGCAAACGCCTTCTCGTCGCTCGTTCACATTCTCACCAATCCACCAGTCTTAGCCCACTTCGACCCATCTGCCGGCACGGAGCTTCGTACTGATGCCAGTGGCCACGGCATAGGCGCAGTGCTGGCGCAGCGGCAACAAGGAATGCACCGCGTCGTCACGTATGCAAGCCGACTGTTTTCGCGCTCGGAATAAAATTATTCCATCACAGAACGCGAGTGCTTAGCTCTCGTCTGGGCCAATGTGAAATTCCGACCGTACCTGTGTGGCCGACCATTCTCAGTTACCACGGACCACCATGCGCTTTGCTGCCTCTCCTCACTCAAGGACCCTACGGGACGCCTTGTTCGCTGGGCGCTGTGGTTACAAGAGTACACTTTTTCCGTATCCTATAAATCCGGACTACTTCACAAGGATGCCGACTGCATGTCCCGTTACCCAGTCGATCCCCCTGACACGAGGGAAGATGAGCAACAGGCCCTCGTTCTTTCAATTACCGACTTCACCGACATAGCTGCTGAACAACGCCGCGACCCCTCTTTGCGTGCTATTATCAATGGTCTGCACTCTCCCCACCCTGACCACTCCTTACAACTGTTCGTTCTTCACAACGACATCTTGCACCGCTACAACGCCCGCCCTGATGGTGCTGAAATTTTACTCGTTGTTCCTGTGCGTCTTCGCTCAGACGTTTCGGCCCAGCTGCATGATGCCCCCTTCGCTGGACACCTAGGGGTGTCACGCACGTGTGACCGCATTCGCCGCCGATTCTTTCGGCCTGGCCTCTACCGTTCTGGGCGACAGTACGTTGCGGCATGCGACCTCTGCCAGCCCCGCAAGGCACCTGCTCTCAGACCTGCTGGTAACCTCTAGCCCATTGAAGTACCAGATGAGCCATTTTTCCGATTCGGCCTCAATTTTCTAGGACCCTTTCCCATGTCGACCACTGGTAATAAGTGGATTGCTGTTGCTACCGACTACGCAACGCGGTATGCCGTTACACGCGCCCTCCCCACCAGCTGCGCTACTGATGTAGCCGGTTTCCTTCTTCATGACATCATTCTGCGACATGGTGCTCCTCGTCAGTTGATCACCGACCACGGCAGCTGTTTTATATCTAAAGTAATCGACGAGCACCTGCGATCCTGCTCTACCCACCACAAGTTCACTACAGCGTACCATCCGCAAACCAACGGCCTCACGGAACGCCTCAACCGTACCCTGACGAATATGTTAGCGATGTACGTCTCCAAAGATCACAAAGATTGGGACATCCACTTACCTTTCGTTACCTTCGCATACAATTGTTCACGTCATGATACAGCTGAATTTTCACCTTTTTAGCTACTGTTTGGTTATGACCCGCCTTTGCGCATAGACACCATGCTCCAATCTGACGCCCCTTATCAACTCCTTATGCTCGTGAAGCCCTGGCCCGAGCCGACATCGCCCGCCAAGTCGCCCGGGATCGTTTATGTGCCTCGCCGCTTAACCAAAAGAGTGCTTACGATCGCCGGCACCGCGACGTACAGTACTCTCCAGGGTCACTCGTCTTGCTGTGGTTACCATCACGTCGTGTAGGTCTCTGCGAAAAACTAATGTCCCGTTACGTTGGGCCCTACCGCGTCATATGAAAGGTCACCAGCGTGCCCTTTGAGATAGCTCCACTCCATACCACGTCAGTACCATCTTCAGTCTCGAACGATATAGTGCACGTCTCATGGCTTAAACCATACTACTCACGCCTCGAGCATTGATCGCACCGGGACGGTGCTTCTGCCACCGGCGGGTAATGTCACGGGCTAAGTAAATGCCTGAGGATGACGACGACGAAGTGCTGAACGTGAACGTGCTCGGACTGCAGCAGCGTTGTACGCATTAGCTCGCCAGTATATTCGCCAGTACGCATTTGCTCGCCAGTGTATACTTTATTCCCCGTAACGTCATTAGCGCCGACGAAGCTCCTTGGATGTAACGGGCCCCTCAAGTCGTTGTCATCCGAGTGCGACGACGCGTTTGCGAAGCTCCGCCATTTGTTGACGTCGCCTCCCATTCTACGCCACTACGACCCTACAGCCCCAACGGAGGTGCACACGGATGCCAGCGGTGTAGGCCTCGTCGCTGTCCAGGCGCAGCGAAAACCCGGATTCCCTGAATATGTCATGGCATATGCAAGCCGTACGCTCACGAGAGCCGAGACAAACTACACCATCATAGAGAAAGAGTGCCTGGCGATCGTCTGGGCCCTTAAAAAGTTTCGACGTTATTTGTGGGGTCGCCCATTCGATGTCTTCACCGACCATCATGAACATGTAGGCTTTCATCGTGAGAAGGATCACTCAGGCCATTTCGCCCGTTGGGCTCTTCGCTTACAAGACTACATCCGTTTGCTGTGCCGCAACGGACACCAGCATGCTGACGCTGTTGCCCTCTCACAATCCCCTCTACCTCAAGATGGCGTGCCCTGCTCAGTAACCTCAATTGCTGTATCTGCCATTGGTGTTGAGATCCGTGCTACCGAACAGCGAAAGGATAATTGGATTGCCCCGCTGATCGACTTGCTCTCTCATCCGTCCGCAACACCATCCACGCGTGCCTTGCGTCGTCGAGCTCACCATTTCGCCATCCGTGACGGCCTCCTACGTCGACGCAATTACGGCTCCGATGGCTGGCAGTGGTTAATCGTCATACCCTGCTGTCTGCGGTTGGAAATTTGTGAATCTTTTCATTCTGATCCGCAATGTGCGCACTCTGGGGTATCCAAAACTTACCACCGCATTCGATAACGCTACTTCTGGTGCGGGATGTACAGCTACGTGCAGCAGTTCGTTCGCTCTTGCCTCACTTGCCAAGGCCGTAAACCGTCAGCACACATGTCGCACGCCGGTCTGCAACCGTTACCTTGCCCTGATCGTCCCTTTGGGCGCGTAGGTATCGATTTGTATGGACCACTTTCTCTGACGTCGGCTGATAAGCACTTGGCCATCGTTGCCGTTGACCATTTAACGCGATACGCCGAAACCGCCGCTCTCCCTGCGGCTACTGCACGCGATGTTGCGTCCTTCCTGCTGCATCGATTCATACCGCGCCACGGACCACCCCAACAGTTTCTCAGCGATCGAGGCCGTGTCTTCTTGTTGGAAGTCGTCGAAGCCATTCTGACGGAGTGCCATTCTGTCCACCACAAAACTACTGCTTACCACCCACAGACGAATGGCCTCACCGAACGCTTTAACTGCACCCTCGGCGACATGCTTTCTACGTAAGTCGCTGCCAATCATACTAATTGGGATAATACACTGCCCTTCGTCACCTACGCCTACAACACCACCCCTCAGAGCATGATTGGTTTTTAACCTTTCTACTTGCTGTACGGAAGGCACTCGTCGCACATCATGGACACGATACTCCCATACACACCAGATCCATCTGAGAGTACACCTATTTCCGAGACAGCCAGGCTTGCTGAAGAGTGTCGCGAACTTGCCAAAACTTTTACGACGCAAGAGCAAAAGCGGCAGAAGAGTATTCGTGATGGCTACACCACTTCTGAGCCCACGTTCCTTCTTGGTGTGTTTGTATGGCTCTCGATCCTGACCTCTGTACCTGGCCTCTCTTCCAAGCTATTTCCCAAATACGAAGGCCCCTACCGTGTCATCGAGCGCACCTCACCAGTCAACTATCTGATCGAACCCGTTGAACAATCTTCGGTCATGCGCTGCCTTGGGCGCGACATCGTCAACGTGGAGCACCTGAAGGCTTATTATGACCCGCTCATAGTAACCAGCTGTTAGGTCGCCAGGCGGCGCCCTCTTCGACCCTGGGGTAATCGTAGTGAAGATTCCGACCTCTGAAGTGGGTCGACCTCTTGAGTACCTCCTAATGGGGCTATCCAACAAGGACGCCGCTCGTGCTGAGAGCCCGTGCTTGGCCGTGACTGTCGCCATTGTATGTTCTTGCTGGTTGCCGGCTAATAAACGCCTTAACACCTGTACTAAGTCTTCTTTTTAAGAGGAATTCTCTCCATCAAGAAGGTATAGGGGATGTTACTAAAAGCCAGTGTAATATAAAGTATAAAGACGAAAAGTTCATGAAAAGATATGTACATATCTCTCGCCCACTTTTCTTTCTTAACCTTAACATTACAACTACTTTTAATACATTCCCATAAACCTTCCTTGGTATCGTTGTAAGTTCGCTCTCGTCTTTATTGCTATAATGTTAGTAACATTTCCTGCTGTCACCTAAAGCATGCTTTTTGAGAAGATTCAACCGCATATTGGTATATCGCATTCTCCCTAATGCTGTCAGTGTCTCACCAACCTTGCTTTGCTGGCCAAGTGTTGCGTTATAATACTAGTCATTAAGCTAATCGGCTACCATAAGAGTAGAGTAGCATGCATTTCATGCGCACCGCACACATACAAGTTGAGGTTATCACTTAAAATTTCGACACAGATATCGCATCTGCACCTGGGTTATGCGCATGCGCTGGGTCAATGAGTGCCAAGCAGCTCATCTGTGCGAGGGCAGGCTGTTTAGATGTTCGAACAAAATAAAGATAAGAAAATTTCGAAGCTTGTGGTTTCTCATTCATTTGCGTAAGCAGACTTGAAGGCGAAAGCCACCTTCTTTTTGTTCTTCATTATACTTTCAGTGATTGGTATGCATTACCTTTCCACCCCCCCCCCACCTAATGCTTTCCGCATCCTGTTTTATTCCGCACTGCCTTCTCTAAAGGCCCATCCTAGACAAAGCGACGTCATGTGATGACGTCATCGTATGACATTATAATGACGTTAAAGTGACATGAAGTTGGTAGAATAAGGACGTCATCATTACGCTTCGAGCTGACTTCATCTCATGATGAGGATTTTGGTATCTCTCACGTTAACGCTTATGGTCACTTTATGTGTTTGATGAGGCACAGAATGATTTATCATTATTAAATGCGCATGTGAAAAGTCGAAATCATCAGTGCACACATTGTTGTTATGATCCAGACGAACATGCATTCTTAGTAAATATTTTCGCCAATATTCTCGAACAATTTCAGCACTGTCTCTTCTCACCAGAAGAAAAGTCTGCAACACCTAAATACATATCCTAAACCAAACGGAAAAGTTAGAGGGGGCCGCTCTACACGTATATAAGATTATTCTCTCTCCGTTGAGCGTTTAAATGTTCGTAACGACATTATGCATCCTGTCCAGCGCACTAGCTAATCGCATAGGTTTCACATTCCAAAACTACCTTATGAGTATGAGAGACGCCGTAGTAGAGGGCTCCGGAAAATTCTATTACCTGGGCTTCATTAACGTGCGCCTAAATGTAAGCACAACGCCTCCCAGAAATTTTGCTGCCGTCGAAAGTGCAATGGCAGCCGGAATCACATACCAGGATTAGCGTTTAAGCAGTCGAGTGTCTAACCCACTAGATCATCGTGATGGGTGGTCTACTGGATAAGGAGCTAGACCACCGACCATGACTATACAAGACAATCAGTTTGTCTCTCACTGGTGACAGGGTCAGTTATCGTGAACCATAAATGCTTCTGTGAATAATTTTGAATATAATGCTAGTTATTGATATCTTCTCGCGTTTCGTTCTCAGCTTCAGGATTAGCGAATACAATCAAATTGTTCTGTCGGGCTTTATCTTCCATTGTAGTTATTCTTTGCTGTTGGTACTGGATAGTTCGCTCTAGGTTGCGGACGATTTCTTCGAGGCCAAGGAGCCTCCCACACTGGTCCGCCAGAGATTGAATTTTGCCCTCAATATTAGGAAGCCTGGCCTCCATTTGACTTTGGTTGTCTAAATTTTTTTGAAGGAGTTCCTGAGTGGTTGAACCCGGATATGTTTCAACATCACCAGAAAGTAACACTTCTAGATACGACCACAAAGAGCACAGAATTTCACGACACCTCAGTGGGAGCGGCAGCACAACAAGAAAAATGCAGTTAGAACGATAACTTGTTTTTGAGTAATAACTAACCTGCAAAGAAAGCCATGCGTGCGTGAGCGACATAGTCGCGAGCGTACTGCCGCCCCCACTGAAGTCCAGCGGGCTCGGCGACGGCTTTATATCCACGCTGCGGCTGGCTTCCCGCGTTGTCCCACTAGGCTGGTCCCACTGGGTGTTCCAAGTGACGTCATATGCTTGCAGACACGGCAGATCCGGAAAAGTTGGTAGTTCCAAGCTTGATAACGTTAGGTCGACGATAAGCGGCATCAACTGCAAAGAGAGCCATGCGTGCGTGAGCGACATGGTCGCGAGCGTACTGCCGCCCCCACTGAAGTCCAGCGGGCTCGGCGACGGCTTTATATCCACGCTGTGGCTGGCTTCCGGCGTTGTCCCACTAGGCTGGTCCCACTGGGTGTTCCAAGTGACGTCATATGCTTGCAGACACAACAGATCCGGAAAAGTTGGTAGTTCCAAGCTTGATAACGTTAGGTCGACGATAAGCGGCATCAACTGCAAAGAGAGCCATGCGTGCGTGAGCGACATGGTCGCGAGCGTACTGCCGCCCCCACTGAAGTCCAGCGGGCTCGGCGACGGCTTTATATCCACGCTGTGGCTGGCTTCCGGCGTTGTCCCACTAGGCTGGTCCCACTGGGTGTTCCAAGTGACGTCATATGCTTGCAGACACGGCAGATCCGGAAAAGTTGGTAGTTCCAAGCTTGATAACGTTAGGTCGAGATAAGCGGCATCAACTGCAAGGAGAGCCATGCGTGCGTGAGCGACATGGTCGCGAGCGTACTGTCGCCCCTACTCATTAACCAGTTTCAGTTGCTGAAGCTTTTAACAGTTTCTTTAACAGTACATACACTAGCCCGACGGGCATGGCCTCGATAAGTCAAGAACATGTAGCCATTGTGAAGATGACATTATCTCTAAGGAAGGTACAATTGAATTGCTTTTAAAATTAAATGTCAAGAAGTCTTCAGGGCCTGATAAAATACCGAACGAGTTTTTAAAGCGCTAATGCGAATAGGTTGCAATATTTTTAGTCAAAATTTTTGCCTCCTCATTGGAAACTGGTGTTGTACCGAGTGATTGGCTGCTAGCAAGAGTTGTGCCTGTGCCCAAAGTTGGAGACAAGCTGATGGTTGAAAAACTATCGCCCCATTTCCATTACATGTACAGTGTGTAAACTTTTAGAGCATATAATTGGTAAACATCTTGTTGCGTACTTTGAAAATAACAACCGCTTTTACAACAAACAACATAGTTTTCGCCGACGCCTTTCAACTGTGACACAGGTATTTGAAACCATTCATCACTTTGCTGCAGCTATGAATTCGAAAGAATACATAGATGTTATTTCATTAGATTTATCAAAGGCTTTCGACAGAGTATGTCATGTGAAACTTCTAAATAAATTACATGGTTACGGTGTTAATTTACAAATAATTAGGTCGATTCAAGCTTACCTAACGAATCGTCAACATTTTGTGGAAATAGCCGGTGAACATTCATCTTTTTTGCCCATTCCTTCTGGTGTGCCGCAAGGGTCGATTTTAGGCCCAATTTTGTTTCTGCTGTACATTAATGACATTGCAAGTGGTGTACATCCCAACATTGAAGTGCGATTGTTTGCCGACGATTGTCTTTTGTTTACACGCGTCAAGACTGTCTCTGACCAAACTTGTTTAAATGATGCCTTAAACATTATTCACAATTGGTGAGCAAAATGGGATATGGAAATCAACCCTAAGAAGTCTGCCTGCATGACACTCTCAAACAAGAAAACGCCTTTAATGTTTGATTATACAGTGAATACTAACCAAATCAATAGATCCACCCAAATTAAATATCTTGGTATGACAATTACAGATACACTAAATTGGAATGCACATATTGACAATATCTGCGGATCAGCGCAGCGGAAACTTGGACTACTGAGACGTAAATTAAGAGGTGCTCCTCCTGAGGTTAAACTTCAGGCGTACAAAACTATTGTTCGGCCTACCTTAGAATACGCTAGTGTGATCTGGGACCCGCATCACCAATATCAAATAGATAAACGGGAGCGTGTTCAGAGGCTAGCAGCGCGATTTATTTTTTCCGTTTATGAGAGGAGGCAGTCAATAACAACCCTGCTCACTGAGGTTAAACTTCCTCAACTTGCCATTCGCCGAAAAATCACTCGACTAAAGTTTTTATATCAGCTTTACAACAATAAGCTAAATTTAAACCCTTCTCTCTGTTTGCGTCCCCCAGGAAGAGTCTCATCAAGAACCAATCACCCACACGTAATTATACCCTACACACCGAGAATTGACTTACTTAAAAACACTTTTCTTGTCAGAACGATTGTCGACTGGAACTGTCTTGCCGCTGATTTCTTTGAGAATGTAGACACAGTTGAATCTTTTTTTGGTAAATTAGAATTGTCATTGTAAGATGTAGTTCCCACTCTGTAACAGCCCGACAGGGCTTACAGTATTGTGAATAAATAAATAAATAAGTAAGTGCAATTCATACCACCTTTTTTGCGTATTCACCATAATATTATTACGTTGGTCAGAAAAGAAACTGATTGTCAGCCTTCGCCGATTTTGCGCGCTAGCAAAGCAGCTTCTAGAGACTGAAAAACTTTATGACGTCGAAATGTGGAGTGGATCAGAAAATTAGATTCTCTGGACGTACGGGCAACTGCCCTTTTTATGCCTTCACAGCAGATACTGCGAGACACAGAGGGGAAACAAAATTTACCAACGAGTACGATACTCCCACAAGGAAAATGGGGGCGTAGCGGTATTCTTGTTTTAGTTGGCAGTATTCACAGTGCCTAACTTTTAATAGTTTAAATAATAATTAATAGTTTAATTAATAATTATTAGTTTAAAAAAAGAAATGGCATTACGTGAAGCAAAACTAGTACGTATTGATCCAGCACACTTCAGCAGTCACTACAATTATCATTTCTTAATTCAGTGAGTGCTATAGTTATTTCCTATTATATTTTAACTCAAAGAATATTCATTTAATGATCAAAACGTCAATAAAGCATGTGCGTGCAAGATGAAGTGACATTTGAGTACGCTGCTTTCAATAGTATAGTAATTGCTGACCAGCGTATGTTGTGGTCAAGAACCACAACATACGCTGGTAGGCAGGTGGCAGGTTCGCATCAGAGTGGTGTCGTAGCAGATGACGTAATACTACAGCCTCTCAAAATATAGTGGCTAGTGTGCTGAGCGTGGGCTAGGAGATGGCCTTACAGCTGATGACTTCTGGCGGCGCCCGCATGGTGCGCTGTTGTGTGAGAGGGTGCATTTGCGTTCAATCCTTGCGGTCCGCAAGCGCTGCGAAATTTTCAAAAGGCCGAGCCGCGTGAGGCCAACTTTTATTAAAGACGATATTCTTTCTTAACGAACTTTGACGCAAATTGTTATGTATTTTCAAAGTGTTCACTACAAGATGCTTTATTGTATAAGAACTACTCGATTGCTTTCGCAGTATCGGTGCTTTGAAATACCAAATGAAGATAACCTCGTGGCACACATTTCGCCATCCACCACCACCCACAAAAAAGGCAGATCCCACGTAACTTGGCAATTAATGCTATGCAAAGCGTGCTGATAGGAAATGACTCTGTTGTAATTTTTATTAGGCGAAACATTACGAAGGGGCGCTAAATATATGCAAGAATTGGGATAGTCAACACTTGACCCAGAATTTAGGCTCTTCTTGCAAAGTATTACGAAGACCTGGCGTGGCTCAGAAGTAGAAGACTTGGTTTCCACGCAGATTGCTTTGCTTCGATTCCTCTAGCTGCTACGACACAAACGTTTATTATTTGCATTCGTAGGGACGACGTTGCAAATGCCAGCATAAAGCTTACAAGTTAAAAAGGATCTGTGGCGAGAAGGATGTGATAGCGTACATGACGGCATTGTGAAATTATTCATGTCAGGACCAGCGAGTCATACTCCTCAAACCATCTTACCTGCCCACACTAACTTTGGTTTACCTTAAGATGAGGGGGTGATCGTGAGGGCACCCAGACGTAGGTGGTTTAATAGAGAGATAGATAGATAGATAGATAGATAGATAGATAGATAGATAGATAGATAGATAGATAGATAGATAGATAGATAGATAGATGCTCAAAGTGGTTGCAGTACGAAAAAAAAATAATTTTAAAGACCATTGACAGTATAACCACCAGATTAATTTTTAAAAATGTGCTTTGTTCTTGAGAGCAAGAATGATCACAGAAGACCAAAAAATCTTTACCTCTTAGTCTGCGTTCCACTAGGATTCTAGTGAAAACAAAGAATGATAACATGCCAATGAACAATGTTACACTCGCCGCCTATGACACCAAATACGTCGTAGCAAAAGGGTGCCGACGTTGAATTGGGGGAAAGAGTGTGTGAATGAAATTTGAAAGGTTATTTTTAATTTTTAGATAAGTAATAATATTTGAAATTGTGCCTAAACAGTGATTTCGTTCCCGACACCGCTCTCCCTAATCCAAAAAAATAGTTCGATGTAGTCACTTTCACAAAGCTTTTATCACACGACAGCCTTTGGATTCAGCCTTCTGTCTGTGCTCTTGATCCTACTTTTTCATTCAGGAAACCACGCTGGATCCGTTAGTGCGGAAAACAAGACACCTTTTCCTTGTCGACCTCTAACTTTTTTGACACAACGGCACAATACACGTCCTTTCATTGCATTGCCGCTTAGCTTTTAACATCCAAGGGTGTTGCAGTGTACATACGACGCCATCGAGATTCACAGTAAATCAGATGGCAGCTGTCACACACTGATTTTAAACGTGGCGAGGCCCCGGCAGCAACAGAACGAGAGGAATTTCGCGCATTCGTGCACCCTCCCGAAACACAGCGCCGCTTGTGGCATCTGAGTGCAGTTATCACATGCGGGGCCAGCCTCTCTCGTACGGAATGTCTAAGCTTAGCACACTAGCCAGTATATTTCTAGACACTGTAATAACAGTCGTCCTGTTCTCGCATCAGCTCAACGAAACAAGCCTATCGCTGGGTGGAATGCGGTTTTGTGGCCCCGGATAGAGTTTCTTGCTGATAAAAAAATTCCGTTATATTTTGAAAGTATCATGTCACTTGACTGCTTTGCTTATCGGCAAACAGGGACCTGAAAAAGGCGGCCGCATATCTGTACGCGTGTGCACGCTTGATACTCTGTGACACGCGAAATATCGCAACACCATCATTCAGGTGGTTAATGAAAGCGCTTGGCAGGTGGCTAGGCGGCGGCACTTTTCCTTCAGCACTCTTTGGCATGTGAATAAAGCAGGTTTAAATACTGACGGCGTCTTCATGGCCGGAATCTCCGAAGCACAACATTTTTTTGGCGATGACGCAAGGTTGGGTCCTCTGTCCGCGATGTAGTCCGCGAAAATAGTAGTATTTGTCGTACCCACCTCTCGTTTAGTTCTTGGAATGTGCGCTGGATGGCGGTACTTCTATATGATGAATATATTTTGAAAAGATGCCAGATGGCGGTACTTAAAGTGTTCACTAGATGGATGGACGGATGCATGAATGGACAGAGAGACAAGCAGATGGATGAATAGATGGATGCCTGGATGGGCGAACTGAGGACACATGCACGCATGGATAGGCGGGCGCATAGATGGACGCACGAACGGACGCATCCACGGACAGACGCTTGGCCTCACTCATGATGCTTACTCCATGGATATGCTGTTTTTTTCTTTCAATGGCAATGGAAACACGCCCTTATCAACGGGAGCTGTCGGTCCGCCTAAGTACTGGAAATGATCGTGATGCGACGCTACAAGAGTGGGCGCTTTGCTTGCAGCACATGTGATTTCTGAGCGATTTTTCCATGAGATGCGTTAGACGTGTTTTTCAGTATATTATCGTACATATGTTTTTTGCGGCTCGAAGCAACGCTGCCACCGCATGACGGCGCAGCACACTTGATTGATAGATATGTGGGGTTGAACTTCTCAAAACCACCATGTGAATATGAGAGATGCCGAAGTGGAAGGAATTTCAACCACCTGGGGTTCTTTAACCTGCACCCCAATTTGAGCACAACAGTCTTCAGCATTCTCGCCTTCATTGAAAATGCAGCCTCCACAGCCGGGATTTGTCCCCTCGACCTGCAAGTCAGCAGCCGAGTACCTCCGCAACTAGACCACTACGGCGGGGCAAATGTGCAGCACATCTAGAAGCTACACAGTGATGCTTCCCCATTGGTGTCCCGCCCGCCCGTCTGTCTGTCTGTCTGTCTGTCTGTCTGTCTGTCTGTCTGTCTGTCTGTACATTTGTTTGTTTGTCCACTCTTAACAGCATTGGGTATTTCAAACGGCCGACCCCATCCGCAGCGCCCTCTTATGTTGCTCAAGATTCAGCGATCATAATTGTGCAATTGTCGATTAAAAAGAAATAATTGCGCCTGTATAGGGCATCATAACAACACGTTTATATTCAGCATGTGCGCCTTTTAGGAGAAAAGGCATACATAATTATTTTAAGGGCCATAGCGCTTATCACGCTGTGCTTACCATCCAACGCTTGCACGGAAAGGCGAGCGTTTCCAACGCTTTCCTAAAACGAGTCGGGGGTGGAATCTGCCCGTTGCCTTGCGTTCTACACTTTGTCACCTCTGAGGCGGGCGCGCACACCCGTCCCGAAGTCACGCGCTTTGTTTTTGAAAAAAAAAACTGCCAGATGGCGGTCATGTCTCACGTATGACGTGGCTTGATGCGCTCGTTCGCCTCAACTGCACGCTCGAGGCACTCTAACGCAGTGCCTCCAGAATGCCATTCATCAATTTTCTTGAGCAGAACATCAAAAAATGTTCTGTTCACCTTTCCACACGCAAGACTATCGTTTTTCGACAAAATTTGCACATTAAATGCAGATACGGGGCCATTTTTTTACAGAATATTCTGGGACCTTGAACGTGGGCCTAAATAGCGCAGAAAGCAACTTAAGTGCTACTGAACTGCCTCACGTAAACACATCTGGTCGACCAGCTGTACACTGCATGTGCTACCAATATTTTGCTCATTATTATGTCTATTTTTTATTCCTCTCTCCTCTTATCTTTTTCATCTCTTCTTCCAGTGCAGGATAGCAAATCCGACACGCTTCTGGTTAAGCTCTCTGCCTTTTCTTGCAGCTTTCTCTTAACGTGCATTGTAGTCTTGGTGAGACTGTTCTTGTCTGCGTAGTTGAACAACGAATATTCGCAGCGTGAGCCTACACTAAAGTGAACTGTGGGTTTCTGGGCCTAATTGTAGCAAACGGGGGGCTCCAATTTAGACCAGTTAACAATCCATGCTTCGATCCTCCCCAGATTTGACGTTAGTGGATCTGAAACACCCTTTCGTACATGCCGATTCTCTACAATTTTAACCCAAAAGTGTTTTGTGCCAGAGTCTACCGAGAATTTCCGGGGTGTACTGGAGTCTCCTGGGACTTTTCTTCTCGAAAAAAAAACGTAAAAAAATACATTTGATGAGAAAACAAAGAAAAATTGACGCCTTCAAGGGTCGAAGCCTTAACCTCTCTGTCCGTGAGAATACATTGCGTCCTGCATTCCAAATTGTTTACAAATCCACTTTTTATATCAAATGCTATCATCTCATAGCGTTTTTGGTAAAATAAAGTGACACATCGTGACGGTTACATGCACGATTAGCTCCATTAAGGCGTATTTTTTCAGCGTGTTTTCTTTAGCGAAAGTGCAATTTAGTCAATGCCTTAACACGCCACCAGCAGGCGATCTTAGTGAAAACGGTGGTCTCGCTACCTCGACAGCATTACAAATATATTCTAAAAAATATTACTCGACGCCACCATGCATTTTCCACTTCCACTTGCCCCGTGAAAAATTGAGGCCTGCCGCCAGCAAAGATACGGCACCCACTGTGTTTCCCTCTCGTCCGGCAGAGAAACTTTTTATTTAAATCATAGAGAATTGTCGGGTTGGATTCTTAGTTCAGAGCTTCAATAGCCTCTGCGGCGTTCCGTGCCCCCCGAACCAGCGCCCGCTGGCCACTCGGGCTTTCATCAGGCAGCATGGCCTTTTTGTCTTGTAGGGTAGGAATAGGAGAGGAGTTGGCAGAGTGCCTGGCAGGTGGACGCTGACATTCCAGCGTTACATGAAATAACGTCGGCACCGCTCCACAGCCTGCGAATTTGTCTGGCTGTGGAGCAGTAGCGACGTTATTTCTGGCAGTTGAGTTCACTAACTCTAACACGCCGTGAGTAGGCGCCTTTCTCTCAAGTTTGGTGCGTACTCGGCGATGCTTTTCTGGCTGTCACACCATTTTCTCTGGTTGCACTCTCGCTGTTAACTACTAATACTACCACGATAACCTAACAGCATATAGGTTTCTTCAATCATTGATCTTGGTTGTGAGTCGTTGGGATGGAAGTGTATCACTAAGTATCCACATTAAACGAAGCTAGAGCTGAGTGTATCCACGTTAAACACTGCTAGAGCTGTTAAATACAAGCATACATAGCGCGAGTACCCTTATATCAATGTACCCTAAATATTAAACTAGTTCTGTAAGGTCATGTTTTACTTTCGTGTTACACCCATTTTTTTGACGGTAGGATAAGTCATGTGTTTTAATTCTTAGTGGAGCGATAAAAAAGCTCGATGGGCTGCTGAAACCTTTACTGAGAAAGGCAAGGAAGACATGCGCACTTCTAACGTGAAAATAGCACAGCAAAAAAAGAATTTTAACGCGTCTGCAGCAAAAATAATTTTAAAGCGTCTCGCAACAGACGCAGACAATACGAAAGGCCAATGGAGCTCCTCCATCGCACATCGGACATTTCGCTCTCTGGCAGCCAGAAGAACGTTCGTTAATTGGCTCTTGGATCAATTTTCTGAACGGA
Organism: Rhipicephalus annulatus; assembly: GCA_013436015.1. NCBI lineage: Eukaryota > Metazoa > Arthropoda > Arachnida > Ixodida > Ixodidae > Rhipicephalus > Rhipicephalus annulatus. Next base: position 711,877 of record WOVY01010662.1, read on the forward strand.
AAAGATTGCCAAATGTGCGGGGGCTGAATAGTTGACGTACGGCGGCTTGAGAAAGGTCAGCTGAGGCCCTTTTTGTTGTCAGTGTGATCAGGCCTTTACAGATTTTTACTTTACGGCGACAGCAATAAAAAGCCGTCGCAAATGCCATGTTATTGCCTTCGCATGATAATGGCAACTGAAATCATAATAAGCGATCAGCAGCTGTTCACTGGCAGCAAGCACAAGGCGGGTATGCCGTGCAGAGTGCTGTACTGGGCCTCCTATAGGCCTGCGCAAGATAAGAACTTTTCATACGCTTATGCCTCAGTTTGTAATAAAAATCATGGCATACCTACAACATGAGCAATGATTAGTAGTAAAAGCAGTGCTATTGTGTGCTGTTACCGTAAATCACCCTTGACATCGACTCTTACGCATGTAAATGAGTACCAAGGGGTGTGCAGTTATACAATGTTTATTGTTCATAACTGGTATGTTCTGTTCAGTTGTGAATTTCGTCTCGTCTTCGTAAGCCCTGCTTAGTGGTAGCTGATCCAGCCTGAAGTTTCGAAAAAACGAGGTCTGAGCACTTTCCTCTGGTGGTTGTTAGTTGTTCCCAGTCATACGAATTGAATCGTGAAGTGTATCAAGACGTCCTACACTGCAAAAGTCAGTCGTTGTTCGTGATCATCATTGTCATTGGCACAATCAACGTCAATGACACAGTCATGGCCTACCTTGAATTGGCTGTGCCGTCAAGGCAGGAAGAGAATGTGTGGTCTGAAGACGCTTGTTCTTCATCGTCATAAGAATCATCGTCTTCCTAATTGTCATATTCAGTGGCGAATACAGCACACAACGACAACAAACAAGCCTCGACCTCAAAGCGTTTAATCCCTAAAGGAATGTCTACTATGAACGCGCTTGCTTTTGATCGTCATCAGCATCATCGTCTTGCGGGATGACGACGGACACCGCTGAACTTCGAGGAGTTTCGCCCTTAAACACAGAACGAAGGTACGGCAAAATACGAGTCAACAAATGATTCCGCTTTTTGCTGCACGTGAGTGCAGAAAAAGGTGGCATCATCTGAAGTCACTATTTGTTTCGTATATTTCGCGCTTCCTAAAACACGCTGAATTTGGGAGTAAAAAGATTTAACAGCAATGTATCACAAATTTCAGTTTATTTTCACAGTGCCATCAGGACCAGTTCGACTGGTGTATCAGGTTATACAGCACACACTCGCCTAATTATCTCATATTACTAAAGACAGTACATATCTTGTGCATATAAGAATGTTTTTCAGTTTCTGCAGCTGCGGTTTAACCAAAGATTGATTTTTTCTGCACCTGACACTATGGATACTTACCATCTTTCTTCATCCCAACAATAAAACACACATTCTCCGCGTAAAGAATGTTGTAGTGTCCAGACACGCTGGTGTCTCCAAAACCATGAGCTGTAAATTATACACGGTGACGGTGTCAGCAAATTAGTACATACCGAGGGCTGTATTCTCCTTACATTCACAAAAGCTTAGTGCCTATATTATTATGCACTAAGACTAGACGCATGAAATAATAATTATATTCTGGAGAGCACAAAAACCTTCTTCAGCACACATATATTTAGTATTCTGACTAAAGCACGCTACTGAACAACGCTCTTAGTTGAGCTATGCTTTCGAGCCATCTATTTACATTTTCATATTGTAAAAACAGAAGAAAACTTTACCATACTTATCGCAAAGCTGTGGCTTCATTCTTAGAGCATTACTATTTATAAAATGATGCGTTTTTTGTAATTTAGTGTCGCTCACTTATTTCGCTAATTGACAGAAAATGTATCTAAAAGATGACTTCACGACAAGGCCATAGAATGAATAATGGCTGAAACATTTAAAACCGAGTAACGAACGACACAGCAGGGGAAGGTTTTGTCATCTGTCGTCAAGAAACATGACTGGCAGGGACAATAGGTTTCACGCTTATATTCAGAAAGCACTTGCATGGTTAATTTATGATAGGATCGATAGTAACGTAGATGTGGTTCAGTTTCGAGTTACGTCGTTGATTGACATGTGGGGTCTAACGTCCTAAAAGCACCATAAGATTATGAGAGACGCCATAGTGGAGGTTGTTGAACCTGGGTTTGTTGAACCCACCCAAATCTGTGTACGCGGGCCTACAACATTTCCGCCTCCATCGGAAATGCAGCCGCCGCCACCAGGATTAAATCCCGCGACCTACGGGTCAGCAGACGAGTACCTTAGCCGCTATACTATACACCATGGCGGTGCAAGTTATGTCGTCGGTAGCTCTTAAACCGAAATGGACGAGTTGCGAAGAAGAACCCACTGCAGCGCACTGTGTACGTATGTACAGAAATAAACCAGAGCCGTCAAGGTTGCCTTGTTGCATACTACGTGGTTCACACACAAAGTTCAGATCAAAATCAACCGCTTATCTCACGTTCATACAACTTTCTCTACAATAGTTCGAGCGACGCCTTGCAGCACATTTTTTAAATATTCACCCGGTATTGCATGAATACTTGGGAATCCACCCGGTATTGCATGAATACTTGGGGCTTTCACAGTGTTGCTGGTACTTATGCAACTCGCTTATACAAACAACAGGACATATAATAGAATAGATAGGAAACGGCAGTTAGTCATGTATACGCTGTACGGCTCACTCATGAAATTTATGGCAATACCCAAAGATGCATCGGGCTCAAGTTCTGAATAGTGTATTGTTCTTTTTTCTGTATGAGTGTTGGAGATGTTTAATCTGTCCTTCTTCGTCATCTGTACATTGTCGCATTATTATCGTCTCTTTGTCTCTTCCTTCTCATCGTCACTGTGGTAAAGAATTTTGTTGCTAGAAGACTAGGGAGCCCCCGTAAGGAGTATTCTCTGTGGGTCGCACCCACGATGGCACCCGTAGGTTCAGACTTTCAGTAACTTTCGGGCTCTCTGGAGAGCCCTGAGCTATTGTTCTTTGGTGAATCTGGTAGGAGACGGCGGCCGTCTTCCTCCGTAGACGGGTACTTTCAGCCCACGCGCAAGTCGCGACACTGACGTAGCATGTGCTGAAGTATGTACAAAAGATGTCCACAGCGCGGACAGCCTGCGTCCGTGCTTTCCATGAATTTTTTATATAAACGCAGATGAATTCGTACGTCTCGTGTGCAAGCTCTGCCGCTGGCAGCCTGTTCACTGCCCAGCCCTCGGCCGTAACAAACGTGAAACGAATGCCAACCAAGGCGGTAAAGTATCTACAACATGATTGAACACAGAGCTACACAGCTGGCTATCTCTGTTGAGGCCAGCGTTGAAAATTTTGGACGCCAGGCAATTCTACTAACCAGAAAGTGCACAGTGCAGTTATATAAGGAAATGCATTAAAATATTTATTTGAGTAAGATATGTCATTTTTCATGAAAATAAATAACTATCCCTTGGCGACTTCCCTTCGCTACTTATTCAATTTTGTAAATTGTAAAAAATAATAAGGAACCTCAGACACAAAAGGAATCCGTAGCATAGATAGAATTACCGCCTAACAAAAATGCACTGATACTGCGGGCGATTCCCTTCATCTAAACTAGTGTCGTTGTGTCGCATATTAAAACTGTGTTCACTGAAATTCTGACTGGGAATTGACTCTTCGCACCGAAGCATTTTTCACGTATCTCATGCACGAAATTGGGACATAGATGCTCACCCAAATAAGCAGTGACGTGAAGTTGGGCCACCTGTTTTAGCTTGACTTCAAAGAAGGCCCTCCTAAAGAAATTAAAAACGTGAACATTATCAACTTACTCACTTTGGGAGGATACAATAAGCGAATTATGACGTCGAATTCTGTATATTTTGCACAATTGTTATTTTCTCGTTCTCATTGTTTAGTTTTATTGAAAAATGTTTTATACAATGGCAGGGGAGAAGGAAAAGCTGCTCTAGAAATCATAAAGAGCTCGTGACCACCGTTTTTTATGGCGCCAGCAGATGGCGGAAGTGACAAAAGACCCGTTTAGGCTAATACTCAAGATGTCATCAACAATAATCAACAGTTACACAATACAAACAAAAATAAATTAAAAATGCGATATAATGTGCAGTACATAATTATTAGTGCGCGTGAGGAAACGATCTCTTCGATATAATGCGGAATGAATACATGCTCGACCAACCTCACCCACACTAAAGGTGTATTTCCAGAGCAGATAAAGTGGCAAAAGTCACTGCAGTACATAAAGGTGGTGATATCAATACTTTAGCGAACTATCGACCTATATCCGTGCTTCCAACAAGAGATTATTTATGAAAGACTTGCATCCTTTTTTGACAAGCATCAAATAATAACAAAAGGTCAATATGAATTTTGAAAAAATTAATCAACAGAACAAGCTCCACTGCATATCAAAGATAAGATTATCGAAAATATCCCAACAAAAAATATACTCTTGGGCTCTTTCTCGATCTTCAAAAGACATTTGACTCCATACAATTCAAATCATTGATTCATAAATTATCAAGATATGGGGTGCGTGGAGTTGCATTACAACTGTTTAAAAGTTACCTTGAAGATCGTTAACAATATGTACAACTGAATAACACTATTTTTTCAAAGATAAAATTAAACCAAGGGTCTATACTGGGCCATTATTGTTCCTTGCCTATAAAATTGATATTGTCGATATACCTCATTCTCCTGAACTTATAATGTACGCTGACGATACGAATGTTTTCTTTTAATGAGACAATCTTATATCACTTGTGGTCAGTGTAAATATTTATCTAAGCAATCTTTCAAATTGGTTAAGGCAGAATGGACTGCGCTTGAATGCAAAAAAAAACAACCTATGGGATATTCCGACGTATAAACACACCCATTGGTAACATAGCTGTAAAATTCTAAGGAAATTGCATCGCATATGTTAGGGAACAAAAGTTTCTTGGTGTATGGTTTCAGGAGGAATTAAAGTGTAACACACATGTGAATCATCTGATCACCGCATTAGCGCGAATAGTTGGTTGTTTTTTTAGAACAATGCACTTAATACCATTGAGGTTAAAAATAAGTACGTACTATGCACTCTTTCATTCTAAAGTAACTTGTGGGATGTTAGTCTGGGGAGTGACATTACAAGGTAATTACCTTAAGTTAATAACTATACAAAAGGAAATATTGCGCTGCTGTGAAAAATACAGGGGAAATCTACAAGACTTGCGCACTGCTCCACTATTCATTAAACATTCCATACTGAGAATTGATCAAGTATATCATTTTAAATTGCTTCAGTTAATACAAAAGAATAGGCTATATGAAGAAAGTTGCACCGAAAGACCACACTACAGTCTGCGAGAACAAAAGAAGCGAGCTCTTAGAACAAGAACCAATCATGGAAAACAAAGTGTTGCTCACCAGGTACCTCAGGTTTTCAATACCCTCGCAGATCAATTGAACTTTAGGGCTAGTAGTCCGACTTTCGAGAAACAAATAAAGAACCCATTCAAAACCACCGGTCTACACTATCGAAACTACTTAATTGAGTCTCATGCCTCTGCAAATGCTTAAATTCTTCATAAATTTCTGTGCCAAATATACGAGTGTATACAGCGCAATTTGGTGTATCCGCACGCATTTTGTGTCTGTTTTTGAGTTGTTTCATTTATATCGTTTAGTTGTGAATTTTTACGAGAGTGACCTCTAATTCTTAAAATGTGTTATGTAAACTTCTATTGCTATTTATATTTGAATTTTGTGTGTACAATTGCAGGTAGCTTGAAACCAATGTGTTGAATATATATATTGTTTGTCAGTGCTGATGTATAAGCTTTGCACTGTCACGGACTGCGGAGGGACAAGGACCTTTGTCAGGCTGTTCGCCTTTAGCCATTCGCCCGTGCAGTGAGCTCTATATCCGGCTTACTGTCAATAAAAGTACTACTACTACTACTACTTTTCACAGAGGCAGTGGTAATTCCTAGAAAAAAATAAACACGAACAGAGTGACTGGATGAGTGACACTCGTTGATTTGCATGATGTGTGTGTATAAAAACCAGTATTTTTGAGTGAATCAGGCAATCTAGGTAATCTGTTTTTTAACATTGGCATGCCATAATTTGTTCGTGATTGGAGCATAGACCATACTTTGCAATGACGAATGGTATGTGTTGCTGTGTGTTTCCTTAGACAGGCTATTTAGTCGCTTTCACACGCCGTTGATAGGTGCACCTATTTTTAAAATTCTCCGTGTGAAGGCTGGAACATTTTTCAAAGAATAAACCTGTGCTCCACTTGCAAAAAGGAGGCGAGAATTTTCACGTTAAAAACAATTGGCATGTTTTTCAAAGTATCCTGCATGATAAAGAGAACTTGCTTTGATTAGTGCATGAGTAATTACGGCACTCGCAAGAAAACCACTATAAAAATTACCCATAGATAATTGCTGAAAGAACTTCTCCAGCAAAGAGTTCAACAAAAGCAGAAGCATCATAGAAAAAACTGAACCAACCTCTAACGTTTATTTTAACCTGCATAGCCTTTCAAGACTAATTCAAGTGTTAATTTTTGCGAATGATGACGTACAACTCAATGAAAAAAACGAGTATCAACAAGCACAATGAGAAATAGGTGAAATCTGCGTAGTCAGCAGAGCTTAATGGCCTCAGCAAGTCTTAATAAAAGTCTCATTTAGCTACACTTTGGTGGGACGAGTTTTTACGTGGCTGCTTCCACCACATCTCACACACCAGCGTTTTTTTTTAATTCAACTAAGTTGATAAAGTTTCTCTTATGTTGTGTGATGAGATCTCTTTATACTTATTATGTTGGTTGAGTTATTGTGCCTTCAACTTTTTCTTCTTTTCATATGAACGTCATAATGAATATTTTAAAAATTCACATGCAAGAAATTACAGCATATTCACGAGGTGAATGATGATGAGCGAGAGAAGCTCTGCTAAGTTCATGCGTGCCCGTGAACCTTCTGAGAATTTCGCCCAGTTGATCATCTTGTAAAGACTTCGAACACGCGCTGCACTCCCTTTCCGAACCCTCCACTCTACCGACTTGTCTTCGTCGTTAATACTCGAAACACACAGACTGCTGGCGAACGTGCTCTCCCATCGCAGTAGCGCATGCAGTGAGCGCCACAGCGCCATCTTGTATTCAATTCATCACCTATGACACGTAGCGTCATCTAGTGATCTTTGATCATACTATGTGCTCCCGTGCATGGAGCCGCAGTTCCATCTAGTGAACACTTCGAGAACTAGAGAGCGCTACAATAACGCCGGACTTACTTTAGCGTTAAGAAGCTATGCTCTTGAAATAGTCAAGGCTACCCTAATGCGGCATAAGCCAGATAAATTGCGTGTAACTCGCAGTATATCGACATTACTATGTGGAGGGCACATTTACATCACTTGCAAATAAAACGGGATATGATACTACTAATTAATTTGAAACCGCATCTAGCTTAGAGATTCTTTCCTGAACTCTACGATCCGGAGGTGAGACATCCAAAAGTTGAAAAAAGTCAAGCATTGCCGCAAGGGCGAAATAATGAACATAATAGCAACAAATTGGAAGGTCACGCGCAGAATGACAAGCAGATCGAAACGTGCCCCGCGTTTCTCATGCACATAAAACGCACGAAACGTACTCACAGGTACAAATTAAGTGAATAAGCGTCTCAGTCATTACTTGGCTGTGTCTGAAAAACGCGCCCTTTTCGCAAATAAAGGTTGTGCAACGATTGTGGTGACCTTTCTGCCCTCGTAACTACAACAGAATTGTTTCGACAAAACTCAAAAACTTGCCAAGACATACGGTTCTGCCCACTGCAAGATAAGGCAGCGCGATCGAGCTTAATCTATTATTACCTACGAGGGCCAAAGTACGCGGGAAACATGAGAGGCACTGCGCGCTCACTGCGCCACTATGTTGATAATGCTGAAAACACGATAGTGCCCCCCCCCCCCCCCGAGATGGCCGCCAACATTGGTAAGTGGTATACATGAATAGTTTGATTCCATGCACCGTAGTGTTTTTTCTGGTTTTTAGATGCGGAAGCATCTTATACTCGCGCCTTGTAGTGCGCCGTCCGCGCCGTCCGCACCGCTTCTCGAACATTCGACAGCTGACGCGCGCGCATGCGCCGTCGCGCCGTCACCCACCATCTGTGCCGCGCGCGCTTCTCCTTCGAGAACATTCGACAGCTGACAGCGCATGCGCCGTCGCGCTGTATATATACTCAAGGTCGGCGCTCGCTTGCTCAGTTGCCGCTCGTCGGTTGGTTTGTACGGCGCGTTGACGTCCAAGGTCGCGGTGAAATGAATTCCAACGAATCCACAAACACAATGATCGACGTCCCTTCGACCAGCGCCGCCCTTTCGTATACGTGTGTACGTGTTCACTCATTTAACACCCCCTCTTACAACCACGTTAACCAATTTAGCCATCGACCCAAGTAAGTCGCAATTTAACACCCCATTTCACAACCACGTTAACCAATTTAGCCATCGACCCAAGTAAGTCGCACTTTAACACCCCGTTAACCAATTATATGCTCCGCATCCTCCTCAGTGTTCCCCCGAGGGAAGCTGCGGGCAATTTTTTTCTCTTTCTTGCGTTTGATTGATTGATTTGTGGGGTTTAACGTCCCAAAACCACCATTTGATTATGAGAGACGCCGTAGTGGAGGGCTCCGGAAATTTTGACCACCTGGGGTTCTTTAACGTGCACCCAAATCTGAGTACACGGGCCTACAACATTTCCGCCTCCATCGAAAATGCAGCCGCCGCATTTCTTGCGTTTATATATATATATATATATATATATATATATATATATATATATATATATATATATATATATATACGTTGCATGACATTGATGCAGACACCGGTGGTGATATCCAGCCTAGAGTGTCCATATAATTGCTATCGCAATAAAAGCAAAGTGAATCAGTGTACAAAACTTTCGTGTGAAGCTATCGGTGCAAATATGAGACCATGACAATTTCGTATCCCAGAGCAGCTGCGATGTATGGCATAATTGTTTATTTAACGTAATTTAGAAAGTATTTGAGGGTCAGAATTATGGTGACGATTCATGCATTGTCTTGAGCTGAAGACGACCAAGAGATTTTCAGAACTCTCCTAAGAACCCCAGGTGGTCAAAATTTCCGGAGCCCTCCACTACAGCGTCTCTCATATACATATTGTCGTTTTGGTATATAAAACTCCACATATCAGCGTCCACCATAACGGGGCCTGCCTTGCCTGTTAGACTGGCGTGCCCACTCTGCCTCAGCAACGATCACATGATCACTGCCTGCAATGCCAACCTATCGGCAGAAGGGAAGCGGGCAAGGCTACACTACGCCAATTGTTGCTTTTGGTTTGGAACTCGCAGCAACTTTGCCAGAATGTGCCGGAAAGTACTCAATCTTAGGGGTGGTACCAGCCAGCGATGCCACCTGACCATACTCTGTGAGCTATAGTGCCCAACCAAATATCTGCACCCTAAAGCTAAATCGCCTGCTTTTTCTCAATCACATTGAGGAAAGAAGAGAAGGCGCTCGCGCAGATTCAAGCTGCTCCGACGCCGAACAAAAGACGCTAGGGAGCCTAGAGCGAACCCACAACTACGCGCGAGGTTCGGAAGGCCGGGTTCCTGTCCTTGAGCCGTAGACGTCGTCAGGGCATGGCGTGTCGGCGTGGTCAAGCACGAGTTCTGGGTGAGTGGTCCTGAGGACGTGTTTGGTACGGCTAGCGTCCTCGGAACAGCAGAGCTACAACCCATGTCCAGCCAGTCGACATCGCTCACAGTATGCACCTACGCCTTAGGCCTGGCGATGCCTTCTGCAGCGAGACGCGAAGCTGTACACCCACGCAACGACTGCATCTGAGCACGCGACGGGTCCCACTTCAGGGCACTGGGCTACGGCACAGACTGTGAGACGTGTTACTCTTCTCTTACGTGTGTTAAGCGCGTGCGTATACAGCGACTTTATTTTTTGCAATGGTTTTTTTTGTCCAATATAACTTCATTTTGTTTCCACTTTTGTTTTCGATTTTGTTTTTAATTGCTGTTAGCGTTTCGTAACCAAAACGCTAACAGCAATATACTTGATCTGTGGCTTGATGGTACAAGAACCATAGTCATCTGACAACATCCAGTTCCCTTCTAGCGTACTGTTTGCCTTGAGCCACAATCCTTCTGCAACGCTCACAGACATATCTTCGATGTCGCGTTTTAGCGCCAAAGGGAGAGATGAAGCGCCTTCACGAACCTCAGATAAGCCCCACAAACTATCTGAATAGAGAGCAAAGTATCTCTTCAGGAACAAAGAGCCATCAACCTGACTACACCGTTGCTGGTGGCAGGAACTTGGAGGAGGTAGAGCCGCCGAACAAGCGTGTCCGTACTACTCACTGCCGTGTGCGTCAACGTCGTGGGCGCGAACGAGTCTGTGATGACGCCTGTAGGGCCTCAAAATGCTGCACTCGTCAAGGAAGAAGTCGGCATTGGGCTGCGCGGCGGGTGCAGTGCGATAATTAAAAAAAATCAGTTCGAAAACCGAGCGCTGTCGGGGCTAGATCTTTGTCGTGTTATCTCCAGATACTGGTGACCTGGACGTGATTCGAACACGCAACCTTCTGACACGCCATACTTGAACATGCTCCGACACGCTGTACTTGAACAACTTATTTCACACCAGGCGCCTGTTAGGCGGCCACTATGACAGGCATCACGTCCTCGTAATTCTGCATGCAAAGCACTTCAGCCTAACGCACGCCAAGTACGCCCTCCCCCTGAACACCATCAGTAATGGAGACGGCAAGGGGTGAAATAGCCGCGATTCAATGACCGTAGTGCACAGGTACTCCCAATAGCAAAGTAAGTGCGTTTCAAAACAAACTGCGCTATCGGTAGGTACGGTTCTTGTTGGCTTCTCTGGGATGATGTTAAATAATTATCCGGATCAGAGCAACGCGAAGTAGTCGAGACTTCATCAATGCGCATGAATTATCTTGGCCCCCCTTGAAGGATGTCGCAGAATATTTTCTTTGGGCGAGCCAGACTGTCGAAATCGTGAAGTGGAGAGAGGCACGCTCTGAAAAAGAGACAGCTTTGGCTCCATGTAGGTCGTCTCCGTCTAACGTCAGCAGACTGGCTATTTCGTTACAGGATGGACCCGTCTAATGCTACCGTGGGTTAGTGGAAAGGAGAGAACTTTGGGTGAGGTTTCTTATAAACAATGATATCTCAGCAAAAACAAAAGAATAGTACAGCATTAGTAAGAGGGTTGTAAATATCGTAATTATGTTTCACGCAAGGCGTAACATGAAAGTTGCCAGGCCTACGTGCCTACATTGTGCCATGATCATCATTTGTCTAAAAGCTTTTTCAAGTAATGAAGTCAACAATAATAAAACAACGACACACTACAGTATACAGATGGGCGACTATCATGCTAGAGTAGGCAAGAAACAGACTGGAGACCATGCAGTGAGGGAATATGTCACCGGCTCTAGAAATGCCGGAGGTAAGATATCACTAGAATTCGCGGAACGTACTAATTTAGAGACCTTGAACACGTTCTACAGAAAATAGGCTAACGATTAGTAAACGTGGTGTAGTCCCAATGACAAAACTAAAAATTAAATAGACTTCTATCTGTGGGCACACCCATACATTGTACAAACTGTAGAAGTAGTTGGCAAGGTCCAGTGGCGTCACCATAGAATGATGAAAGGTGCACATTCACTTAGATTTGAAGAAAGACCAAAACTGATACTCTAGAAGCTAGGTAATCAACTAGCGTTAAGAGGGAAAGTACATGAGTACAGAGTTTCGCTTTAAAATATATTCGTGGCTCTAAAGGATGTAACTGATCTCAGCGTAGACATAATTAAAATTATTCTGACTAATGTCATCAAAGGGTGTGCAATGGACCTCTAACGTATAAAGTCTTTAGACAGGACACTGGAAAACTACCTCAAACCGTATAATCTCAGTAAGAGAGGACAAATGATGAAAGTATCAAATGCAGCCGACAAAAAGGGCTAGTGGAGATTATGAAGGTAAGCACTAGGCGCAAGGTATGTGGCATCAGAAAGTTATGCAAGGAGGGAATTGAGCAGGCTGTTAAAGTGACAGAAGCCTCAAAGCTCCCAAGGCAAGTTTGTGCATAGTGAAAAATTACATTTATGCATCAGGGATAACGCAGACAATGCCATAACTACTATGAATAGGGTACTTGAAGAGGCGGAGGAGTTCTAATGTGCTGTACAGAAGCTGAAACAACTATAACGGTATCGTAAGAAGCAATAATAGCCCAGAGGAGGCAGACATCCTACTTGTAACGAACGCGGAAGCAATGAAAGCTCTAGAACGAATGCAAAGCGGCAAAGGCGCCGGTGAGGATAAGGTAATAACAATCGTGGTGACAGATGGCCGAGAAATTCTGTTAGAAAAACTGACAACCCTATATACGAAGGGTCTCTCGACTGTCACCAGAATTTCGAAGGTATCAGAATTTTAGAAGAATGCCAGCAACATGCCAATCCACAATTATGGAGATGTTAAGGACTTGAAAAACTACAGGCCGCAGAATCAGCTTACTGTGCGTTCGCTACAAAATATATTCTGGAATATTACCTAGCGAAGTGCGTTAGATTAGAGTTCAATAAACCAAAAGAACAAGCAGGATTCTGTACTCGCTAGCCCTCAATAGACCATATTTTTACTGTCAATCAGGTGATAGAGAATTGCGTGGATTACAACCAATCCCGATAGCTAGCATTCATGGATTGCAAGAAGGCCTTTGGCTACGTCGAGACATCAGCAGTGATGCAGGCGCTACGCAATCAGGGCATCGACAAACCCTACATAAACAAACTCTAAGAAAGTAATAGTAGATCCACAGGCATCATGGTTCTCTTTAAAGAAAGCGACAGAATCCAAATAAAGAAGCGTAAAAGGCAGAAAGGCACAATATCTCTAATGCTATTCACCGCGTGTTCACAGGAGGTATTCAAGGCCCTACATTTAGAACAGTTAGGGAAAAGAGGTAATAAAGAGCATCTCAGTAAATTGAGATTCGCCGATGACATTAAATTGATGAGTAACTTGTGGGACGAAATACAGCTCATGATTGCTGAACTAGACATGGAAAGCAGACTGAAAGGTCTCAAAATAATGTGCATAAAACTCAAGTAATCTGCAATAGCCTCGGCAGAAAACAGCGCTTTGCGATAGGTGGATAGGCGCTAAAAGTTGTAAAGGCGTATATTTACTCAGGACAGGTAGTAACCACGAAGGAGAACCATGAGAGTGAAAAAGCAATATAAGAATAAGGATTGATTGGATCACTTTCGGCAAGCTCTCGCAAATCATAAATCGTAATCTACCACTAACCCTGAATGGGAGCGTAATTTTACAACACACCAAAAACTTGGAGGCTCATAAAGAGGGTTCAGCATAAATTGAGGAGGACACAGCGAGCGATGGAAAAAAAGAGTGTAGGTGGAATTTCAAGAGACAAGAAGAGAGCACAGAGGGTCAGGGAACAAACAGAGGTTAAGGATAATAAAGTTGATTAAGAAATAAACACGGACTGGGACCGTAGCGCGTATGCAGGATAGCCACTGATATTTAAGGGTAACTGACTGGATCTGTACAAAAAGCAAACGCTCGAGGCGGAGATTAAAAGTTAGGTGGGCTGGTGAGATCAATGAGTTCGCAAGTATAACGTGGCGGCTGAAACAGAAGAAGGTGTAGATTGTCAGATCATGCGATAAGCCTTTGCCCTGCAGTGCGCGTAGTCAGGCTGATGATAATGATACCTAGCCACTTCCGCGTGTGGGAAACTATCATAACTCATTCTGAAAGTCAACGCGTTCAAGCACGAACAGAAGGAAGTCAAGAGACCAGAAATGCAGAGTTTGCGGTGTTTCGTATTTCTTGAATCTGTGCTTGCACGCCCAGCCTTTCGAATAAATATGTAGCAACTAGCTCACCTCGGTAAACCAATTGATAGAGTAATGTAGTTTTCCGCAGGAGTATTTCACAATTCTATACTATGCATGCTCAAGTGTCTAAATATCTACACTAAAAGGTGCAAAGGATAACTGCTGACATTTCGCGGTGTCTGGCTCCACCAGAACCTTTCCTGGAACACACATGCCTCATCATAGGCGTCTTAACTAAGCCAAAGTGTTCGCTGTCTCTACAAGGTGACTAGTCTTGTACCTGTTTGGTTAAGACTACACATGTTTATGCGCTTATATATGCTAAACTAACCTATTATCTGCTGGTCTGGGGAACAACTATGGCTACTATCAATCAGAAACTACAAGTACTTCAAAAGGGAGCTTTGCGGTGCATTCACGTTTAGTGCGGCAGTCCCAAGGATCTTCCCACTTCGCCATTGTTTTGTCACTATGCTTTGCTTACGTTAATCAAGTCTATTTTTTCATCTGTTGCAGCATAATAAATTCAATCATTTACATATTCAAAGTAATGCTTTGAGTAATGATGACTACCATTTTCGTAAACGAAGCCTGCGGGTCCCTAAAACTCATACTAACAATGGCAAACAAAAATTACCCTATGAGGAGACTGTGGCCATAAAAATATGTCTACAATTGTTCATTTTTTATGTTTTAAAGACGATATATAAAAAGGAAACAAAGAAATATTTACTCCACTCTGGTCTCTGTTAGGTTTAACATTTTCACTGCTATATGCTTAAAAACAGTTTATTTTGTACTTGCAAGTGTAGCTGATTTATATATTCATCAATCGTGTACGTAGGTATATTGTTTTGCTAACGGTCGCCAGAGTGTACACCGGAGCTGAGGCCATTGTCAGGCACCCCAACCTATAGCCCTGGCTTCCTCCTTTGTATGTAAGGAAAATAAACTTCACTTAGCATGTAGTATGGCAGCTTTCAAGGTTCACAAACACATTGGGTACTTTACCGCTAGTACTATTCAATTGCAGCAATTATTAGTTATTTATTGAGATATAAAGCTTTCCCCTTTCCTCCGACATTGCAAGACCGAGTACAGATGATAGTTATAGCGCGAGAACAAAACGACGACACAGAGACAAGAAGACACGAAAGACACGAGCGCTAACTTCTGAGTTCATTGTGCAGAGCACGAAAATATATAGAGGAGACAGTAACCATGCGACGAAAACTATATGGTACAAAGAACATAATATCAGTAAGAAAAAAAACGAAAAGAAAGCACAGAAATGGCTTTGCCGTTTTTCTGTGCTTTGTTCCGTGATTTTTACTTTGTTTTTCTGGGCCAACTTCACATCAGAGAGCCAGACAGAAGTGAAGAGGAGCATCCTCACTGAAACAAACCCCTCGGCTCTGGAACGGAGACGCATTAAGAACACTGAAACAGTGGTGATTGTCTTTGATGGCTAAAAAGTTCCCAACTTCACTTATTTCATGCACGGTGCTAGTCAGATGCTAGCTTTTCCATTGACTGCATGAAAGCTGCTTCGCCTGTGGCAAGCTGGGGCGTAGGGTGGACGGCTGTTCGACACCGGAAGAAGCTGTGGACAGGAGGTGTGGAATCCACAATCCTGATAAGAACCATATATGTTCCCTGTCCTGCGGATTCTGTGGTGGCCCATAGGCCAGGACTGATAAAATTTGCCAGCAAAGGTTTCAGCTTCCTTTTATTGTGCGAAGGCGGCAAAGAGAGCGCCGTGTGGAGTCTGATCGTCGTAGTCAGCAAACGGTACCTGCCAGCGCCGACGACAGTGGGAGTCAGCTTGCGCACCACAACTGCCGTTTAATTACTCGTTGTGCTGCAACTGGGGTCGACAGCCGTGATTCATCGCAACGGGAAAGCAGCCGGTGCAGATCCAGATCTTGTCTACAAGTTACTCCCGAGGCCAGCGAAATGGAACCTAGTCTAAAGGCCGAACCAAGTCCTGGTCCAGAGATCGTTGTCGGTCCCAGTGTAGAGGCCCATTGCATTCAAGGAGCCGGTCCAGTGACCAGCATAGAACAGTCTGTTTCCAAAGCCCACCTGAACCGGAGATGCAGGCTGGCACCTGGGCTGATCGGGTGTACAGCGGAGGAGGTTGAAAGGTAACGGGGAGCACTGTGCCAGAGCATGGTCTATCGGAGCTTAATCAGTTTAAGAACGGGCATGCCGAAATGCGCAGCATTATCTAGTCGCTGAGAGCCGAAATGGCTAAGCTTGGATGTGTCAGTACATCTCAAGCTACTCGGGCATCTACTTCTCAGTCAGTAGGTTTTCCCTCTCCTAAACCCATGGACGTTCCCATGGTCACAGAAGCGGGCCGGGCAACCCAGCCAAACGAAAGGCTGTGACTTCGGCCGAGAAAGTGCAAGCCAGGATAAGGCTAAATATGAAATTAAAGAGACTTAAATTCAATTTGCTCTGAAATTCATAGACTTAATGGGCGTTTATCGGTGGTAGATCAACGTCTGACAGTTATGGATCAGAAAATGGATGTTCAACATGCCAGAATTCGATATGTGGAGACTCAAATAAAGAACACCGGCCTTATGGTGCAGATCCTCTATATCAGGGAAGCAAATATGACTCACCTGGACTTTTTCCTAGAAGGAACGCCTTTATGGGCGCCCATTCCCATGAGTATCCACAGTTCCAATAGCCCAGTTGCTTCTATGCAGAAACTGACGGTAGGGTCATGGAGCACCTCCAATGATCTAGATGGCCTCACACGCTGAATTTCGTATATGGCAACGGAACTGCCGGGGAATCCTTAGCAAAAGAGGCATCCTGCAGCAGTGTGTCCACTCTCACAGCGTGAAGCCGCAAGTGATTCTACAGCAGGAGACGCTTTCTGATAGTGTAAATCTTCCGTGGTACAAGGCACATACAGTTAAAGGGGAAGGCAGAGGGATTGCCACATTAGTCAGCAACTAGTTCTCTGTTGGGACGCATGATTTAAGGGTAAAGCCTAAAAAACGAAGCTCTCCTTGGTTGAGGTTATTCCGAGTGCTTATCAGTATTTTACACTGAATACCTTTCCTGTATTTTCATACTGAATATATATGGAAGTCCTAGAGATTATAGGCAGCGTTTTAAGACACTCATAGCTAAGGCAACCAGGCTGTCCAGGCTCTCCCCTCTGGTTGTGGCGGAAGATTTAAACCCGCCTTTCGAGGCACGAAACTACCCGTATGACTCTGTTACAGGTAGGAGCTCATGGCAGGATACGGGTGATGTGGGTCTCTCGTTATTAACGAACCCGGCGTTTACTACTTGAGGCGGCACATCTACCACCAGGGACTCCTACCCGGACCTAGTTTTCGTGAAAAATGCCGCCTTGGTATGTTGCGAAAATATTGTGACGAATTTAGGAAATGATCATTATATTATAGTTACTAAATTGCAGATGGAGAAAAAATTTGAAAGAAAGTTTACTTACGTGGATTGAGATAAGTTTCGGAAGTCACGCAGGGCTCGAGCTGAACAAGGGGAAATCCTGTACTCTAAGCAGCAATGTACGGAGATACTGCTGCAGGCCGTTAGGGCGGTTACCAGGAATATTCAGATACAGGTAGAGCCAGAAAAACTGGAAGCTGGCTTGCGCATTCACGGGAGGCAAATCAGTCGCTATTAGCCAGATGGAAGGACCAGAGGCTTAATCGTAAGCTTTGGAAAAAGATTGCGGAGTTAATCACACAATTTGAAGAACATTGCTAAAACTAGTCGAGGCAGCAGTGGCATAAACTTTGTAACTCAGTCGATTTACAAATGCGAAACAGAGGTAAATGGAATGTTTTAAAACACCTGCTTGAGGAGTCGGGCACTAAATCTAATCAGAGGGGGTCCTCGCTAGAATACTCCTTCTTGCACGACGGTCTTCAGGCGTCAAGCTACTGGGGCCGCTTGCTGAAAAGTATCTACCGTTAGCAGTCGATTCCAACATGCAAGCCTATCGGGGGTATACGGGAACACCTTGTGCCTAAATGAATTAACCCTTCACCATAAGCATTGTGCGACGTGCCCTGCACGAACTCAATGGCCGATCGGTACCGGGTCCGGATAGGGTCACCAACAAAGCGCATCAAAACTTGTAAGAAGACTCCGTTTAGTTTCTTAATGATGAAATTATCAGGATTTAGAAGGGAGGTGACATCCCGGAGCAATGAAAGTTGGCCAAAGTGATTTTTATTCCCAAGCCCAGTAAAGCACCAAGTTTCAATATTCTGCGCCCCATCTCTCTCACGCCATGCGTGGGAAAGGTGGCGGAACACGTTATCCAGAACAGAATGGCGGATTCCACAGAGCGCAATGATCTTTTTCCTCATTACCTAATTGGCTTTAGGCCAATTAGGTAATGTATCTATGCAGGTGATAGCATCCTGCGTAGGTAAGGTCTCTACGCAGGATGCTATTAAAATTATTAAGACTGAAATTTTAGGTAATCATAATGGAGACACGGGGGTGATCCTAGGCTTGGATATAAAAACGCGTTTGATAATGTCCGTCATTACTCCATTTTGCATGTGATCTCTAGTCTCAACCTAGTTCCCTCATTTATTGCGTTTGTCAGATTCTTCCCGAGAAGTCGAAAAGATATACTTAAACTTGGCGATCTAAAATCTCATGTGCAAGTGCTGGGGAATAGCGGCACCCTACAGAGATCTGTTCTATCATCTTTACTTTTTAACATCGTCATGACTGGTCTGTCGAGGCAGCTTTCTGGTATTTCAGATTCATTTCCTGTAGATGAGAAAGTGATGGCACTATACAGGCCGCCCTGCAAGAGGTGGTCAACACTATTGAGAGTTTTCTGAAGGACACGGGTCTTTTCTGCTCTGCGGAAAAGTCTGAGCTTCTCCTCTATAACGCGGTCAGGAAGGGCCATCGACCATGAGGCGGGGTGCCGCCCTTAGGGACAGACACCCACCTACGGACCAAAAGTGAACCATAAATCTCCAAAAACGCTTCCATTCGGATCTGATGTATGACGCTAGAAGCAACGGGCACCAATAACATCACGATTCAAAAGTTAGCATAAAAGGCATATAGTGTTATTGGGCTCATAAGGCAGGTTTCTAATCGAAGGGCAGGAATGTGAGAGGACAACTTGGTCAGGCTTATATAGGCTTTTCTGCTGCGTCATTTTGCATATGTGGTGGCTATGCATGTTTGGAAGAAACCGGAAAGGGACAAGCCTAATGCAATTATTTGAAAAGCGGTAAAGAATGCTCTTGGGCTTCCCAACTACACTCACACAGATCGTTTCCTGCAATACATTGGAAGAAATCGCGGATGCGCAGGACAAAGCACAGATATTTAGGCTGTCTGGCTCAAAAGCAAGGAGGATGATTCTCGTGGATATGAGATTCCACTACATAAGATTGAGGCTCTGTACCAAGCGTTTCAGAGGAATATGAAGGAGAATTTTATTGTCTCGCTGGCCCTGCGGAACACGCATCACCAACAAAATGTCGGAAGGTGGAGAGCGCGCGCTCAAGCCCTTCTCCGCCAAGTTGCGGATCTCGACGGGGGTGCCTGTTTCGTAGACCTGGCACAATACGATAACCGGAGAGACCGATTCCCGGTAGTGGCAATCAACCACAACAGGGTAACAAATAATGCGGCGTCGGTATGCTACAAAACTGCCAATGCAGCCGAGCAAGTTGCTATTGACTTGACTCTTTTAGATCAGCGTCATGAACATATATTTAGCGATTCTATAACGGCCATTTGTGCCTTTAGTGTTCGAGCTGCGTGGAAAGAGGCTAAAAACATACTCGGTGAGAAGTCGCTAACAACCCATACCCTTACATGGGTCCCGGCTCACATGGAAAACATGGACGGAGGAATTATAAATCTCAATGATTTCGCCCACTCCAGGGTGCGAATGTTAGCTGTCCGCAGTCATGGAGGACCTATGGTTCGAACTGGAGATTTTGTAAACAGGAATCTGCCAACTACATACAATGAAATTGCCCAACATTTCACCATGAATAGGATAATCATTCCACCCCCACCCCCCATCGGAAGCTAAATAGAGTGCAGGCGCTTATATTGCGATTACTTCCAAAAAAACGTACCCTAACCCTGCCTTCCTCCACAAGCTTTACCTTGAGGTTTATTCAACCAACTTGTGTACAAAATGTGGCAGTGTAGCCCCCTTAAATCACATGCTCTGGGAGTGTCCTTCGGTACGCAGCACCGATACAGCATCGTCCAAAATGTGGGACTCTCTTCTTCGGAGTCCAAACATAACATCAAAACTTTGGGCTGTCTAGAGGGTCCACGATGCGGCGCTAGGTCTTGGCCTTACTGTCCCATCATGGGAGCAGCCCGCCATCTGCTAGGGCGCACGCGTTCGAACTTTCCCAATAAAGTGTTTCCAAACAAAACTAAACTTTCGCAGAAAAGAGAATTACCAAAAAATCTCAAGAACAAATGTAAAGCTTATAAAATTTGGGTGATCAACTTCGTGTGGTTTTTTTTTTCCTTACGATTTGTAATTGTATATTGATGTAGTATCGTTTTTGTTGTTTTTTGCCTCAGAAAAAGTATAAATTGAGCCTGTCACCTTGTTTACTTGCTTGTTAATTGTAAATATGATTGCTGATAATGTTGCCCTTTACGTGGCCCTCGTACACATTCAATATAAGTTATGCAACGATGCAACTTACTTAGAATAATACCTTAAGAAAACAGTACCAAGGCCCGTCATTCGGCGCATTCGCTAAGAGAGGACCATTCAAACTTGTAATTAAATATATTGGACCAATATTTCAATAAACATAGTTATAGTAAAGGAGAGAGATAGAAAATGGCGGAACGAATTACGATGCTATTTTCTCCATTGCGCACTCTTGACCCATTTCACCCGCTGCTGATTCTTTGTGGTTTTGTGCTTTCACACAAGCGTACATCTAGTCAAAATTACTCTAAAAGCTACCTAAAAGCAGTAGCGTTACATTCGACAACGCAACAACTGCCTGTGCTAACATTCATGTGTGCAAAACTGACTTTTTCAAAGCCGAGGGTAGCAGCCCAAGTCTCTCCCTTGGGTTATTACAACACAAAGACAAGAACTGATGACCTTTTGCTGTCGAACGTTTCCTTCCCTTGGTGATTTCCCATCCATGCTCAACAGTCAGAAATCCTTCCAAACATTGTTGGTATCCTGAATAAGCGCTATTTCATTCCAGTTTCAAATGGAGTAGTGCATATTCAGAATATTCTATCGAATAGAACGATATTTGATTTGTTATTCATATTACCGAATATTCCCTGCCCCTATCAATTTAGTTGCAGAGTCCCACTTGCGGTGTAAGTATTAAAGAAGAATGAAGATGCAAACGCGCTGCGCTTTAGAGGAACTCGAGTTGTAACCTTCTGGTTGATTGCATTTCGTGTTTCGAGTGCGCTTATGTGACATATATGGTAAAATGAAACATATAAGGTCCTGAAGATTGCAGGCTTGAGGTGAAGTGGCAACATGTCCGACTTGATATCGTCTTGCTTTTTGCCATTCTTCTTAGTGGGCCTGAAGCTGACTTGCGGTACTGGTGACAATGCCATAGAAATCAGCAAACATTTTTTTAAGGAAGCCTTTACCTAGACCGGCTGCCCTGGGCACGAAATGTTGACATGCCGATTGAAAATCTCGTATGATTGATGCAAACGCTTCTGTCAAGAAAAGTGCTGCGCTTGTGTTTCCACTTATATAGGGATTTTTTTCTTGGCACTCCTAATGCTTTCATCAGTCAAGAAAACAGAGTGAAAAAGGAAATACAACCGCGCTTGTCAATGAGCTACTCTTTAGCTGTAAAACTAACTGTAGCACAAACAAAAATACCAGAGTGTGACCAGCCCGATGAAACAAAATAGACGGGCAAGCCGCAAAAATTTGTAAAGTACGCGAGAGTGCACTTAGTAGCACAAGCAATTGCAATATTTAGATTTGGTCATCACCGAGCAGATTTGATAAGGACGCGTACCAATTTAAAGCAACTTGAAACTGCATAGCCGAACTGCATAGCCGTCAATATAGCCGAAATTCTGAATAACATGTGCTTTCAACTAGGCCCGCTGTCACTAAAAATTTAAAGGGAGTTTTCGCGCGTGCGGTGCGTCTCTCTGGTCCACAGGATTCTCCTTTGACGTAGGCAACTCAACGCAAATTACACTTCTAGTAGAATTGATTGCACTGCAGGTAATTGCTAACTCTCTGACCAAACCTTGAAAAAATTCGAAATCCACAGCATAACTGCAACAATTACTTTATTTTTCCACGTTAATTAGGAAACCCAGATGAATTCGGAACATTTTTGGGCCCCAGCCAGAATCTAGATCGCTCATCATTGTCTCCGTAATTTGGTCATAGCTGGGCGCAACCCGATCAGTTCGAGCTTCATTAGGGGAACACACCTGCGATGTACCCCAAATAGGTGACGCAAAGAAGCGAAAATGGCATTCGCGGAAACCCCATTCAAGGCACTAAAGCTTCCATACCATAGTTATCAGCCTGAGTCGTATGGTAACGACGGCAATGACAATTTGTATTCGCCCATTTCTCATTTGTAACACCGCGGTTTTAACTTCGGCTACATTGTGAGCAATGTTTGCGAGTTTTGAAAATTGCGGCTTTTAGGACATTCTTATTTGAAGTTAGCATGATTTTCCTAATTATCGAGCAAACGAAACTGTGTGATCTTTAGAGATATTTTCTAATATTTACTTGGCACTTTCGATAATTTGTTGTTTGGTTATTTGGGACCTTTTTTTCTTTCGCTTTCGAATGAACGAGCTTCTACTGTAGAAACTACCACTGTAACGATAACTACTCAGTTGTGTAACGATAACGACATGCTAAGTGGATATGCTAGGAGAAAATTAGGATACAGCACATATTAGAGGGCCCGCTTTTTTTTATTCAGAAATAACTACGAATGAATTGTGTGCTCAATTCTCGAGAGTGCGTGCACTATGTCTCACCCATATCGGGTAATCATGCGCGCGATAATAAAATGTGCATTGAAATGCACTGCACATGCTTTCCGGTAACCTCGTCCTATCGTCCGGACCACCT
The DNA here is from genome assembly GCA_013436015.1 of Rhipicephalus annulatus. Taxonomy (NCBI): domain Eukaryota; kingdom Metazoa; phylum Arthropoda; class Arachnida; order Ixodida; family Ixodidae; genus Rhipicephalus; species Rhipicephalus annulatus. The sequence goes on from WOVY01010662.1 coordinate 734,977, forward strand.
CGTTTGTGTTTTCTTCCCTTCTTTCATGAGTCCGTGTTTCCATGCCTTTCTTTCTTTAACAAAGATACTCCAATATTACCAGGCATGCAGCATCTCAGAAGTTGCGTTCAGACCTGTGAAGGCTACTTATTCCTTCACCCTACAGTAGCGAAGATTAGCCCCTTCACAATTAATCACCGGCATCGCATCGTCTTCTCACACGCGGAAAACGATGAAGCGAACAAACGGTATCGCAAAAAATAGCAGATACAACTAACAGTAAGAATTGATGATATGCAAAGCGCAAAGGAGGAAGGTGATATGTCACCTTAAAATCACCACAACCTTACGAGGTGAGGTAAATTATGCCGTACACTTTTTCCATGTCATGATTATCATGTTTGGATGTGCCATTTACCTTCGTAGTCTATTTAAGTCACGTGATCACAAATTTATTATATATTGAGCTAGCGAAACGACCGTGAGCACTCTATGGATGTGGTATGTTGTCATGTTCTCACATGACACGCGTGTCATGATTGTCATGTTTGCGCCAGTCGTATACCTTAGTCATCCTTTGACGTCACGTAACACCAATTTTGGTGTATGTAGAGCTAGCGAAACGGCCGCGAGTGCATCATGAAGGGCCCAATGTACTCCAACGTAACGTGGACGCGAGCCCACGCTGGGCACAGCAACGCTACGTTAGCAAATCGCGAGCACTCTATAGTCTGACGCCAGGCGTCACCAGCGTGACCAGCGTCCGTCGACGCGGCCCGAAGGCAACCGGCGTGAAAAGCGACATGCTGCATGTCGCGCTGATGCGTTACTCAGACAGCACTGCGTCGGCCTCTTTTCGTGAGGCAGTGACTCCGGATGCGCTGAAACGCGCAAGCGTCAAAGCAACGCAGTGCAGCGCGCGCCTCCTAGTATATGGCAGGAGTGGCGCCTGGCGTAGCATCGCCAGCATGACGCGATGAAACGAACGCCAGCACGGAGTAATAAAACTTATTTTGAAGCTTTTGATTCCTGTACTTTGTTTTAGAACAATCAGCACAGTGTCCTCTGGGATCAGCACCACCCGAGCGTCTTGCAACATCGATACCGCAGCTATATGTGAGGCCACGTGTTAATCATCATGGTCAGCCAGTACATTCTAGCGCGCTTCTAGGCCGCTGCGCGTCGTCTTTCTCGTCATAACCCGGTGCCTTTCGCGCAGATGCGTTACCCAGATAGCACTGCGTCTGACTCTCTTCGCGAGGGAGGGACGCCGGATGGGCTGAAACGTGCATGCGTCATAGCTACGCAGCGCGGCGTGCGTCAACGAGTATATGGAAGGAGCGGAGCCTGGCGTGGCATTGTATTGGCGCTTTGACTGTGGCATGTAGTCATGTCTCACATGACATGCATCTTATCATCATATTTTCCCATGGACATACCTTTGTCATCATTGACATAACGCATTACCAAATTCGGCATATGTTAAGCTAGCGAAATGGCCGCGAGTGCATCATGAGTGTGGCATGTAGTCATGGTGTTACATGACACGCACGTTGTGAATATCATGTTCGGATGTGTCATTTACCTATGTCATTTGTTAGCGTCACGTAGTACCAAATCTGCTACATGTGAAGCTAGTGAAACGGCCGCGAGCGCATCATGAGCGTAGCACGTATACATGTAGTCATGTTACACGGCACGCATATCATGTTTATCATGTTTGCACCAGCCTCATACCTTCGTCATCCGTTCACGTTCTGTAATACTAAATTCGGTATAAGCTAGCAAAACGGTCACCAGCACATTTTGATTGTGGCATGTAGACATGTTGTTACATGATACGCACGGCATGATCTTAAATGCCAAGCATTTCATAGCGACCTTGACGACTTCGAGCGTATCTATCCATCTAATTAGCCGCCTACGACTGTTAGTACTCCTGGCCGTGTCGATAATTGTATCAATACCATACATGGTATGGCATAACATGACTGTATGAAGGACATATTTGACTAACCATAGCATGAAATTGTGATATTTGTTACGATTGTCATCATTTACATTTCATGGTCCTCCAGTTCTTGCGGTGGTTTCGTTCATATGGCATGTTGCCAAACGGCTATAGCATGACATGATTGCATGCCAATACGAGTTACTGACCCTAACATAAAAATCATGGCATGCATGTCATGTAACAACATGACTAAATGCAACGCTCATGATGCGCTCGCGGCCATTTCGCTAGCGTCACATAAACCGAACTTGTTATTATGGTATGTGAATGGATGACGAAAGTATGTGACTGGTGCAAACGCGATAAACATGAGATCGTATCATGTAACAACATGACCACTTGCCACGCTCATGATCCGCAGGCGACGGTTTTGCTAGCTTAACTCACCAAATTTGGTATTATGGGACGCGAATGGATGTTGGAGGTATGATACTGATGCAAACATGATAAACATGAGATGCGTGTCCTGTAACAGCATGACTATATACTACGCTCTTGACGCGCTCGCGGACGTTTCGCTAGCTCACATGTACCAAACTCGGTATTACGCGACGCGAATGGATGACATAGAAAATGACACATTCAAACATGATAATCATGACATGCTTGTCATGTAAAACCATGACTGCATGCCACACTCCTGATGCGCTCGCGGCCGTTTCGCTAGCTTCACATATGCAAAATTTTTTATTACGTGACGTCAATTGACGACTAAGGGACTTGACTAGGGTAAACATGACAATCATGAGATGGGTGTCATGCGAGAACATAACTACATACCACAGTCATGGTGTCAATACATTTTGACGTGACGCAGTGCACGTGCTCGCGAGCGTTCATTTTGTCGCATCACGCCGCCTGCCGCGCCACGCGCCAGTCTTGCCATATACACGTAGGCGGGCGCCGCGCTGCGTTGCTTTGACGCATGCGCGTTTCAGCACGTCCGGCATTCTTTCGTCGCGAAAAGAGGTAGACGTAGTGTTGTCTGGGTAACGCATTAGCGTGAGAATATCGCATTTCGCGTTTGTTGATGTCAGGCTGGACCGCCAGGTGGCGCCGAGGAGTGCACAAGCGTTCACATCGGCTCCGTCAATCGTCGTACCTAGCAGTGGTAAAAATTATGTGACTACCAGTGAAACTACGGTGATTGTGCAGGAAGACGTCAGGTACACGCTGACACCACCTTTTTGTACAAGCGACCCTGGTTACCTCTGAGAAGTGAAGACCGTCAGCAGAGCATGCCAACCCGCCCCTCTAAGCCTCGCGGCGAAGTGGAACGCGGAGTGCTGGCAGCCAGCTCTCGCCCCAAGCGTCGCGCTGCACCTGCTCGAACCCCAACGGACACCGACCCGGAACTAGCCCAGGCACTTATGGACATGGATGACCAAGATATCGAAACTCAAGTGAGCTCTGCGGTGGACGCCAACGAAGATTTCCTTTCCCCTGACGAGGTGCTACAAGGGGAATCTACTAGCGACGCCGAGAACAAGGAAAAAGACTCTGCGGGGGAATGCGACGACGAAGCTAAGAATGGTCAGTGGCAGGTAGCAATGTCATTAGAGAGTTTTAGTACTGCGTACGCTGCGTACGTGGCGGCGTTGCGTACGTAAGGACGCCATGGTCTGCGTAGTGCGCATGCGCAGACCGCAACGCGCACGTATCGCATTACGTACGTAGCCGCTACGTATGCACGCATGAGATGCGTGCGTGCGTACGTATGAGGTGATCGCGCCGCTCTCCAACTAGTTCGCGAAACCGCGAGATTTTGTTTTGCAAAATAGCGGCATCGAATGCAAACACCGACCGGCTCTGTGGCTTCAAATATGGCCATAATCTGGCTATAACACTTGGATTGGCTCACATTGGCTGTCAACAACACGTGCTTCTGTTTTGTTCTACCAGATGACGCAACACGCTTCACGCTCGTTACGTACGCGGGTATTACGGCGTACTAAAAGCCGATTAGTGGCAAACGACGCCACGTAACGCAAGGCGCTTGCGTGATGCGTACGTAGCAACATTCCGCAGTACTAAAACTCTCTATTGTGACAGCAAAAACGCATCAGGAAACAAGAACGCGCAGCGAGGGATGACAGCGTTGCTCGAGGCGTAACTGAGAGCAACCGCTCCGATGCTAGAACGCTTGCAGAAAAGCGACGCGGAAGAGCATCTGAAAGGGGTCGACGACAAACGCGCGCGGCACCACTGCCCAAAAACGATATGAAGATTATCATGCGGCCCAGACCAGGGTTAGTTGTGAAAGAACTGAAAGCATACTAGGTTGCGCGAGCGATAGAACATGCGAGCAGTGACCCGGAGGCCTGTAACGGCCACAAATTTCTGCTTTGCCTTCGCAACGAATCAAACATAATTATTGCAAGCACTCCGTACGAAGATGTAGCAAAAAAGATCTTGAAGATAAAGACACTGGAGTTCAATGACACCAACTATCCCGTAAAGACCTACATGTCCACTCCTGCTGAATACTTGAAAAGAGTGGTACACTGATCAGAACGCGAAACGCCAGAAACTAAACTCCTGAGCCATTTCCGAGTGCGCACTCAAGGAGTGACAATTGTTCAAGCCCGCATGTTCGCACAGTCACAAAGTGCAGTGATCACGTTCGATGAACCAATACTCTCGCGCTTCGTGTATTATTACGGTGGCGAAATGCCGTGCGTGCATTATCAACCCACACGGCAGTACTGTAAACTCTACAAGAGCCAGGGACATAGGACGGATGTTTGTCCCACACTAATGACAAAGGCGTGCAGCAACTGTCGCCTAAGAGACCCACCTGAGAACCACACTTGCGATCCGAAATGTGCCCTGTGTGGCGGACGCCATCCCACGGTGGCATCGGAGTGCACCAAAAAAACAAAAAAACTCAAACGCGTCCCTCAAAAGGGCCGGTCGCTGCTGTCGCATCAACACAGCACACCACAAACCGCTGGCATACTCAAGAGATGCTAGTTCAGCACGGACCGCGAGGACTCTGCACCGCCAGGCGGGGCCCGTTCCAGTTCCTGATCCAGGTCTCGACCTACATCCCGATCCAGGTCCGGCTCTCGAGACTGCTCCAACTCCAGGAATGGTGGCCACAAGCAGGCCCCAGCAAAACAACAACAGCACAAGGGCAAGAAGGCGCAGAAAAAGGAAGCAAAGAACCAGGTGAGCTGGGCAGCAAAATCCTCCCTACACTCACACCAAACACCACAACTCACGCGCTTAGAACGTGAGTTAGAGATAATGCGGGTGAGAATTGGTGACCTAGAACGCGTAAATAGGGAACTAAAAAAGCAACAAACGCAGCACCTACAAGAAAACTCTATACCCGTCAAGAGTGACCAGAAATTGCAGACGCAACTGAATGCAGGAGGCGACTCAATGATTACGTCATCGATGCTGAAAGAAACAATAAAAGAAGTTATACCGACAGTTATAGAGCAAGCAATGATAAATGTAGATAGACAGCTCGAGATTTTGTACGAGAAAATCCAGGCACAACACGTCGAATTCACGAAAGCCTTGCGAAAGCTTGCCACAGGCATCAACATCAGAGAAAAAGCTGAGAAAATTTACAACAGCCCGGATTGTCGGTCATGAACCAGGAGACGCATAATGGCTAATCATCAAACGCAGCGGTCAAAAAAGTGCAAAATATGGCAGTGAAATGCCGTGGTTTCCGGCGGAAAAGAGGGCAACTGTTGCAGCTGGTAGCGTCGCAACAAACGCCACCTGCTGTCATAGCAGTCCAAGAAGCTGGAACGCAACCAAAATTACGGGGCTACGAAACTTATAGTACCGGGGACGCAGAATGGAAAAATGCTACATTAGTCGATAACTCAATTACAGCTATATGTCATCAGCTCCTTGAAGAGGCGGATGTCCCGCATATCATAACAGAAATAACCTACAAAGGGAGCCATGGAAAGAGCGCCTTCATACTTAATATCTATAGTCCTCCAAGACAAAAGACACCAATGTTCGACAAGCTCTTTCAAGAGTCAGCAAAAATGGCGAAAGGAAATTCATTATTCATATTTGGGGACTTTAATGCCAGGCTTGCAAGCTGGGGATATAAGATGCAAGACATCAAAGGCAAGAATATCGCAATGATAGTAGAGAAACTAGAAATGACTCTGTTAACTGACCCTGCAATACCAACGAGGATAGGCAACAGCGTATCCATGGACACAAGTCCAGACTTGACGATAGTACAAAACTGCCACAGCGTGGACTGGTACAACAACCTTGAAAACCTGGGCAGTGATCATTAAATACTAAGCACCACAGTCCTCATCGGCCGAATCCGTAAACACATTGGCACAGCCAAAATTACAGAATGGAAAGCATATAGAAAAGCGCTAAAAGCACACGTAACCGCCATAGACGACTTGGACGAGTGGTGCAAAGCAATTCGAAATGAAAAGCAAATGCACACCAAAACCGTCGCCAGAACAGATGATACCCCTGAAGTAGACGCTCACCTTCTCCACCTGTGGGAGGCGAGAACAAACCTCACTAAAAGGTGGAAAAGGCAAAAGCGAAATAAGAAACTCAAAGCGAAAATTGAAGAAATAACGCAGCAAGCCGAACAATACGCTAATCAACTCGCGACCGCCAACTGGGAACAATTTTGCAATTTACTAAATGGAACCCTAGGAACAGCAAAGACATGAAATATCTTAAAAGCCATGATTGATCCTCTGAAAACTAAACGCGAAGGCCAAAAATCTCTGGAAAGATTATTGCACACATATCCAAGCACACGAGATGACCTCCTTCAAGACATCTATATTAAGTGTTTCGGCGCACGAGCCAACACAGGCTAAATACACTGGGCTACCAAACTTAGAACTGGATGCACCTTTCACGCATGCCGAGGTCAGAGCGGCAATCGTCCGCATGAAACGCAACACAGCGCCTGGGACGGATCAAATCACCAGTGCCATGATTCGCAACATGAATGACGAAGCCATAACAGCGCTTCTAAACTTCATTAACAAACACTGGGTGAATGGCAGTATACCTTAGGAATGGAAGCATGCTGTAATAATTATGATACCCAAACCAGGAAAGAAATTGGCAATAGAAAACTTCTGGCCAATCTCTCTTACCTCGTGCTTAGGCAAAGTGTTTGAGAGATTAATAAATACCTGACTTCAACGGCACCATGAACAAAATAACTAGTTTCCAAACACCATGTTTGGTTTCCGCTCGAACCTTTCGACACAGGACATACTTCTGCATTTAAAGGAGGAAGTACTAACAAATGTTCCAAAAACAGGAGAAAACATTGTCATGGCCATCGACATAAAAGGCGCTTTTGACAACGTAAGCCATAAGGCCATATTAGATGGGTTAGCAGCGACAAACTGCGGTCAAAGGACGTACAAATATGTACAGAACTTCCTTACTAGAAGAACCGCTGTTATCAGATTAGGAGAAGACGAATCCAATGTCTTCCGCCCACCGAGCAAAGGCAAACCACAAGGCGCTGTGATCTCGCCTACGCTTTTCAAGATAGCCATGATTGGTCTAGCCAAAAAACTGGAAGGTATTCCCGACATCTGACACACGTCTATGCGGGTGACATCACTATATGGACAACCAAGGGTAGCTTGGCAGAAAAAGAAGAGTGGCTTAAACTGGCAGCTAAAACCATCGAAGATTACACTAAAGAAAGGGGACTTCAGTGCTCATCAGACTAATCGGAACTCAATCGGTTCTCAAAGAGTAAAAAACAAAGGACAGACACGAGCCTCCACCTTGAGGTCAAGCTAGACAGCAATATTATTTCAGAGAAAACAACCGTTCGAATTTCAGGGATGTGGTTACAGTCCAAGCAGCGATGTCTCCACACACTGAATATGCTAAAACGAACAGCTCAACAAATTGTTCGTATGATAGTTGGAATACCGAACAATCGTGCTGGACTGAAAGAACAAGACGTGCTTTGTTTGGTAAAGAGCTTAGTCATCAAAAGACTAACATAGTCGCTACTCTACCACAACATGAATAGAGAGGAGAAAGAAAAAGCAGACAAAATAATAATGATGGCGTATAAAGCGGCTCTGCGACTACCACAAACACTTTAACTGTGAAGCTATTAGCGCTTGGACTTCACAATACATTTGATGAGTTGGCTGACGCACAAGTAACTACCCAAATTAACCGCGTGCTACATACGCCAACCGGCAGAAAACTTCTTCAGCAGATCGGCCTCGGTGAACAAGTACAGGCACATGGAAGAGCTAAAGAATTGTCGTGCTCAGTCAGAACCTGGTACAAAACATGCCCCCTACCAAAGAACTTGGACCCAGTTTTACATGCTCGAAGACGTAAAGCAGGAGCCGCTTACATAAATAAAAGACAAAATATTTGAATACGGCGAGATATACTTACGCTGCCCCATATCAGGTAAATGCAAAGAACATGGTGGCCGTAGTCACAGACCGAAAAAAAAACGTCACAAGTTGTGCCTCCATAGCCCAAGCCCCTATCACAGAAGCGGAGATAGCGATCGCGCTGGAAATCAAGGAGGGCAGGGAGCGAAAAGCCCCAATGACAATAATCACAGATTCGAAGGCTGCATTTAGAAATTACGAAAAAGGGTAGAATATGTATGAAGGCTTTCCAAATTCTAACCAAAGCTCGTAAGGACTTCCTAATTGAATACACCCAAACAATTATCTGGGCGCCAGGGCACGAGGGCGTCACCGGGAACCAGTTTGCGGATGAGGCGGCTCGAGGGTTCACAAATTACCGAGCTTCCTTGCACAATGAAATAGAGGATCCAACGCCCCTCGACCCTAACTTTGGCACAATTCTTTGGTATTACAGGGTCAATATAAAAGTGTATCCAGCACCGCAAAAGAAACTCAAAGCAACGTAATCGGTGGCATTACGCATAATCCAAACAAACAAATACACGAACTTACACAGGCTGCATGTATTCTACGTCACAGCATACAAAGATATATGTCCGTGGTGTGGGGCCACACCAACCCTGTTTCACATCCCTTAGGAGCGTACGCATCACAATGAAGAACACCACAACTTGAACAACACAGAGGAACAATGGGAGGTGCTGCTGTCCAGCTCGGCCATTGTTGATCAGCGCTGGCTGGTCCAACGGGTTTAGATGATGGCTAGGGTCAGCGGAGCCCTGCAATAGGGGCCCGACCATTTGGAATGCTCCGCGTTATGCGCAAATAAAGTTTTTTCTCTCTCTCTCTCTGTCAGGCTGCGCCGATTCAAGCTGGTCGCACCTGGCGTCTGACTATAGAGTGCTCGCGATGAAACAAACGCCAGCGGGCGTGTGCACGGGTCCCGTAGAAGTGTATCCGTGCCTTGAGAGTGCCATGTAGTCGTGTTCTTACATGACACTTATCTCATGATTATCATGTTTGCAACAGTCACTTATTTTTGTCGTCCATTCACGGACCGTAATACCAAACTTGGTACGTGTGAAGCTGCCAAAACGGCTGCGAGCGCATCATCAGCGTGCCATGTAGTCATGTAGTTACATCACACGCACCTGATGACTATCATGGTTGCACCAGTGACATACATTCGCCATTCATTCACGTTCCTTAATACCAAATTTGGTATATGTGAAGTTAGCGAAACAACCACGAGCGCATCATGAGCGTAACGTGTAGTCATGGCTCGTGATTTACATGACATGCATGTCACTACTTCTACGTTAGGGTCTGTCGCTTCCGTTCGCCATGCGTTTATGTCATACCATACCAATTTTGCAACACGTCATGTGAACGAAACCACCACGAGAGCAGCAAAACCATGAAGTGCAAATCATGACTTCCATGACATACGTGTCTTGATTTTCATGTTATGACTGGTAACTTACACTCGTCATACAGTCACGTTATGCCATACCAAGTTTGGCATCGATACCATTATTGAAACAAGCAGGAGATCTTAAAGTGGTAAGTGGATTCATAGATTGATAGATAGATAGATAGATAGTTGATAGATATATAGATAGATAGATAGATAGATGGATAGATAGATAGGTAGATAGATAGATAGATAGTGTTACGTTGTGGTTCGTTTGTTTTTGTTTTGCACAACGTGCACGTTTGCTTCAAGAGGTCCGAGGAGTCACCTCAAGACACTTCCAGAAGGACAAGTCCGTTTGACACAAACATTTATTGGCAACAGCTTGAGACCACTTGACTCAAAATATGTGAGTCCCACATCTCGCATACAGTCACCAAGAAATACAAAAGCTGCACACTAGCCCCTTAACAAATGGTCTCAAGTGCACAGTTCCTGTACCCAGAGTGTGTCGCGGAATGTCAAATGAGTGGCATCTCGCCGACGTCGTCGCGTAGGAGCTTCGGCCTGAAGCACGGGGTCGATGCAATTGTCGTCGTAGTTGGCATCGGGGAGGGGCAGCCACTCGAGCCTTAGGAGAAGCTGCCTTTCTAGGCTGGGGATAGACGCTGCACTAGTTGACGCAACACCCGTTGACGCTGGATTTGCCCCACTGGCCCCGAGGCAGCGTCCCGGCCGGACAGCTGCACCTGAGCTCGAACCCGAAGGTCCACAGCTCAGATTTGTCCACGGGCACGGGAACGTCAGCGCAGCCAGGTAGTCCTGTAGCCCCTCAGTTCACCGGACGATGCAGGTGGGAGCCTTGGCTCGGATCCGAAAACCAAACACCGTGATGCTTTGCTCGTCTTCATCTAGCCACCGTTGCGACTCCTCTTCATCTTCTCTGTCTTGCACATGCCTCGAAGGTGCGTCTGCAGCGAAATTGCGCTTCACAAATTTCTTTTTATTGAATTACATCCATGCCATCTTCTTCCTAGCCGACTTCAAATTTGGTTCATGGCGCGCACTTCGCATTTCGCTGTGCTACACAGCATACAGCCTGTGCTACACAGCATACGGCCACCGACTGCTTTACTGTTGCTGTCGGTGTAACTGAAGACCCGGTGTCTTCTCTAGCTTCTACATCAGAGCTGTCTCGCAGCGTATGCGCTGCCGAAGGCAATGTGCCTTTGATTGCACTTTTATAGATAGCCACATCACTTGCAAATAGAATTGAATATTCTTCTGTGGCTATGTTAGGACAATGTCAGTCTTCATCTGACCGGAGATGGTCGTAGAGCTCGCTCCCACTAATTTCAAGTGCCTGGCTACCCATCTCTCTTCCATGCTATAGCTGAGTGTCTATCTCAATCAAAGTGCTATGAAGAGGTTCCAGGTCATTCACCCCGGGCGAGCATTACTCGTGCCGACCAAACATTTCTTCTCTACAACTGAACACAAACGTACAAGTTCTTCACCTTCCTAATTGCACCTTTGATACTTTTGTGAACTTGAGCTTTTGCAGAAGAACTTCCTGTTTCAATTTCTCACTTTGCAATGGTTCTATCTGCATTTTATTTTGTCTTTCTCGTTCAGCAGCCCTTTCCTAAAATGCGCGTGTTTCACATTCCCCAATCAAAGCATTCAACTCTGCACATCAAAAACTGATAGGTAACGCCAAGACCGTTCAATCTGCCGTGCTCATTTTTCAAGCTCTCTTCGACTCGCAAATCAGGTTTACAAACGGTCTCGTCCTGCCGCTGCAGACGCCCATGTAACGTCGTTGGTGCTTGTTTTTTTGTTTCGCACAACATGCACGTTCGATTTGGGAGGTCCGAGGAGTCCCTTCAGGACACTTACCAAAGGACGAGTCCGTTTGACGCAACATTTCATGGCAACAGCTTTAGACCACTTGACGCACAACATTGTCGCGGTACAACGCAAAGAAAAGGCAGGTAGACGTTGACACAGCGATTCTCAGCAGCCGAACAGCAAGATCACCTTCTTTGTCTTCAATCAGCCTGAGCTTCACTACCTGGTCTTCACCAAATCCCCTTATCTTCGTTGTCGTCCACCAGTACACACGCGCCATTTGCCCCCCTTCTAAAGAGCATCGCGCCGATGCTAAATCAGTAGTGCAGTTTTTTTCAAGAAATGCCGTGTGCAGTCACTACCTGGCATAAGGCTTCATGCGTACAACGAGTAACTAGTTCAGGATGGTGCTGGCGAAGCCTCGTACTACACGAACTGTCAGGGACGACATCGTAAGTAACATCGCTCAGTCGTCGCAGTACTAGGTATGGCCCAAAGTATCTCCTGAGGAGCTTTTCGAAGAGACCTAGTTTCCGTATGGGCGTCCAAATCCATGCTCTGTCGCCGGTCTAGTAAACGATTGTTCTGTGGCGAGAATTGTAGCGGATTGCATGGTACTCTTGCCGCTGCTGAATTCGCAAGCGTGCTAGTTGCCTTGCTTCTTCCGCTCGTTCTATAAACATCTCGGCGTTCGGGTCAATGTCGTCACAATTGTGCGCTAGCGTCACATCTAACATGGTTCGTGCATCCCTTCCATGAATTAGGCTGAACGGGGTCATCCGGGTTGCTTCTTGCTCAGCCGTGTTGTATGCAAACGTGATATATGACACGATTTCTTCACTTTTGTGTTCGACTTCTATGTACACTGAAAACATGTCCTCAATTGCTTTGTTCAGACGCTCTGTAAGCCCGTTCGTTTGCAGGTGGTAGGCAGTGGCCTTACGATGGCTTGTTCCACTCAGCATGAGGAGTTCATCCAAAACAGCTGCCATTAATGCGGTTCCTCTGTCTGTGATTACGACGCTTGGTGCACTATGCCACAGGACAATATTCTAGGTGAAAAATTGTGCCACCTCCACCGCTGTAGCTTTCTGGATAGCCTTTGTTTCAGAATAACGGGTAAGGTAATCAGTCGCGACAATAACCCAGTGGTTACCTGCACAAGGAGTAGCAAGTGGGCCCAAAATATCCATTCTAATCAGGTGGAACGGAGCTCTTGGTACCTGTACGAGCTGCAGGAGGCCAGCTGGTTTAGTCGGCGGTGACTTCCGTGGCTAGCAATCGAGGCAAGTACCAACATGGTGCTTTACACCTATGGTCAGTCTTGGCCAGTTGTAGCGTTGCCGTACTCTGGCCAGCGTTCTCGTGTAACCTAAATAGCCTGAAGTGACCTCGTTCTGGCATGCTTCGAAAACTTCGGCGCGAAGAGCTGCAAATTTTACGAGTAAATAGGCAGATCCTGTCGTAGAGAAGTTTTTTTTTTGCATAATACTCCACTCGCAAGCAAAATAATGACAGAGCTCTTATGAAAACAGTTGGTGCCTTCTGAGAACTTCAATCCAGGTAATTAATTAGGGCAAGTCTCTCAGGGTCGCCACGTTGTTGCTACGCTATGATGGTTGTGTCGACAGCACCGAGGAATGCTGCTTCCTCCTCATCGGATAGAGTTGCCGACTCAATGGGTGAGTGGGATAGACAGTCAGCGTTCATGTGGCGGATTCCTGACTTGCGTACAACCGTCATGTCGTACTCCTGCAGCCTGAGGCTCCAACGCGCTAAGCACCTGGTAGTATCTTTAGGATTATTCAACCAACACAGTTAATGGTGATCGCTGATGTCTTTGAAAGGGTTGCCTTATAAATACGGGCGAAATTTTGTGACCTCTAACACCACGGCGAGGCATTCTTTCTCAGTCGTGCAGTAATTAGTCTCGGCGCGTGTTAGTGTTCGGCTGGCATAGACAATTACTCTTTCTATGCCTTCTTGATGCCGCAGAAGCACAGCTCCCCGACCAACATTGCTGGAATCAGCAAGCAGCATTGTTGAGGCTTTGCCGTCGAATTGGGCAAGCACTGGAGGCGTCTGTAGTCGCTGGCGCAGGTACGTAAAAGCAGCTTCCTCTTCGTTGCGCCATTGGAAGGCAACGTCTTCTCTCGTGAGGCGGGTTAACGGTGATCTGATGCGTGCGAAGTCCGCGATGAATTGCCTATAATGCACACATAGGCGGGAAAATCGTCGGACAGTCTTCTCATCAGTCGGCACCGGGAACTGTGCAACAACTGTGATCTTTTCAGGATTAGGACGAACGTCTGCGTGGCTGACAACGTGGCCAAGGAATTGCAGTTCTTCATAGCAAAAGTTGTACTTTTCTAACTTCAACGTTGATCCCACGGACCGTATGGCTTGTAAAACTACCTCAAGTCTTTGAAGGTGCTAGCCAAATGTTGCGCCAAAACTACCACATCATCAAGGTAGACCAAGCAGGTTTTCCACTTCGACCAGAAAGTACGGTATCCATCAGTCTTTGAAAGGTAGCAGGCGTTGAGCATAAACCAAAGGGCAAGATCTTTAATTCATACAAGCCATCTGGTGTTGCAAAAGCAGACTACTTGCGGTCTCTTGGGTCTTCCTCAATTGCCAATATCCACTCCTTAAGTCCATGGATGAAAAGTAGCGAGCAGGCCGAAGTCTGTACGCGGAAGTGGATACACATCTCTCTTTGTCGCTGATTGAGTTTTCTGTAATCTAATCAGAAGTGCAGGCCACCGCCTTTTTTTAACGAGGACTACAGGTGACGCCCAGGGGCTTTTTGAGAGCTAAATCACGTCATCATCTAGCATTCTGTCAACTTGCTCTGGTATCACTTCGCGTTCCTTTGGAGCCACACGATAGGGGTTTTGGTAAATTGGTCTCGCCTTGTCCTCGGCAATTATCCGATGCTTGGTTTAAGGCGTGCGGCCAACTCTATTGCAAAAACCAGCGCCGCTGGGCACCAGCGTCCAGTGCCATGCCTGATTATAGGCCCAGTATGGCGCTGGTACCAGTGCCTCCCAGCGCAGTTACGTAACGGGGCGCTGAAGCGGCAGCGTTCAAGTACTCTGCGCAAAATGACTTCACGGGGTTAAAACGGGGATGCCCATTCGCCATAAATAAATCAATATTTAAATAAAATAGTGTGCATTTAAAATCAAAATAAAAATACAAAAACACCACTTGACGGGATTGAAACGCACTACCTCCTGATCTTTAACCAAGTACGCTACCCACTGCACCACGCCAGAACGTGCATATGGAGTTGCAAAACGACTATTTATCCGAAGAACGCGCCGTTCAACTTCATGTTTACAAGTCGCACAGTCAACACTGACACGATATTCCTTTCGAAATAACAATTGCGTCTTGACTCGACAGTGACGAACGGCTTCCGGGCACTGACTGACGTGCACATATTTGCAAGAGTGCAAAGTTTTTTCAAGCATCTACATCTTAACTTTGAAAATTCTCAAACTGACTGGAGGAGCCGCCACAGATTGTCAGCTGTTGCTGCTTATAGTTTTTTTTTCCTTTATTAGCCGGTTCTAGCACTTGCTACTGGTCAGCAAGTACATATGATATACATGTCTTGTTTGGTAAATATCAACGCACGCGAGTCAATATTGAGTATTTTTCTCAAGCAAGCGACGATGTAGCAGTACGGATTCGGCGTGCAAGATTCATATTTGCAGTTATATCGGTACCTCCGACTAAGAAACCGTTGAAGAAATGGCTAATATAATCCACTGAAAAAGTATTACAACATGTTAGTTCACTAACATGTGCCAAATCACTAACTCTAAATTGCGTGTTCTTACGTACAAGTCAGAAAACGACCGGCTCCTGCGCTCAGAAGGAAGCTTTCGGTGACAGCCTACGTTGCTGAAAACACGGAACATAGATCGTCGCAACTCCTTATGCGGGAACCGCGCACAAATAAAATGTTCTATTTAGTTCAGGAATGTCTAAGCTGTACTATACAGTAATTCTTACGCTTTAAAATTGTGCCTACTTAAAGTAAAAAGCGCCGGCATTATGTACACCGACGTGGGTGGCACAATAGGCCTCGCTGGGACGGGGCACTGGGTAAGGCTGCTTTCGAAGCAGCTGAATTGCGATGATTGAAGTTTCTGCATTTGAGTTTCGCTATAGTTCTAGCAGCTATCTAAGCTGTACCTGAAGTAAGTATAAGGTCAATCAATGCCAGAAATGCATTTACGGAGTAGCGATGGGGAGCGACAGCCGTTTTTTCTGGCCTCCGCTGGCAGTATTCAGCGGGCGTGCCAGTGTACAGATATATGCAGTTATATCAATACCAACAATTAAAAAAACACCAATAGAAATACCAATACAATCGGCCGAAAACATATGCCAAAGAATTGTTCAGGAATGCGTACCAAATTACCAACTGAAAATTGCGTGTTGTTAGATATCAGTCGGAGAAGTACCGGCTAAGTGCAGCCAGCAGCCTTCGGCGACAGCCCGCGTAGCTGAAACCACGACGTTCGATCATCTGCAACCCCTTGTGCGAACATGGACGCAGGACAAAATAGTTTGATTTGGGTCATGGCTGTCTAAACTATACAGTTATTCTCACACTTTGTCTGTACCCGAAGTTGTGTGTACACGAAGCAAGAAGCACCGGTAACATATATACCAACGTGGCTGGCACGACAGGCTTATTGCTCGCTGGGCTTGGCGCTGGGTAAGACCGCTCTTGACGCGTTAGGTTGGTATGGTTGAAGATTCTGCATTTGAGCTTCGCGCCATATCTAACTCTTACCTTAAGGAAGTAGAAGGATAAACATGGCCAGACATACATTTATGTGGTGTGGCGGAATCGAACGACCACCTTTTTTTCTCGCCTCCGCTGAGATACTTGCAAAGCGATCAAGACAGCTCATTTACGTTTCATCAACTTTGTGGCAAAAACAATTTTCTGTTGCTGTGTGTGTAGCTCCAGGCTTGAAATCCAACTTGGAACGTTGCAGTAATACATGTGTGATGCGAATATGGCCGGTTTACGCGGGGGTATATGCGAAAAAAAATGCATTTTGTTGTTGCGATACGTACGCGCACCGCAAAATTTACGTATGATCGGTATCTGTTAGAGTAGCATTTTTCTCTGCCGTCGAAATAAGCATTTATTTCAACGACACCGAAACAAACCACGGCACACGCTACAATAATATGCACACTGCAGATGTGCTGGTAGAAACACTGCATGCTCTAGTATTCACCATCGCTTGCCAGTGGAAATTAAAGCGCTTCCAATTCTTCCCAGTGCGCACCAACATCACAGAGGTTGAGCAAGTGCCCTTACCAGTGACACAGCTTTTTGCCAGTACGCCCAGCGAAGAGCCAGTGATAACAAGCGTGTACCAGTGTCTCCAGCGTGTACCAGTGCCAAAAACGTACTGACATCACGCTGTTTTTGCAATAGGAAACTCTTAATGTTGTCGAAAAGCAGTCTTTGAATTCGGCCAGTAGCTCAAGAAGCCTCATTTGCTTGTTCTTAAGCTAAGTAGTGCTAACGTCGAGAAATGGTTTTGAATCAAGTTTTAGCGCCTCGTCGACAACTGCCAAGCAGCCTCCGCGTCTGTGATATCATCGAAGAAAGTGACGCCATGCCTTTTGGAAGGTGCCAGCTCTCAGCACTGAAATTCGTGAGAAGCAAGTCCATGCATCTAGCGGCGAAACTGACGATACCTCTTGCGACAGAAATTTCGTGTATGAGGAGGAGCGAGCTTATTTGGTCTGAAACTCCTTCGCCATCACACTGTGCATCGGCTGCCACAGAAACAAGCGTACTTGACGGAGAAGGCAGAACCTCATCGTCATCAGATAGACGCAATTGGTTAGGTCGCACCTGTGAACAACCAGGTGTGACCGAACTGTTTGCGCAACGTAATCAAACTGTCTCGGGTATTAATGGCGGGGCACCTTATTCTCGTAACAAGTTCATACCAATAATTAGATTCTTGCAGCATGCGGCGAGAACGACAAAAGACGCGACGAAAGAAGAACCTCTTATGTCAATTCTCACTGTGCATTTTTCAGAAAGCATTATTAACTGACCACTTGCCGTCCTTATTTGAGGACCTCTTCATGGCGTCTTCACTTTTTTTAGGTAGACGGCGAGGTCCTGACTGATAATGAAAACAGTCGGCGCCGGTGTCGACTGAGGCTGTTACTTTCTGGCCGCCAAGAAAAACACTGTGGTCGTGGTCGCAATATCATCGCCCTAACGTCTTTGTCGTCTTCACAGCGTCGGCTAAAGGGGCTTTTTATCGGCTTTTTCATGGCCTGCAACCTTCCCCTCGCCGGTCGCCGCTCTCCGTTTTCTCCGGCGTAGGCTGGGTGATTTTCTTGCGTTAAGGTCCGCAAAGATACGTCAGTGTGATGAAGGCGAATGCGCGGGAGAAGGAGAGTGGGATCGGGGTCCCAAGCCTCGCTGGCGAGTAGGTATATCCTCCTCGTCAGAGGTACGGGTAGTCGTAAAAAATGAAAACCAGCTCCTTGGAAAGAAGCGTCCTCCCTGCGTGGTATGTATTCTTCGTTCGCATGTCGATTGTCAGACCACGTTCGAAATGGGCGGAACGAATCACTGCGGTGCCAGCAATGACGGGCAATATGACCTGCACCTCCGCTGCTAAAGCATAGTGGACGTGAATCAATTGTGTGCCATGCATCTGTTTCTTCAGAGCGATGGACGTATGAGCCTCCAATCTTGCGACGATGTCCATGGTGCTACTGTGGACGGCTTGTGGTATATCGGTTGGTTTGGTGGTTGGCTCAGGGTCTGCTTTGTGGTGGTGACCAAGGGGCCGTTGGCAGTAGGTGGTATGGTGCCGATATAGCAGATGGTGAACGTCAGAGAGCTTCGACGTAGTTCATCGGATGGTCCTCATCATCAGGACCAGCGGTGGCAAATGCGTGGCGGATTTTGTCGCGTACCACTTCAGCGACGGGCACAACGGGGATTTCAGCAGCCGGAGTCTGGAACTTCTGTAGCTCTTCGCGAAAAATCTCCTAATGGGGTCTTGCATGGAGCTTTGATTCCATGATACGGCGGCAGCTTTGATTGTGGGCGCTGCTAGACATTCGATCACAAGGCCTACATTGTTGATGGAGGGCCCGCTCAATAGCTCTAGCCTCCATGATAAAGTCACTATGGTACTGGAGGGTGGCGCATAGGCCCGGCGAAAAGTTGCTCTTTAACGCCACACAGAGGTAGCTCAACTTACTATCTTCGCTTATGTTCGGTCAGCTCAACGAAAAGACGATTTATACCGAAAAAGACGATTCGTATCGAAAAAACGAAAACCGAGGAGGAAGAAGAAGTGGATAGAAGCCCGTACCTTCATTTCGCTCTCTTAATTCAGTTATTCTACTGAGT
>WOVY01010663.1:0-20213 GCA_013436015.1 Rhipicephalus annulatus
AAAACTTCGTGCCTAACCGTTATTTGAGGTATATTCTATCGGATAGTGCCTCCTCCCGCGCATTGCCTTGTAACAGGTAACGACTGTGTCTATCAATATTGCCACGAGGAATTGTTAAGGCGCAGTACAACGCAGACGTTGTTAAAAGAGGAAACGCTGACGGCATCGCTACGACTCATGAAGCCCGCCGGAAGGCACGAGCCGGCCCAGCCTGTGCACGAGCTGCTACCGAGCAGCGCCAAGGAAAAAGAAGAGAAGAGAGGACGACGAGCGTTCGCTGCTTTCTCCCAGCTACTGTGTAGTTCTTTTTGCTTGGGCACAAGTTCGCCCTTATTAAACCTTGTAAATAGGAAGTCCTGGTTGGTGAGGTTGTTATATCCGTACATTTCTGGTGGAGGCGCTGGGTACATGATTCCGAGCCCACGCAAGAGCGAAGTCCAAGCACTGACCAGCCGCAACCAGTGGAGCTTACACCGGTGCACCAACGAGTCAGCCGCCGTATCCGAGGAAGTTGCCAGAATTTGGGCCACTCCCTTCTGTATCAAGGGCATCGGTGACCGGAGACAAGCGCCGCCACCACCATGACGAGCCAAGTTACGCCGGCACAAACTCATCGTAAGCCAACCGGTCATTCCAAAGGTGTTTCATGGTGACCCATACGAGGACGCCGAAGACGGGTTAGAGCATTTCGAGAGAGTGGGAAATCTAAATCAGTGGAACGAGGAAGGCAAGCTGCGTAACGTCTACATTGCGTTGGAAGACTCTGCACGAGTGTGGTACGAAAACCACGAGGCATCTCTGACGTCGTGGCAAGAGTTTCGGCGGCAGCTACTGAGTACGTTCGCCAACAGTGATCGCCGGGAAAAGGCGGAAGCAGCTCTCCGCACACGGATTCAACGAACGAAACGAAACTGTCGCGATGTACATCGAAGACATGTCCCCGCCTTTTCAAGCGAGCTGATCCTGGCATGACGGAAGACAAGAAGGTGCGCCACCTCATGCACGGGGTAAGCAAGAATTGTTCGCGGGACTCATCCGCAATCCGCCCCGTACTGTTGCTGAGTTTCGGTCGGAAGCAACAACCATCGAAACGACGCTTCAGCAGAGAGCCCGACAGTACAACCGCGACGTAGCCGGTGCATCCGCAGGAGTCTACTCAGCAGGCGTCGTGGATAATCTTGACACATTGCGGGAGCTCGTCCGGTCTGTTGTCAGGGAGGAATTAAGGAAACTGCAGTCACCTGATGTCACCCACCCGAGCTGTCTCTTGCTGAAGTTGTCCGAGAAGAAAATTCGACAGGCCATGCGGGAGCCGCGGAGTGATGTGCCAGCGACACGACGGGCGGTAACGTACGCCGAGGTGCTCAGGCGACCTACTCTGCACTGTTCGCCGATCGAGGACACCAAGTACTTATGTGCAGACAATGCGCAGCCCCGCCTGAAATCGTAGAGGCAACACGCACTCCACCTCGTGCGAGAGAGATGATGCCACGGAAGAGCGATGTGTGGCGAGATGCCACACGTAGGCCCTTGTGTTTCCACTGTGGAGAGGCTGGCCACCTGTACCGATTCTGCCGATATCGTCAAGCTGGTCTTAGGGGATTCGCCATCAATGCACCGTGTCCGCGAAACGGCGAAAGACCTTCCGAGATTGAAGAATACCTATGCTCACGTCGGGAATTTGACCCGCCTCGTCGTCATCAACCACGCTCACCATCCCCTATGCGCTACCGCTCGTCTAGCCCACGTCCCTTCCCAAGCACGTCTAGGCAGCGTTCGCCTAGCCCAAATCCGGGAAACTGAAGAGGGCGACCTGTGGAGGCGAGGCCGCTGGCGACTTGGGATATGAAGATCCTCCACTGCGGTACGAGCCTGATAACGACGACTGTTTCCCAGGTAAAGGAGTGCAGTACAGAGAAAATTACTTCAGACTTGCCGTTGGTGATTGACGGACTAGAGCTCAATGCTTTGATCGATACTGGTGCGGATTATTCTGTGATAAGTTACGAATTAGCGAAGCGACTCAGGAAAGTTCTGACCGAATGGGGTGGACCTCAAGTACGTACTGCAGGTGGTCACCTCATAACCCCTTCCGGCCGATGTACCGCAAGGGTCATGATACGGGGCTTCACTTACGTCGGTGACTTTGTCGTCCTGCCTGTGTGCTCGAGGGAAGTGATACTGGGAATGGATTTCCTACAAGCTAATGGTGCGATTATCAATTTACAGAGGTCGAGCGTGTCCTTTTCGACGGAGCAAGCTTTAAAGGTAGCACGATCAGATGAACGATGTACCACTCCACTGCGCGTCGTCGACGATGATGTGACTGTACCGCCACGGAGCAGTATAATGGTTCTCGTGAATAATGATACATTCAGCGACTACGAGGGTGTGGCGGAGAGCAACGTGGATGTTTTCTTGAAAAGAGGCGTTTGTGTGGCACGAGGGATTATCCAGCTGCGAAACGGGTGCACAGACATCCTCTTGACGAATTTCGGTAACGAATTCCAGCACATCGCAAAAGGGACGGCAATAGCGTTTCTTCATGAGTTCTGTGAAGTGACAGAAATATGCAGTCTTGAAACGACGTCACCGAATGTGAAACTTCCATCTGATGCCTGCGACACAATATACGTAAATCCTAATCTTTCAGAGATTCAACGTCAACAGCTATACGACCTCGTGCGGGAATTTGGCAGCTGTTTCTCCAACAGTTCAAAGGTACGGCGCACGAGCATTACAAAACACAGGATCATAACGGACGAGACAACCAGGCCGGTATGCCGGCACCCGTATCGTGTTTCCCCTAAGGAAAGGGAAGTCATCAAGAAGCAGGTACGAGAAATGCTTGAAGATGATGTTATCCAGCCTTCTAACAGCCCGTGGTCATCTCCCGTGGTGCTTGTCAAGAAGAAGGATAACACGCTACGGTTTTGTGTCGACTACAGGAAACTGAATGCTGTGACTAAACGGGATGTATATCCCCTTCCACGCATCGACGACACGTTAGATCGACTTCGGTGTGCCAAGTTCTTCTCATCACTAGATCTGAAAAGTGGATACTGGCAAATCGAAGTTGATGAACGTGATCGCGAAAAGACTGCTTTTGTTACCCCGGACGGACTTTATGAATTTAAGGCTCTCCCGTTTGGTCTCTGTTGTGCGCCGGCAACGTTCCAACGCATGATGGACACTGTGCTTTCCGGATTGAAGTGGCAGTGTTGCCTAGTGTACCTAGACGACGTGGTCATCTTCGCGGCTACATTTGAGGAGCACATCAAGCGCCTTCGGTCAGTGTTAGAGGCAATCCGTTCGGCAGATTTGACAATCAAGCCAGAGAAGTGCCGATTAGGTTTCGAAGAGCTTCGTTTTCTTGGGCATGTCGTCAGCGCCCAAGGTGTTCGCCCTGATCCTGATAAGACGGCCGCCGTCGCAAGGTTTCCGGTGCCAACAGACAAAAAGTCAGTACGGAGATTTCTAGGTCTATGTGCGTACTATAGACGATTTGTGAGAAATTTTTCAAAGATCGCAGAACCCTTAACGAGACTTACGAGAGAAGATGTGCCTTTCCAGTGGCAAAACGAGCAACAAAGCGCCTTCAACGAATTGAGAAAGAGGTTAGAAAACCCCCCGATTCTTTCTCACTTTGATGAGACAGCCGACACGGAAATACACACAGATGCCAGTAACATCGGCCTTGGATGCGTTCTAATACAGTGGCAGAAAGGTGAAGAAAAAGTGATAGCTTATGCCAGTCGGACTCTAACAAAAGCAGAGACAAACTATTCGGCCACGGAAAAAGAATGCCTTGCCGTCATCTGGGCCATCAGTAAATTTCGGCCGTACCTATATGGTAGACCATTCAAGGCAGTCAGCGATCACCATGCGCTTTGCTGGCTGGCGAACATCAAGGAACCATCCGGACGACTAGCAAGGTGGAGCCTCAGACTGCAAGAATACGATATAAGCGTGGTATACCGATCTGGCAAAAAACATACCGATGCCGACTGTTTGTCACGGGCTCCTACAGACACACCACTATCAGAAGAAGACGACTTTCCGTTCGTAGGAATTGTCGAGACCACTCAAATAGCCGAATTCCAACGTACAGACAAAGAATTACTCCCGCTTATCGAACACCTGCAAGGAATTGACGTACAAGTACCCCGTATATTTTCTCGAAGCCTCGCATCGTTCTGCCTACGAGGAAACGTTCTCTACAAGAGAAACTTCAAGCCCAACCGCGAAAAGTTCCTGCTTGTCGTTCCAGCAACTATGCGACAAGAAATACTTCGAGCGTGTCACGATGAGCCCACATCTGGACATTTGGGTGTGACGCGAACGCTTGCAAGGATCAGTCTCCATTATTATTGGCCCAAGCTACTAGCTTCAGTGCAACACTACGTCAAAACATGCCGCGAGTGCCAAAGACGAAAAACACCAAGTTCTAAACCAGCGGGCCTTCTACAACCTATAGATCCACCGAAAGCGCCTTTCCGCCAAGTTGGAATGGACCTCCTTGGACCCTTCCCGACATCTTTACTCGGCAAGAAATGGATCGTTGTGGCCACTGATTATTTAACTAGATACGCCGAAACAGACTCTTTGGAACGAGGAACGGCAGCAGAAGTGGCCCAATTCTTCGTACACAAAATAGTCCTGCGACATGGCGCTCCAACGGTTGTAATCACCGATCGCGGAACGGCTTTCACGGCGCAACTTTTGAAGTGCCTGCTCAACATGACTCACACTGTTCATAGGAAAACCACTGCATATCATCCTCAATGCAATGGCCTGACCGAACGCCTTAACAGAACTCTAGCGGACATGATATCCATGTATGTGGATGTCGAGCACAAAAAGTGGGACGAAATTTTACCATACGTCACTTTCGCCTACAATACGGCTGTGCAAGAGACCACCAAAATCACCCCATTTGAACTAGTTTACGGTCGTGCTGTTACCACAACACTGGATGCTATGTTACCAATAGACCAAGATGACTACCCCCCCGATCTTGACGACTTTCTACAAAGAGCGGAAGAAGCCCGCCAGTTAGCAAGATACCGAATACGCCACCAACACCGCATCGATGCCGACCGCTACAACCGAGGAAGACTTGACACGCGATATGACGTTGGCGACAAAGTGTGGATATGGACTCCAGTACGACGACGAGGCCTCTCCGAAAAACTCATTTCCCGGTATTTTGGCCCCTACGAGATAGTACAGCGACACAATGACCTCGTCTACGAAGTCAAGCCTGCAGGCCACCTGCATTCGAGGCGACGCAATCCCACGGAGCGTGTACACATTGTACGGATGAAACCGTACTACGACCGATTCCAAACCTAGCCACCCCAATCCCTTGACGTACTGCAACCTCATTTTTACAAACTTGTACACAAAAAAAAAAAAAAAAGTACTGAACAGCCTCATCGCAAGCATCGGGGCGATGCCGCTTGAGAGGGGGGATAATGCCACGAGGAATTGTTAAGGCGCAGTACAACGCAGACGTTGTTAAAAGAGGAACGCTGACGGCATCGCTACGACTCATGAAGCCCGCCGGAAGGCACGAGCCGGCCCAGCCTGTGCACGAGCTGCTACCGAGCAGCGGCCAAGGAAAAAGAAGAGAAGAAGAGGACGACGAGCGTTCGCTGCTTTCTCCCAGCTACTGTGTAGTTCTTTTGGCTTGGGCACAAGTTCGCCCTTATTAAACCTTGTAAATAGGACGTCCTGGTTGTGAGGTTGTTATATCCGTTACAATATCATCATTACCATTCTTCTTAATAGATGTATTAGTATCCACAACAGAGCTTCGACCCCAGAATTTATCACACGCTGCTTTAATTAATGATAACTCTCTTCGCAATGAGCAGCTTCAAGCTCGCAAACATATAAGGTGCAAAAAGTTGTTCAACTTGTACCCCCTGGAGTGGTCGAGTGGCTTGAGCGTTGCGCCATGAGGCCGCGGTAGTGAGGGTTAACAACCTGGCTCCGGGGGCAGCGCGCAATTGGAGGATGACGCGCAAAAACGCTCTACAAGAATTTCCCAGCCGGCCTCCACTGCTGGGCTGTACATATTGTATATAGTGTTGATCCGTTGTTGTAGTGTATTTATTATGTATTGTAGTGTATTTATTATGTGTTGTTAAGTTTCTGTTTCAGGGAAGAGGTTGGGTCGGGAAAACAGAAAAACGACAACACACGTCGGATAGGGTGGTGTACAGGACTTCCTTCTTTTTTTCTTTTTTTTACCCGTCCTGTATCATAAATTTTTCATAACAGCAGCTTGTTTTTGTCCCAGGCACACAGGCAACCTGGGTAACGACGCCACCCACAGACAAGCTCAAGGATTCGTATTCCATATGGTGGTCCAGACTTCGAACCACGACGGAGAAGCAAACAAAACCATCCTCAGCTTTCGCAACCTTACGTAACACATTAAACAAAAAAGACAAACAAAACGACCAATGCAGCCGCAGCTAAACAAAGCTGAACAAGTCAGTTGACAGAAGCTTCTAACCACTTATTCTCTTCTCTGTACGTCTGTCGACACATCTACTCGGCCTTCTTCACATCTACTTGCAGACATTGCAAGTGGATTTTCAGCCACAAACTAACGACCGAGCATTTCTACCGCCTGTCTGACCAGTCGACGCTTCTTTCTTACCCTTCAGAAACGGAAAACACAGAAAGCAACTCATGTCGCAGGAACAAGATTCACCTGTCTATGCTTCAGTCCTTACAAATCTGTCGTTATTTCTCGGCAACTTCTGCCCTGCTCGCTCTACTCGTACGTACGACGCAATAGCCGCGCTGCAGGACAGCCTATAACTACAAGAAACAGGACCGCGAAGCCTCCGGGCAGTCTATAAACGAGGGTATAGCAGTCCTACCATTCGGAGTGTTCCCCGTCCCTCCCCAGATGAATACTCCAATGAGATAACCTCAGTTGTGCTAAGTTTACCATTTCCTCTTGTATTGTTATTTATGCTACAAGCTGAACTAATACAGGGAAAAGTTGCATTCATTCGACAAGTGTTCAGTTGCTGCACGCAATATATATATAATCTATCCTTCGGTCGCCCGTTATTGCTCTAGTGTGTTTAGAGAAACAAATGAATAGGAAAAAACTTCGTGCCTAACCGTTAAATGAGGTATATTCTATCGGATAGTGCCTCAATCCCGCGCATTGCCTTGTAACAGGTAACGACTGTGTCTATCAATATCATCATTACCATTCTTCTTAATAGATGTATTAGTATCCACATCAGAGCTTCGACCCCAGAATTTATCACACGCTGCTTTAATTAATGATAACTCTCTTCGCAATGAGCAGCTTCAAGCTCGCAAACATATAAGGTGCAAAAGTTGTTCAACTTGTACCCCCTGGGGTGGTCGAGTGGCTTGAGCGTTGCGCCATGAGACCGCGGTAGTGAGGGTTAACAACCTGGCTCCGGGGGCAGCGCGCAATCGGAAGATGACGCGCAAAAACGCTCTACAAGAATTTCCCAGCCGGCCTCCACTGCTGGGCTGTACATATTGTATATAGTGTTGATCCGTTGTTGTAGTGTATTTATTATGTATTTGAGTGTATTTATTATGTGTTGTTAAGTTTCTGTTTGAGGGAAGAGGTTGGGTCGGGAAAAAAGAAAAATGACAACAAACGTCGGATAGGGTGGTGTACAGGGCTTCCTTCTTTTTTTTATTTTTTTACCCGTCCTGTATCATAATTTTTCATAACAGCAGCTTGTTTTGTCCCAGGCACACAGGCAACCTGGGTAACGACGCCACCCACAGACAATCTCAAGGATTCGTATTCCGAGTGGTGGTCCAGACTTCGAAACACGACGGAGAAGCAAACAAAACCATCCTCAGCTTTCGCAATCCTACGTAACACATTAAACAAAGGAGACAAACAAAACGACCCATGCAGCCGCAGCTAAGCAAAGCTGAACAAGTCAGTTGACAGAAGGTTCAAACCACTTATTCTCTTCTCTGTACGTCTGTCGACACATCTACTCGGCCTTCTTCACATCTACTTGCACACCTTGCAAGTTGATTTTCAGCCACAAACTAAAGACCGAGCATTTCTACCGCCTGTCTGACCAGTCGACGCTTCTTTCTTACCCTTCAGAAACGGAAAACACAGAAAGCAACTCATGTCGCAGGAACAAGATTCACCTGTCTATGCTTCAGTCCTTACGAATCTGTCGTTATTTCTCGGCAACTTCTGCCCTGCTCGCTCTACTCGTACGTACGACGCAATAGCCGCGCTGCAGGACAGCCTATAACTACAAGAAACAGGACCGCGAAGCCTCCGGGCAGTCTATAAACGAGGGTATAGCAGTCCTACCATTCGGAGTGTTCCCCTCCCCTCCCCAGATGAATACTCCAATGAGATAACCTCAGTTGTGCTAAGTTTACAATTTCCTCTTGTATTGTTATTTATGCTACAAGCTGAACTAATACAGGGAAAAGTTGCATTCATATCGACAAGTGTTCAGTTGCTGCACGCAATATATATATAATCTATCCTGCGGTCGCCCGTTATTGCTCTAGTGTGTTTAGAGAAACAAATGAATCGAAAAAACTTCGTGCCTAACCGTTAAATGAGGTATATTCTATCGGATAGTGCCTCCATCCCGCGCATTGCCTTGTAACAGGTAACGACTGTGTCTATCAATATCATCATTACCATTCTTCTTAATAGATGTATTAGTATCCACAACAGAGCTTCGACCCCAGAATTTATCACACGCTGCTTTAATCCATGATAACTCTCTTCGCAATGAGCAGCTTCAAGCTCGCAAACATATAAGGTGCAAAAAGTTGTTCAACTTGTACCCCCTGGGGTGGTCGAGTGGCTTGAGCGTTGCGCCATGAGACCGCGGTAGTGAGGGTTAACAACCTGGCTCCGGGGGCAGCGCGCAATTGGAGGATGACGCGCAAAAACGCTCTACAAGAATTTCCCAGCCGGCCTCCACTGCTGGGCTGTACATATTGTATATAGTGTTGATCCGTTGTTGTAGTGTATTTATTATGTATTGTAGTGTATTTATTATGTGTTGTTAAGTTTCTGTTTGAGGGAAGAGGTTGGGTCGGGAAAACAGAAAAACGACAACACACGTCGGATAGGGTGGTGTACAGGACTTCCTTCTTTTTTTTCTTTTTTTTACCCGTCCTGTATCATAAATTTTTCATAACAGCAGCTTGTTTTTGTCCCAGGCACACAGGCAACCTGGGTAACGACGCCACCCACAGACAAGCTCAAGGATTCGTATTCCGAGTGGTGGTCCAGACTTCGAACCACGACGGAGAAGCAAACAAAACCATCCTCAGCTTTCGCAATCTTACGTAACACATTAAACAAAGGAGACAAACAAAACGACCCATGCAGCCGCAGCTAAACAAAGCTGAACAAGTCAGTTGACAGAAGCTTCAAACCACTTATTCTCTTCTCTGTACGTCTGTCGACACATCTACTCGGCCTTCTTCACATCTACTTGCACACATTGCAAGTTGATTTTCAGCCACAAACTAAAGACCGAGCATTTCTACCGCCTGTCTGACCAGTCGACGCTTCTTTCTTACCCTTCAGAAACGGAAAACACAGAAAGCAACTCATGTCGCAGGAACAAGATTCACCTTGTCTATGCTTCAGTCCTTACGAATCTGTCGTTATTTCTCGGCAACTTCTGCCCTGCTCGCTCTACTCGTACGTACGACGCAATAGCCGCGCTGCAGGACAGCCTATAACTACAAGAAACAGGACCGCGAAGCCTCCGGGCAGTCTATAAACGAGGGTATAGCAGTCCTACCATTCGGAGTGTTCCCCTCCCCTCCCCAGATGAATACTCCAATGAGATAACCTCAGTTGTGCTAAGTTTACAATTTCCTCTTGTATTGTTATTTATGCTACAAGCTGAACTAATACAGGGAAAAGTTGCATTCATATCGACAAGTGTTCAGTTGCTGCACGCAATATATATATAATCTATCCTGCGGTCGCCCGTTATTGCTCTAGTGTGTTTAGAGAAACAAATGAATCGAAAAAACTTCGTGCCTAACCGTTAAATGAGGTATATTCTATCGGATAGTGCCTCCATCCCGCGCATTGCCTTGTAACAGGTAACGACTGTGTCTATCAATATCATCATTACCATTCTTCTTAATAGATGTATTAGTATCCACAACAGAGCTTCGACCCCAGAATTTATCACACGCTGCTTTAATCCATGATAACTCTCTTCGCAATGAGCAGCTTCAAGCTCGCAAACATATAAGGTGCAAAAAGTTGTTCAACTTGTACCCCCTGGGGTGGTCGAGTGGCTTGAGCGTTGCGCCATGAGACCGCGGTAGTGAGGGTTAACAACCTGGCTCCGGGGGCAGCGCGCAATTGGAGGATGACGCGCAAAAACGCTCTACAAGAATTTCCCAGCCGGCCTCCACTGCTGGGCTGTACATATTGTATATAGTGTTGATCCGTTGTTGTAGTGTATTTATTATGTATTGTAGTGTATTTATTATGTGTTGTTAAGTTTCTGTTTGAGGGAAGAGGTTGGGTCGGGAAAACAGAAAAACGACAACACACGTCGGATAGGGTGGTGTACAGGACTTCCTTCTTTTTTTTCTTTTTTTTACCCGTCCTGTATCATAAATTTTTCATAACAGCAGCTTGTTTTTGTCCCAGGCACACAGGCAACCTGGGTAACGACGCCATCCACAGACAAGCTCAAGGATTCGTATTCCGAGTGGTGGTCCAGACTTCGAACCATCGACGGAGAAGCAAACAAAACCATCCTCAGCTTTCGCAATCTTACGTAACACATTAAACAAAGGAGACAAACAAAACGACCCATGCAGCCGCAGCTAAACAAAGCTGAACAAGTCAGTTGACAGAAGCTTCAAACCACTTATTCTCTTCTCTGTACGTCTGTCGACACATCTACTCGGCCTTCTTCACATCTACTTGCACACATTGCAAGTTGATTTTCAGCCACAAACTAAAGACCGAGCATTTCTACCGCCTGTCTGACCAGTCGACGCTTCTTTCTTACCCTTCAGAAACGGAAAACACAGAAAGCAACTCATGTCGCAGGAACAAGATTCACCTTGTCTATGCTTCAGTCCTTACGAATCTGTCGTTATTTCTCGGCAACTTCTGCCCTGCTCGCTCTACTCGTACGTACGACGCAATAGCCGCGCTGCAGGACAGCCTATAACTACAAGAAACAGGACCGCGAAGCCTCCGGGCAGTCTATAAACGAGGGTATAGCAGTCCTACCATTCGGAGTGTTCCCCTCCCCTCCCCAGATGAATACTCCAATGAGATAACCTCAGTTGTGCTAAGTTTACAATTTCCTCTTGTATTGTTATTTATGCTACAAGCTGAACTAATACAGGGAAAAGTTGCATTCATATCGACAAGTGTTCAGTTGCTGCACGCAATATATATATAATCTATCCTGCGGTCGCCCGTTATTGCTCTAGTGTGTTTAGAGAAACAAATGAATCGAAAAAACTTCGTGCCTAACCGTTAAATGAGGTATATTCTATCGGATAGTGCCTCCATCCCGCGCATTGCCTTGTAACAGGTAACGACTGTGTCTATCAATATCATCATTACCATTCTTCTTAATAGATGTATTAGTATCCACAACAGAGCTTCGACCCCAGAATTTATCACACGCTGCTTTAATCCATGATAACTCTCTTCGCAATGAGCAGCTTCAAGCTCGCAAACATATAAGGTGCAAAAAGTTGTTCAACTTGTACCCCCTGGGGTGGTCGAGTGGCTTGAGCGTTGCGCCATGAGACCGCGGTAGTGAGGGTTAACAACCTGGCTCCGGGGGCAGCGCGCAATTGGAGGATGACGCGCAAAAACGCTCTACAAGAATTTCCCAGCCGGCCTTCCACTGCTGGGCTGTACATATTGTATATAGTGTTGATCCGTTGTTGTAGTGTATTTATTATGTATTGTAGTGTATTTATTATGTGTTGTTAAGTTTCTGTTTGAGGGAAGAGGTTGGGTCGGGAAAACAGAAAAACGACAACACACGTCGGATAGGGTGGTGTACAGGACTTCCTTCTTTTTTTTCTTTTTTTTACCCGTCCTGTATCATAAATTTTTCATAACAGCAGCTTGTTTTTGTCCCAGGCACACAGGCAACCTGGGTAACGACGCCACCCACAGACAAGCTCAAGGATTCGTATTCCGAGTGGTGGTCCAGACTTCGAACCTCGACGGAGAAGCAAACAAAACCATCCTCAGCTTTCGCAATCTTACGTAACACATTAAACAAAGGAGACAAACAAAACGACCCATGCAGCCGCAGCTAAACAAAGCTGAACAAGTCAGTTGACAGAAGCTTCAAACCACTTATTCTCTTCTCTGTACGTCTGTCGACACATCTACTCGGCCTTCTTCACATCTACTTGCACACATTGCAAGTTGATTTTCAGCCACAAACTAAAGACCGAGCATTTCTACCGCCTGTCTGACCAGTCGACGCTTCTTTCTTACCCTTCAGAAACGGAAAACACAGAAAGCAACTCATGTCGCAGGAACAAGATTCACTTGTCTATGCTTCAGTCCTTACGAATCTGTCGTTATTTCTCGGCAACTTCTGCCCTGCTCGCTCTAGTCGTACGTACGACGCAATAGCCGCGCTGCAGGACAGCCTATAACTACAAGAAACAGGACCGCGAAGCCTCCGGGCAGTCTATAAACGAGGGTATAGCAGTCCTACCATTCGGAGTGTTCCCCTCCCCTCCCCAGATGAATACTCCAATGAGATAACCTCAGTTGTGCTAAGTTTACAATTTCCTCTTGTATTGTTATTTATGCTACAAGCTGAACTAATACAGGGAAAAGTTGCATTCATATCGACAAGTGTTCAGTTGCTGCACGCAATATATATATAATCTATCCTGCGGTCGCCCGTTATTGCTCTAGTGTGTTTAGAGAAACAAATGAATCGAAAAAACTTCGTGCCTAACCGTTAAATGAGGTATATTCTATCGGATAGTGCCTCCATCCCGCGCATTGCCTTGTAACAGGTAACGACTGTGTCTATCAATATCATCATTACCATTCTTCTTAATAGATGTATTAGTATCCACAACAGAGCTTCGACCCCAGAATTTATCACACGCTGCTTTAATCCATGATAACTCTCTTCGCAATGAGCAGCTTCAAGCTCGCAAACATATAAGGTGCAAAAAGTTGTTCAACTTGTACCCCCTGGGGTGGTCGAGTGGCTTGAGCGTTGTCGCCATGAGACCGCAGGTAGTGAGGGTTAACAACCTGGCTCCGGGGGCAGCGCGCAATTGGAGGATGACGCGCAAAAACGCTCTACAAGAATTTCCCAGCCGGCCTCCACTGCTGGGCTGTACATATTGTATATAGTGTTGATCCGTTGTTGTAGTGTATTTATTATGTATTGTAGTGTATTTATTATGTGTTGTTAAGTTTCTGTTTGAGGGAAGAGGTTGAGTCGGGAAAACAGAAAAACGACAACACACGTCGGATAGGGTGGTGTACAGGACTTCCTTCTTTTTTTTCTTTTTTTACCCGTCCTGTATCATAAATTTTTCATAACAGCAGCTTGTTTTTGTCCCAGGCGCACAGGCAACCTGGGTAACGACGCCATCCACAGACAAGCTCAAGGATTCGTATTCCGAGTGGTGGTCCAGACTTCGAACCACGACGGAGAAGCAAACAAAACCATCCTCAGCTTTCGCAATCTTACGTAACACATTAAACAAAGGAGACAAACAAAACGACCCATGCAGCCGCAGCTAAACAAAGCTGAACAAGTCAGTTGACAGAAGCTTCAAACCACTTATTCTCTTCTCTGTACGTCCGTCGACACATCTACTCGGCCTTCTTCACATCTACTTGCACACATTGCAAGTTGATTTTCAGCCACAAACTAAAGACCGAGCATTTCTACCGTCTGTCTGACCAGTCGACGCTTCTTTCTTACCCTTCAGAAAAGGAAAACACAGAAAGCAACTCATGTCGCAGGAACAAGATTCACCTGTCTATGCTTCAGTCCTTACGAATCTGTCGTTATTTCTCGGCAACTTCTGCCCTGCTCGCTCTACTCGTACGTACGACGCAATAGCCGCGCTGCAGGACAGCCTATAACTACACGAAACAGGACCGCGAAGCCTCCGGGCAGTCTATAAACGAGGGTATAGCAGTCCTACCATTCGGAGTGTTCTCCTCCCCTCCCCAGATGAATACTCCAATGAGATAACCTCAGTTGTGCTAAGTTTACAATTTCCTCTTGTATTGTTATTTATGCTACAAGCTGAACTAATACAGGGAAAAGTTGCATTCATATCGACAAGTGTTCAGTTGCTGCACGCAATATATATATAATCTATCCTGCGGTCGCCCGTTATTGCTCTAGTGTGTTTAGAGAAACAAATGAATCGAAACAACTTCGTGCCTAACCGTTAAATGAGGTATATTCTATCGGATAGTGCCTCCATCCCGCGCATTGCCTTGTAACAGGTAACGACTGTGTCTATCAATATCATCATTACCATTCTTCTTAATAGATGTATTAGTATACACAACAGAGCTTCGACCCCAGAATTTATCACACGCTGCTTTAATCCATGATAACTCTCTTCGCAATGAGCAGCTTCAAGCTCGCAAACATATAAGGTGCAAAAGTTGTTCAACTTGTACCCCCTGGGGTGGTCGAGTGGCTTGAGCGTTGTGCCATGAGACCGCGGTAGTGAGGGTGTGACAGGTTCAGTAAATAAAGCCAGTCGAGCTAGCTGTGAAACGTTATTCTCTCACGAGAAAAGGAAGTGAGCGTTTGATTTGCAAAAAAAATTATACTTTCACAAACTCACAAAAAAACACAAAAAGGAAAATACAAAGATCAGAAAAATGTTAACTAATTAGCACTGTCAGTTTCATTAGCGAGCGGAAACCTCTAAGAGTCTAAACAGTCCTTTTCGTTAAAGTCCTCGTGTTTGAGTCCGGACGCGAAAGAAGACGGATACGGCTCACCAGCGGTTCACGCCCTTCAATAGTCCAGTGGGGAAGCTGCCGTGGTGAGAGTGCATAAGCTCGGGCCCGTAGCCCGACGGCTTGCTCCCGCTCCCGGTAGACGTCATCTGCTGCGCTGTCTTCAGCTCGAACATCAGACCAAGGTCTTGCCAAGGGCTCGCCAATAGCCGCTGCGGTTGAATGGTCACCAGGACCCCGTGGAAACAGTCGCCAGCTAGGTGGATGCCCTGACGCCCAGGTGGTACTCGCACCCGACGAGCTCGCACGCCGCACCCTAGCCGTCTTCTCCCAAGCACGAGCCCGAATCTCCTCTTCCTCGTTCTTCGATGCCCTGGCTCTGGATTTTTCTCCCATTTCCTTGAATTTTCTTCTTTTTTCCAATCGCCAGTGTTCGCCGCACTGGCGCAATACGCCATCTTGCACACATTGTCAGTAGTTCATCTTACGCGCCAAATTTGAAAGTCACTTGACTCGCGCACTTCACTCACAACAAGAGTCCCCCCTTTGAAAAGTTTCTTTTGCGAAGAAAAATAAACTGCAGTTCAGTGCGCGAGAAGTCACCACGCGTCGTCCATTCACAAGATGTCCTTAACAAACAAACAACTTGAAGTAGTCGCTTGTCTCGAGAAAACGTAAAAATTCACAACCGGCTCATATAATCTGCGCCGACATTTCAGAGCCTCTAATGTGCTCGACTCGGAATGAATATTCTTGTAACGCGAGGCTCCACCGCAATACCCTACTGTTCAGGTGTTTTGCCCTTAAGAGATACTGCAGTGGTTGGTGATCGGTCTGTACGACAAATGACGTTCCGTACAGAAAAACATGATACTTTTCTATCGCCCAGACCAACGCTAAGCATTCCCTCTCGATTGCTGAGTATCTCTTTTCGCGAGGCTGAAGTTGACGACTGGCATATGACACAGGGTGGAGGATGCCATCATGCTCTTGCATAAGGATAGCGCCTATACAAGAATCAGAGGCGTCAGACCGAAGCACGAATTCTCTTTTCAGATCGGGTGCTTTGACGATTGGCCCAGAAGACAAAGCCTTTTTGAGTGATTCAAACGCTTCTTCTCTATCCGTGGTCCACGTAGTCTTGTTTTTCTCCACCCGCTGTCGCTCCCCTATTTCATCTCCAAGCTTTATGGAGTCAATACCGCAGCTACCCTGTACTTTGAAAGTTGGTAGTGGTTTCTCAGACTCCTCTTCCTCCAGAACGACAAAAGATGATGTCTGAGGAAGCTGTTCTTCACGGCGTTCTTCATACTTTTTCAGCATGTTTATGTGGAAAAGTTTTTTGCTGTGTCCAAGGTCCAGCCAGTAGTCATAGTCGTTTTTCTTTTCTATGACTGGAAACGGCCCTTTCCAATGCATCAATAACTTGTTGTTGCTTGTGGGAAGCAAGATCAATGCACGGTCACCAGCTTTCAGGTCCCGTTGCTTGCTGTGGCGGTCGTAATACCTTTTCTGCGACACCTGTGCTCGGCTCAGGTTTTGTCGTACCAGCTCCAGTGTCTTCTCAATTCGCTCTCTTAAATCCAGGACATATCCGTACGTCGTCTTAAGTTCTTCGTTCTCCTGATCATGAGTCCATAGCTCTTTCAGGATGCTCAGAGGTCCTCGAATATGTCGGCCATAAATAAGTTCAAATGGTGAGAACCCGGAGCTTGCTTGTGGGGCTTCACGATAAGCAAACAAAAGAGGTGCTAGCAAGCGATCCCAACATTTAGGCTGTTCTTGAACCATTTTGCGGAGCATTTGCTTGAGTGTTCCATTAAACCTCTCTACCATCCCGTTGCACATAGGATGGTATGGAGTGCAGCTAAGATGCTTGACTGCCAGTAGTTCATTCACCTCCCTCATTAGATCTGAGGTAAAGCACGATGCCTGATCAGCCAAGACTTCTCGTGGAAAACCAATGCGAGAAAACATCTCGACAAGTCCCTCGGCCACTGTAGCTGAGTCAATTGCTGTCAAAGGCACTGCATCAGGGTAGCGAGTGGCGAAATCCACAAGAGTCAAAATATACCGATGGCCTTTGCCGAGGCTGGAGTTATCGGTCCAATGATGTCGACCGCCACACGTTCAAAAGGGGTGTCGATCAACGGCATACGCCCTAGAGGCACCTTGCCACCTTGCCTTTCGGTAAAGTCCTTTGACAGGCGTCACATGATCGGACATATCTGCGGATATCTTCTTGTACCCCAGGCCAGTAGAATGCGTCCAGAACTCGATCTATTGTTTTTTTGACACCCTGATGACCTGACATGACATTTTCATGAGCCAAACGTAACACTTGGCCTCTCAGGGACTTCGGGACTATGGCTTGTTCAATGATCTTACCAGGGGACAGGAAGTATTGTCGGTAAAGAATACCATTCTTGGCTACGAAAGAAAAAGATGTCGAGCCCTTTCTAACAAACTTCTTACCCACTCTGGCTCTGCAGATGTCAAGCGTCTGGTCTTTTTCTTGTTCTTCGCGAAACATTTTGCGAGACATCTGGCCAGGGAGCCCAACAGAGATGGCCCTTCGCGAACTATTGAGACGTGCGGCACCAACCAGTTGAGAATTTGGGGTGGTTACCTTCGTCCGCAGAATGAACTTTTTTCTTAATGAATTGATCTTGAGAAAGTTTCCGCGAAACGTCGGGGTCATTGGCGTCACGGGCCCCCGGTACGTTCCCAACTATGACGTCATACAGTGGCGACGGCATACACTTGACGATGGCCACGCCGGAAAAGTATGGAGATCTGATACGTATCTCCGCCTCAGGGGCTACGATGGTGCTGCCATCAGCCAACCACAATGTCGCGGTAGTGCCAGTTAGTGCTTCATCAGGTACTAATGACCGGCGTACTACCAACGTGTTGCTTCCGGTGTCCCTTAGGACTCGAACAATTTGTCCATTCACTTCCCCTGGTAACACTGGCATGGGACGTTTCTTACATTGCGCTTGCGTCTTCACCGTGCCCATAACATTGTCATCTCGGTCCGAGTCGTCGCCATCAATCATGGATTGTTGTGGACCGGTCTCTTCTTGGGTAGCATTAAACAAGATGTAGTTGATTTCGAAGTGCCAGTCATTTTCTGACAGCCCTTCACATCATGCCCCCCACTTACGGCAGTTTGTACAAAATACTTGTTTAGGTTTACTTCGACAGTCAGAAGCCTTGTGCCCCTTACGGCCACAAACAAAACATTGCATCTCTGCTCTTGGGCTTGAAATCAATTTAGCCTTCCCAGTTGTGTCCTCACTCTTATTCTGAACTATTAATAAGTTCTTCAATCTCTTTGCCTCTATATATATATCAGCTGCCTCTGCCATGGCTTCCAGAGTCTTGCAGTTCTTCTCCCGTAAGAAGAGCGCCAGCTGACTACTGCAGTTCGCCATGAATTGTTCGGCTACAATCAAGTCACGGACTGAATCGAAATTCCTCTCTGTCTGAGACATTTCTATCCACCTGTCAAAGAAACTTTGGAGTCTCGTGGCATACTGTTTTCCAGTTTCGCCGTCTTCAGGCTTGCTTTTCCGGAATTTCTCACGGTAGCCATCAGCCGTGAAGCGAAAACGCTGGAGCAGTGCCAATTTGACTTCGTCGTATGACAGGGAATCGTTCGGTGACAACCGTCCAAATACCTTCAGAGCCTCTCCGCCAAGGCACAAACTAAGAGCCGTGGCCCACTTTTCCCGTGGCCAATCTTGACCTGTCGCCACTCTCTCAAACCTTTTCAGGTAGGCGTCAAGGTCGTCTCTGTCCTCGTTGAAAACGGGTATAAAGTTATGCGGGTTCACTACCATAGGCGCGTTCCTTTGGTTGCCCGTGTCAGCCACCGTAGGCTGACCGACACCGGCCTCAGCTACTCTCAGGCGCAGTTGCAGCGTCCTCTCTTCTACTTCCAAGTGTCGCTGGCTTGCTTCTCGGGTTTGGTTCTCCATTTTTGCTACTTCAAGACGTAGCTGTAAATTGCGGCCTTCCAGCTCCAACTGTTCTTTCTTCGCGTCTCTCTCCGCGGCTCGTTCATCGCGCTCACGCGCTTCTCGTGCGTCAAACCAAGCCTGCAATTCTGCTCCCTCCAACCCCATGCGTTCTGCCAGCGCCATCAACTCTCGCGAGCCCATTTTACTTTTTTAGTTAGCCTTACTCAAATCTACTTTTTAGTGGCAAACACTCACGTCCTGTCGTAGCGGACGCCAATTTGTGACAGGTTCAGTAAATAAAGCCAGTCGAGCTAGCTGTGAATCGTTATTCTCTCACGAGAAAAGGAAGTGAGCGTTTGATTGCAAAAAAAATTATACTTTCACAAACTCACAAAAAAACACAAAAGGAAAATACTAAGATCAGAAAAATGTTAACTAATTAGCACTGTCAGTTTCGTTAGCGAGCGGAAACCTCTAAGAGTCTAAACAGTCCTTTTCGTTAAAGTCCTCGTGTTTGAGTCCGGACGCGAAAGAAGACGGATACGGCTCACCAGCGGTTCACGCCCTTCAATTGTCCAGTGGGGAAGCTGCCGTGGTGAGAGTGCATAAGCTCGGGCCCGTAGCCCGACGGCTTGCTCCCGCTCCCGGTAGACGTCATCTGCTGCGCTGTCTTCAGCTCGAACATCAGACCAAGGTCTTGCCAGGGCTCGCCAATAGCCGCTGCGGTTGAATGGTCACCAGGACCCCGTGGAAACAGTCGCCAGCTAGGTGGATGCCCTGACGCCCAGGTGGTACTCGCACCCGACGAGCTCGCACGCCGCACCCTAGCCGTCTTCTTCCAAGCACGCGCCCGAATCTCCTCTTCCTCGTTCTTCGATGCCCTGGCTCTGGATTTTTCTCCCATTTCCTTGAATTTTTCTTCTTTTTCCAATCGCCAGTGTTCGCCGCACTGGCGCAATACCCATCTTGCACACATGTCAGTAGTTCATCTTACGCGCCAATTTGAAAGTCACTTGACTCGCGCACTTCACTCACAACAAAGATATATCTGGCATACCACTAGCAGCGTACCCTTCCGTTGCCTGAATGAATCTATGTAGCACTGACAGAATAGCACTGTGGCCCACACCAACTGACTGGCTCCAAACGATAATAGGGTGAATGTATGACTGGCAATCCGAGCATACCAGTCGGTCTTTCAAGCATTATTCGGCGCCAGTGAGGCGAAGCGGCGGCATGTGAGAAGAAAG
>WOVY01010664.1:0-26504 GCA_013436015.1 Rhipicephalus annulatus
AGCCAGTCGAGCTAGCTGTGAATCGTTATTCTCTCACGAGAAAAGGAAGTGAGCGTTTGATTTGCAAAAAAAAATTATACTTTCACAAACTCACAAAAAAACACAAAAAGGAAAATACTAAGATCAGAAAAATGTTAACTAATTAGCACTGTCAGTTTCGTTAGCGAGCGGAAACCTCTAAGAGTCTAAACAGTCCTTTTCGTTAAAGTCCTCGTGTTTGAGTCCGGACGCGAAAGAAGACGGATACGGCTCACCAGCGGTTCACGCCCTTCAATTGTCCAGTGGGGAAGCTGCCGTGGTGAGAGTGCATAAGCTCGGGCCCGTAGCCCGACGGCTTGCTCCCGCTCCCGGTAGACGTCATCTGCTGCGCTGTCTTCAGCTCGAACATCAGACCAAGGTCTTGCCAAGGGCTCGCCAATAGCCGCTGCGGTTGAATGGTCACCAGGACCCCGTGGAAACAGTCGCCAGCTAGGTGGATGCCCTGACGCCCAGGTGGTACTCGCACCCGACGAGCTCGCACGCCGCACCCTAGCCGTCTTCTTCCAAGCACGCGCCCGAATCTCCTCTTCCTCGTTCTTCGATGCCCTGGCTCTGGATTTTTCTCCCATTTCCTTGAATTTTCTTCTTTTTCCAATCGCCAGTGTTCGCCGCACTGGCGCAATACGCCATCTTGCACACATTGTCAGTAGTTCATCTTACGCGCCAAATTTGAAAGTCACTTGACTCGCGCACTTCACTCACAACAAGAGTCCCCCCTTTGAAAAGTTTCTTTTGCGAAGAAAATAAACTGCAGTTCAGTGCGCGAGAAGTCACCACGCGTCGTCCATTCACAAGATGTCCTTAACAAACAAACAACTTGAAGTAGTCGCTTGTCTCGAGAAAACGTAAAAATTCACAACCGGCCCATATAATCTGCGCCGACATTTTCAGAGCCTCTAATGTGCTCGACTCGGAATGAATATTCTTGTAACGCGAGGCTCCACCGTAATACCCTACTGTTCAGGTGTTTTGCCCTTAAGAGATACTGCAGTGGTTGGTGATCGGTCTGTACGACAAATGACGTTCCGTACAGAAAAACATGATACTTTTCTATCGCCCAGACCAACGCTAAGCATTCCCTCTCGATTGCTGAGTATCTCTTTTCGCGAGGCTGAAGTTGACGACTGGCATATGACACAGGGTGGAGGATGCCATCATGCTCTTGCATAAGGATAGCGCCTATACAAGAATCAGAGGCGTCAGACCGAAGCACGAATTCTCTTTTCAGATCGGGTGCTTTGACGATTGGCCCAGAAGACAAAGCCTTTTTGAGTGATTCAAACGCTTCTTCTCTATCCGTTGTCGCTCCCCGATTTCATCTCCAAGCTTTATGGAGTCAATACCGCAGCTACCCTGTACTTTGAAAGTTGGTAGTGGTTTCTCAGACTCCTCTTCCTCCAGAACGACAAAAGATGATGTCTGAGGAAGCCGTTCTTCACGGCGTTCTTCATACTTTTTCAGCATGTTTATGTGGAAAAGTTTTTTGCTGCGTCCAAGGTCCAGCCAGTAGTCATAGTCGTTTTTCTTTTCTATGACTGGAAACGGCCCTTTCCAATGCATCAATAACTTGTTGTTGCTTGTGGGAAGCAAGATCAATGCACGGTCACCAGCTTTCAGGTCCCGTTGCTTGCTGTGGCGGTCGTAATACCTTTTCTGCGACACCTGTGCTCGGCTC
Organism: Rhipicephalus annulatus; assembly: GCA_013436015.1. Classification (NCBI taxonomy): domain Eukaryota; kingdom Metazoa; phylum Arthropoda; class Arachnida; order Ixodida; family Ixodidae; genus Rhipicephalus; species Rhipicephalus annulatus. The sequence continues at coordinate 1,715 of WOVY01010664.1, forward strand.
AGGTTTTGTCGTACCAGCTCCAGTGTCTTCTCAATTCGCTCTCTTAAATCCAGGACATATCCGTACGTCGTCTTAAGTTCTTCGTTCTCCTGATCATGAGTCCATAGCTCTTTCAGGATGCTCAGAGGTCCTCGAATATGTCGGCCATAAATAAGTTCAAATGGTGAGAACCCGGAGCTTGCTTGTGGGGCTTCACGATAAGCAAACAAAAGAGGTGCTAGCAAGCGATCCCAACATTTAGGCTGTTCTTGAACCATTTTGCGGAGCATTTGCTTGAGTGTTCCATTAAACCTCTCTACCATCCCGTTGCACATAGGATGGTATGGAGTGCAGCTAAGATGCTTGACTGCCAGTAGTTCATTCACCTCCTTCATTAGATCTGAGGTAAAGCACGATGCCTGATCAGCCAAGACTTCTCGTGGAAAACCAATGCGAGAAAACATCTCGACAAGTCCCTCGGCCACTGTAGCTGAGTCAATTGCTGTCAAAGGCACTGCATCAGGGTAGCGAGTGGCGAAATCCACAAGAGTCAAAATATACCGATGGCCTTTTGCCGAGGCTGGAGTTATCGGTCCAATGATGTCGACCGCCACACGTTCAAAAGGGGTGTCGATCAACGGCATACGCCCTAGAGGCACCTTGCCCACCTTGCCTTTCGGTAAAGTCCTTTGACAGGCGTCACATGATCGGACATATCTGCGGATATCTTCTTGTACCCCAGGCCAGTAGAATGCGTCCAGAACTCGATCTATTGTTTTTTTGACACCCTGATGACCTGACATGACATTTTCATGAGCCAAACGTAACACTTGGCCTCTCAGGGACTTCGGGACTATGGCTTGTTCAATGATCTTACCAGGGGACAGGAAGTATTGTCGGTAAAGAATACCATTCTCGGCTACGAAAGAAAAAGATGTCGAGCCCTTTCTAACAAACTTCTTACCCACTCTGGCTCTGCAGATGTCAAGCGTCTGGTCTTTTTCTTGTTCTTCGCGAAACATTTTGCGAGACATCTGGCCAGGGAGCCCAACAGAGATGGCCCTTCGCGAACTATTGAGACGTGCGGCACCAACCAGTTGAGAATTTGGGTGGTTACCTTCGTCCGCAGAATGAACTTTTTCTTAATGAATTGATCTTGAGAAAGTTTCCGCGAAACGTCGGGGTCATTGGCGTCACGGGCCCCCGGTACGTTCCCAACTATGACGTCATACAGGGGCGACGGCATACACTTGACGATGGCCATGCCGGAAAAGTATGGAGATCTGATACGTACCTCCGCCTCAGGGCTACGATGGTGCTGCCATCAGCCAACCACAACGTCGCGGTAGTGCCAGTTAGTGCTTCATCAGGAACTAATGACCGGCGTACTACCAACGTGTTGCTTCCGGTGTCCCTTAGGACTCGAACAATTTGTCCATTCACTTCCCTGGTAACACTGGCATGGGACGTTTCTTACATTGCGCTTGCGTCTTCACCGTGCCCATAACATTGTCATCTCGGTCCGAGTCGTCGCCATCAATCATGGATTGTTGTGGACCGGTCTCTTCTTTGGGTAGCATTAAGCAAGATGTAGTTGATTTCGAAGTGCCAGTCATTTTCTGACAGCCCTTCACATCATGCCCCCACTTACGGCAGTTTGTACAAAATACTTGTTTAGGTTTACTTCGACAGTCAGAAGCCTTGTGCCCCTTACGGCCACAAACAAAACATTGCATCTCTGCTCTTGGGCTTGAAATCAATTTAGCCTTCCCAGTTGTGTCCTCACTCTTATTCTGAACTATTAATAAGTTCTTCAATCTCTTTGCCTCTATATATATATCAGCTGCCTCTGCCATGGCTTCCAGAGTCTTGCAGTTCTTCTCCCGTAAGAAGAGCGCCAGCTGACTACTGCAGTTCGCCATGAATTGTTCGGCTACAATCAAGTCACGGACTGAATCGAAATTCCTCTCTGTCTGAGACATTTCTATCCACCTGTCAAAGAAACTTTGGAGTCTCGTGGCATACTGTTTTCCAGTTTCGCTGTCTTCAGGCTTGCTTTTCCGGAATTTCTCACGGTAGCCATCAGCCGTGAAGCGAAAACGCTGGAGCAGTGCCAATTTGACTTCGTCGTATGACAGGGAATCGTTCGGTGACAACCGTCCAAATACCTTCAGAGCCTCTCCGCCAAGGCACAAACTAAGAGCCGTGGCCCACTTTTCCCGTGGCCAATCTTGACCTGTCGCCACTCTCTCAAACCTTTTCAGGTAGGCGTCAAGGTCGTCTCTGTCCTCGTTGAAAACGGGTATAAAGTTATGCGGGTTCACTACCATAGGCGCGTTCCTTTGGTTGCCCGTGTCAGCCACCGTAGGCTGACCGACACCGGCCTCAGCTACTCTCAGGCGCAGTTGCAGCGTCCTCTCTTCTACTTCCAAGTGTCGCTGGCTTGCTTCTCGGGTTTGGTTCTCCATTTTTGCTACTTCAAGACGTAGCTGTAAATTGCGGCCTTCCAGCTCCAACTGTTCTTTCTTCGCGTCTCTCTCCGCGGCTCGTTCATCGCGCTCACGCGCTTCTCGTGCGTCAAACCAAGCCTGCAATTCTGCTCCCTCCAACCCCATGCGTTCTGCCAGCGCCATCAACTCTCGCGAGCCCATTTTACTTTTTTAGTTAGCCTTACTCAAATCTACTTTTTAGTGGCAAACACTCACGTCCTGTCGTAGCGGACGCCAATTTGTGACAGGTTCAGTAAATAAAGCCAGTCGAGCTAGCTGTGAATCGTTATTCTCTCACGAGAAAAGGAAGTGAGCGTTTGATTTGCAAAAAAAATTATACTTTCACAAACTCACAAAAAAACACAAAAAGGAAAATACTAAGATCAGAAAAATGTTAACTAATTAGCACTGTCAGTTTCGTTAGCGAGCGGAAACCTCTAAGAGTCTAAACAGTCCTTTTCGTTAAAGTCCTCGTGTTTGAGTCCGGACGCGAAAGAAGACGGATACGGCTCACCAGCGGTTCACGCCCTTCAATTGTCCAGTGGGGAAGCTGCCGTGGTGAGAGTGCATAAGCTCGGGCCCGTAGCCCGACGGCTTGCTCCCGCTCCCGGTAGACGTCATCTGCTGCGCTGTCTTCAGCTCGAACATCAGACCAAGGTCTTGCCAAGGGCTCGCCAATAGCCGCTGCGGTTGAATGGTCACCAGGACCCCGTGGAAACAGTCGCCAGCTAGGTGGATGCCCTGACGCCCAGGTGGTACTCGCACCCGACGAGCTCGCACGCCGCACCCTAGCCGTCTTCTTCCAAGCACGCGCCCGAATCTCCTCTTCCTCGTTCTTCGATGCCCTGGCTCTGGATTTTTCTCCCATTTCCTTGAATTTTTCTTCTTTTTCCAATCGCCAGTGTTCGCCGCACTGGCGCAATACGCCATCTTGCACACATTGTCAGTAGTTCATCTTACGCGCCAAATTTGAAAGTCACTTGACTCGCGCACTTCACTCACAACAGATATATCTGGCAGTACCACTAGCAGCGTACCCTTCCGGTTGCCTGAATGAATCTATGTAGCACTGACAGAATAGCACTGTGGCCCACACCCAACTGACTGGCTCCAAACGATAATAGGGTGAATGTATTGACTGGCAATCCGAGCATACCAGTCGGTCTTTCAAGCATTATTCGGCGCAGTGAGGCGAAGCGGCGGCATGTGAGAAGAAAGTGATCTATTGTTTCCGGTTCATTGCAAACTACACATAGGTTAGTTAATGAAAATCCTGATTTGTTGAGATAAAAATTTAACAGAGGAACTCTACAGCGAAAGCTTGTGAGGGTCACCTCACATTGACGGGAAAGGCATTTAGAGGTGTTCCATGTGAATTGCAAGTGCCGAAATTCTTCAGATTGTAGAAGTGACGTTTCGTTCATTTTTAAGATTAACAGGCGTTTGAATCGTTCGGCAGTAATTAAAGGAAACTGTGAAGCTACTAGCACCACCGGGAAATTTGAAGATGCCGAAGCGAGCGAATCAGCAATTTCATTTAGTTCAATTCCAGCATGCCTGGGGACCCAAATAAACCGAACTTCTGATAGGCTATGCGGTACGAGAGACCAAAATATCCTGAGGAGACTTCTTGGCGGACGTTAGATGTGTACATACAGACAAACCATCCGAAATAATAATAGCTTTTGATTGCTGATAAATTAGTTTTTGAAGAGCCAATGTAATAGCCAGGAATTCTGCGAGATAAATTGGTGTGAAGTCAGGCAATCGGAGCGCAAAATACCAATTAAGCTGATGAGAAAAAATACCTACTCCAGCCTTCTGAAGATTTTGTGTTGCGTCCGTCGAAATTACTACGTATTTAGGAAGATGACTTAGATTGTCTTGAAGGAGGCCCTCCAGAACATGCTTTGGATGTAACTTGGCATTTTCGGAAAAATATCGTCAAAAATTAAGTCAACTGGCACCGAGCATTAGGTTTGGGGAGTTAAATGCCGGAGGGAAACGTGAAGATTTGATAACGGAGACTCGACGAAAATGACTTGGGGTCTTTGATAACGAGACCACGGGCGCTGAAAGAAAGAAACTGGATGTTTGATGAAAACTGTCTGAGAACAGAAGAGGGGTGCATCGTCAAGTTTTAAAAATGTTTGCACAGTAAGCTGTCGAAATCTAGCATCAAGTGGAATGATTCTAGCTTCCAAATAAAGCACGCTATTCGCGACACACCTAGGTATCCCGAGACACAGCCGCAGAGCTTGCCTTTCTAGCAATATAAGTGGTCTTAATTTGTACTCAGCACTTCCAGAAAACAGAACGCAGCCAAACTCCAGAATTGGGCGTACGTAAAGTTTGTATATCATAAGTAACGTATCCCTGCGCATCCCTGAATTCTTATTGCAAAACCGGTGGAGCAATCCTACGGCGCTTTCTGCTTTACGGGTGTTGTATTCTATTTGTTGCTGCCAATTTAAATTGTCCACGTAAACAATACCAAGATATTTTAGCGCTGTTACTTGTGGAATTGGATCATTTCGATAATGCAGTGAAAGAAATACGGGAACGGATAGAGGGAATACAAGCAGAGCACATTTACTAACCTTAAGTGAATAAGACAGCCCGCCAAGCCATACCTCAAGCTCACTCAAATAAGACTGCAATATTTGATATAAACTATTGATATCTCGGGATGACGAGAAAAAGCAATATCATCGGCGTAGACATAAAGAGGAACATTTTTATGACCGGGAATAGATGATAATAATATATTAAATGAAAGGTGACAGGACTGATCCTTGCGGAACAATTCTTGTTTGCTTATATGAGGCAGAAGTAATTTCCTCGTGGCAACAAAAGAATTGTCTCTCAAAGAGAAACTCCTGAACCCAAGATATAATGTACTTGGGAACCTCACAGTTCACTAATCTTGAAAATAATGTACTGTATTCCGCACTATCGTAGGCTTTTGCGATACCTAACGTGACTAATGCAGAACGCTCACCAGATACTTTGCAAGGCGAATTCGGCTTTCCAGGCTTTCCAAATCAACATGAGCCGACCATATAGAGCACCCCTGTCTAAATTCTACTTTCCTTGGTGAAAGAATGTCCTGACGAGCGATGAATTCACTGAGCCTTCTATGAAGAATTCTTTCAATTATTTAACTAGGTTTGAAGTAAGCAAAATTGGCCGAATGTTATCCAGGACATATCCGAGGCTTGGATTTTTTCGCAGCAACACAACTTTAGCAATTTTCCATGCGCTTGGAATCCATGTGTGCTGTAAAGAGCAGTTAACAATATTCAAAAGCTCCTCGGGATGGGAATTAAATATCAATTTATTCATAGAGTTTGTAATCTGATCTGGACTGGGAGCTGCTTGCTTTACAGTTAGTATGACATCTGCCAGTTCAGCCATAGTGACTTCCCGAAAGTCCGAGGTTGCGCTTTTGAATATCACAGGTCTCAAACATGACAAAGCGAAACGCGCTTCAAGTCCTTTCGCGATGCCCTCTAACAAATCTGTTGTCTCTTTAGGAGACAGCACTACTGAATGCGAATATGCTGGTACATTCGTCAATTTTTTGTTCCGTAGAAACCTGTACAGGGCAGATCTTTTATCAGGTTTTGATAAACGCGAATGTAAGTCAGAATTGTGTTTATCTTTAGCTATTGCAACTGTACGTTTAAACAGCGCTGCGTGGAATTTATGGTCAACCCAATTTTTCGGAGTATGGTTGTGGCGTAAACGTTTCCAAGCAGCCTTACGTCGCCTATGCGCAAGCGTACAATCTTCATTCTACCAAGCTGAATTTGACGGTGTGCTGCCGTACTTAACAGAAAACTCTGCCGGCTGGATAGAGTCACTTAGACACGCTACGACAGAAGCAGCTCGTTGCTGTCCGACGCGTCCTCTCAATGACGAGAGCGCGGAGTTTAAAACAGTTTTATAAATTTTATAGTTGGTGAACCGTTGTTGCCGGATAGCAGAGGTAAGTTGTGGTAGCATAATTTCATAGGTAATTGGTACATGATCACTACTCGTCCCATTATCAAACGTTTCCCACGATGAAATCATAAACTGGCCACAAGAAAAAGTTAGGTCTAATGTTGATGAGCTTATCCCGCGTAGAAAGGTAACTTGTCCAGAGTTATGACAGCGAAAATTATTATCCTGCAACCAATTCCACAATCTTTTGCCACATCCATCTGTTTTAAGCCCCCAAGAAGTGTGATGCGAGTTAAAATCCCCAGCCAATAAAATTGAATTTGACGAAAAATTCTTGATAACACAATCTAGGTGATCTGTGCGTCTTACTCCATTTGGAAAGTACGCATTAATCACTGTGATCCTGTTAGAGTTAGGTAACAAACAATCTATTCGTAACAATTCACAATCCGGACAAATATATTCAAAAGTTACAGAAACATGATGACACATTTGTGAAGATATTAGAACCAATAATCCACCTCCTCTACCTGGCCGATCCAGTCTAAATGTTCGAAATTATTTCAGAGTAAATGTTTGGTTTACTGAAAGCCAAGACTCTTGAAGTAAAATTATATTAGGATTTGTTTGCTATATGAGATAAATAAGATCTATGTAAGCGGAAGATACGGAGCGACAATTCCACTGAAGAACTTTTACAGGTGCTATGATGGACTTAATATAGTTGACTCTACTGCAGAACGCAAAACGTCCTGCTCATTGTTGGTATCAGTAATAACTTTTTTTTTTCTTTTAAACGAAGCGCTAACACACACTTCTTCTTCGTTCTTTTTGCCCTTCTCGGTTCGCTAGGGCTTGCCAGCTCACAACTCTAGGTGGCATTATTCCCCCTCCCAGTAGAGCATCGACTCGATGCTCATACACAAGGGGACAGCAGGGCCCATAAGAGAAAAAAGAAAGGGAGGAATGGTACTTAGAGTGCACAGGGCCTATGCAGGTGCACAAAAAATGTCTGTGGTTGGTCATAAAGAAAAAAAAACATTAACGCAGTTCAAAGTTCGTTCGAGACCTTACGGACAACATAAAAAAAGAAAATGTTTGCTGCCCGAGCACAATAAGGCGAGTATAACCACGTAAATAAAGGTTCAGGTGGATGATCGCACAGTCTTTGATCGTGCTGAGGGGCGCTGGGTCATCGCTGAGCCTCCGTCTGGAATGACTTCGTAGTTGACCTCGTTCAACCGACGTAATACTTTGTAGGGTCCAAAGCACTTGCTTAGAAGTTTCTCGCTGAGACCTCGCCGTCTAACAGGAGTCAAAAGCCACACTTGGTCGCCATGTTGATAGGTGACTGGTCAATGGCGGATATTGTACCTTCGGGCGTCTTCACATTGCTGCGATCTTAGTGCACGCGAGCTGGTTTACGTGCTTCGTCTGCACGCTGAATGTAATCCTCGACATCAGCAGTTAACAGCTCGTGCTGGTAGATGTGACAAGGAATCAAGGCGTCTAGCATGATTTCCACTTCTCGACCGTAAACGAGGCGGAAGGGTGCGAACCTTGTCGTTTCCTGGGTGTTGGTGTTGTACGCAAACGTTACGTGTGGTAGGATCTCGTCCCACATTTTATGCTACACATCCACATACATAGAAATCATGTCCGCCAGCGTTTTGTTTAGCCTTTCTGTCAAGCCGTTACTCTGGGGGTGGTATGTGGTTGTCTTACGTTGGTTCGTTTAACTGAGCATGAAGATGCCGTCCAACAGTTTTGCCTTTAACGCTGTCCCTCGATCAGTGATGATGAATGACGGGGCGCCGTGACAAAGCACTATGTGGTGCATGAAAAACTGGGTGACTTCAGATGCTGTACCACGTGGCAGTGGCTTCGTGTCAGCGTAACGCGTCAAGTAACCAGTTGCGACGATCATCCACTTGTTTCCAGAGTGAGACAAAGGAAACGGTCCAAGGAGGTCCATCGCAACTTGGTCAAACGGCGCACGTGGTGGTTCAATGGGTTGTAAGATGCCTGCAGGCTTTACAGGCGGTGACTTGCGACGCTGACATTCGCGGCATCCTTTCACGTATCGTTTGACACAAGGTGCAAGTTTTTACCAGAAATATAGCCGTCGTACCCGGTCGAGCGCTCGTGAGTATCCCAGATGGCCGGATGTCAGCTCATCATGGCAGGCTAATAGTAAGTAATCACGAAGGTTTTGAGAAACGACTAGAAGATAAGATCTGCGGCCAACACCGGTGTTTTTCTTGTATAATATGCCGTGTCGTAAACAAAATGACGACAACGTACTGGAAAGTGGACGAGTAAAAAATGTGGTGCTGCCTTCTCAATCATCGATTATGAGCCTTACCTCGGGGTCTGCTCGTTGCTTACTGAGGAGTTCCACCTCACTGAGAGTCCCCAGGAAGGCACTGTCGTCTTCTACCGATGTATGGTCGGATTCCAGAAGTGCTCGTGATAGCGTGTCGGCGTCTTCATGCTTTCTACCCGACTTGTATATGATGGTGACATCGAACTCCTGAACTCGCAGACTCCATCGTGCTAATCGCCCAGAGGGGTCTCGGAGGTTAGCCAACCAACATAAAGCGTGGTGATCAGACAACTTTAAATGGGCGCCCATAGAGATAAGGCCTGAACATTGTAATCGCCCACATTACCGCGAGACATTCTTTCTCTGACGTTGAATAGTCGGTTTCCGCACGTGATAGAGTGCGGCTCGCGTAGGCCATCGCACGTTCGCTTCCATCTTGTCTTTGCACCAAGATAGCTCCGAGACCAATGTTGCTTGTGTCAGTGCGCACCTCTGTGTCAGCGTCCTCATCAAAATGACCAAGTGAAGTACAGGAGGGGCAGACAATCGATGTTGTAGTTCCGCAAAGGCAGTCGCTTGTTCGTCAGTCCACAGAAATGGGGTGTCATCACGCGTAAGTCTGATGAGTGGTTCGGCAATCTTAGATAAGTTTTCAATAAAGCGGCGATAGTATTTGCAGAGCCCCAGAAATTGTCGAAGACTTTTCTTGTCTGTCGGAGCTGGAAAAGCGGCCACAGCAGCAGTCTTCTCGGGATTGGGCCGAACGCCTGCAGCGCTCACAAAGTGACCCATGAACTTCAGTTCTTTGTTGCCGAAAGGGCACTTCTCAGGCTTTAGGGTAAGGTCAGCGGATTGCAAAGCTTCAAAAACACTCCGAAGGTGACGAAGTTGCTCGTCAAACGTTCTTAAAAAAACAACGACATCATCTAGATATACGAGCCAACTTCTCCACTTGAGGTCAGCGAGAATGGTATCCAGCATTCGTTGGAACGTGGCCGGAGCAGAACAGACACCAAGTCTGTTTTTGCCTTATGATAAAAAAATCCGCGCTCATGTCAACTAAAGCACTGACTTTGCCACCATCGAGCAGCACTGGAATGTCCAATGAAATCTTTGCGGAACCAGATGGTGTCGTCGTCGTCGGGGTATCGTCAGTTTGTGGAAGCGTCAGTAAGAGGCCTTGAGCTTGTCCAGTATGAGCGGCCTGGCCCCCGAAGGTCGCTGTGGTTAGTTTTCCCGGCGTGGACTGGCTGACCAACCCTGCGCCACGCTCGAATAGGTACGGCGATTGAGAGAAAATCGCCGCGGTGATGGTGAGCGTGACTGGTGCAAGGATGGCGAAGTACCACGCTGCTTAGCCACATACTCTTCAACTTCAGGGAGCTGCTGACCGCACCTGGGTGGTGGTGTTTTCGTCGAAAATCCGCGTAGTCCAAGTTGTCGGTAAGAACAGTGTCGGTACAGATGCCCAGCTTCGCCACAGTGGGAGCAGAGAGAACGTCGATCTGGCGCACGCGAGACCTCGAGACGCGAGAGATCTGGCGCACGCGTCTGCACCATGGCTGGGGCCACGGTGGGAGGCCGACTTGCAGGTGTAACAGGTTGCCGCAAAGCTTGAGCATACGACATGCGGGGAAAATCAGTGGGTGGTTGATAATCCCGCACGAAAGGCGGTTCTCTTAAGGCATGCTGGACTTCATCTCGGACAACGCTGGACAACGAGGAGATAGTGGGCTGCGAGGGCACTGACAGCTTCTGGAGGTGTTCGCGGATGACTGAACGTATGCCTAAGGGTGCTTAAGATGGTGACGGCTTCTGTGAGAAATTCTGACACATCCTTGGGTGGGTTGCGCACAAGCCCACCGAAAAGCTACTCTTTCACCCCGCACATGAGGTTCCGTACCTTCTTTTCTTCCGGCATGCCGGGGTCAGCTCGGTGGAAAGGACGCGTCATGTCCTCGAGATGCATCGCAACCCCTTCATTCGGCAGTTGTAAGCGGGACTGCAGATCGCGCTCAGCTCTCTCCCGATGGTCAGGGCTGGCATATGTCCCAAGAAGTCGGCGTTTGAAGTCTTCCCACGATGTAAGAATACCTGCCCGGTTCTCATAACATACACGTGCGCCATCCAAAAGACTGAAATAGACGTGCCGCAGTTTGTCTGCGTCGTACCACTGGTTGTGCGTGGCAACGAACTCCTAATGAACAAGCCAATCTTCGACATCCTCAATTGCAGTGCCATGGAAGGGATTTGGCGTTCGCGGTGTGAGTAAAGTGCAATGAAGCGGCATTGTGCCGTTCGTACCATTTGGGTTGTTTGGGTTGGTGTCGGTAGGGCTGGTCGGAGCTGCCATGTTGTTTTCGAGCAGTCCAAACTCAGGAGATTGCCCCGGATTCTTCTTCTGGGGCGGTGCACTGGAGTGACCGCCGGTACGACGCTTGAGTTCTTGCTATGTGGAGGGGTACGGTGCATAGATTGCCTAGCACGTCCACCAGTTTGTCACGCACCAAGATCCATGAAGACAAGACAGGAACAGCGGGGCAGAAAGACACGAGCGTGCATCTTTAAAACGAAGCGCTAACATACACTTCTTTTTTTGTTCTCTTTGCCCTTTTCGGCTCGCTAGGGCTTGCCGGCTCACAACTCTAGGTGGCAATATGAATTGGCCATTCCCAACCCAGTAAAGTATATTTACTCAGCGGATTATGAAAGGCCTTAATTTCAAATGTGCAGGAAAGAGACCTCAACCACGCAAACTAATCTCAAATGGTGGCCCCGCCGCGGTGGTCTAGTGGCTAAGGTACTCGGCTGCTGACCCGCAGGTCGCGGGTTCAAATCCCGGCTGCGGCGGCTGCATTTCCGATGTAGGCGGAAATGTTGTAGGCCCATGTGCTCAGATTTGGGTGCACGTTAAAGAACCCAGGTGGTCGAAATTTCCGGAGCCTTCCACTGCGGCGTCTCTCGTAATCATAAGGTGGTTTTGGGACGTTAAACCCCACAAATCAATCAATCTCGAATGGTGCCTTGCAAACTGTGCAGAATGGCCGACGGCAGGATGGCATTGTGTGTAATAAGAAACAGGCACGCGTAATGCTGCGTAAATTTACCTAGTAAGCGATTACCGACCTTCCCTCTTCCTTCCTTTGTTCTGTTTCTTCCCTCCTCCCGAAAGAGCAGGCAGGCGTTGTGCCCCTCCAGGTGGCAGTTGACCGCTTACTCTCTTCTTTTTTACTCTGAGTCGTTGTGTACCCGTTTATTCAAATCAACTAAACAAATAAAATACTAACTCGCCCTCTTCCCCTCGAGGAAAAAAAGCTTCTAGCAGGTATGTGACGTGGAAAATGAGGAAAACACCCTACCAACCACCAGTACAATAAAAGTAAATAAAATTGTAATTCAATTAAAATAACGCATCAAAAAGGTAAAGGAGAAAAATAAGCATATAAATGAGGAAATAAAAGGAGAACTTATTTAATAAATCACCTGCATGCTTTTGGAAAAGGAGCACACGCTGAATACAAAAGTTAAGGCAAAATGCTGAAAAAAATTATTCGTCAGTGAAATAAATAAATCGGTCTACTACGCAGCTTCAGCCGCTTATTGGTGTTTACGCTGGCGAATGGCTCGTCAGATATGTATTCACCAAAGGGCTATATTTGCTCGTGCCTTTGCACTTGTCTGCGCGTAAATGCGGGCATATGACTAAGTGAGAGTGGTAGGGCTGAAACGTCGGCGAATGTTAACGCTGTTGTTTTACACTAAAATGCCAACTTTTGTGAAGTCGACGACAAACGAAGTAGGAAAGATGCTGCGGCATCTATTATCCGTATTACAATGTGCTGTGTACTAGAGCTTGGACATCTGGAGTGTACCGTATTGCGCGAAAAATGTCGAATAATGTTTTCATATTCGATGAAAAAGCATGTACAAAAATTGAATAAACTTCACTGTGGTTCCAAATACACTTATTGACAAAGGCGGAAGATGAAGAGAAGAAAAAGAAGCGCCGACGCTTCTCGTCTGCTCCCCCACTTTTTCACGAAATGTATTTCGCGCCATGGTAAACTGTACCTAATCAGTGTCGGTGCCAACTCGCTCTGAAAGATGTCCTTGAAGCATATACAAAATGTCGCACTTAAAATCTTATCTTGCTAATTTGGGCTTCTCAGCACCGTGATAAAATGTACTAATTCACCAAATTCCTAATTATCGAAAGTTTAAAGAGCGTATTACGTCAATACACTTTCTTTCCTTCCGACTTTTTTTCTTGCTTGCTTTCTTTTCGTTTTTTCTTTTTTTTGAGAATACGTGAATGCTGTATTTATTATTCGTAAGAGCAGTGTTATAACGGCATTTTTTTGTTATTATACAGCTCCATTCTCAATGCCACCGAAGTGGTTATTTAGCCCGAAGCATGCTCTGCATCCCTCCCTTATTACGTACCGATACCATGCGTGACTACGCACTCATGACGATAGTTCTTTCACAGGTTAAATAGCATCTCGCAGCTCAGAGATTTCAGATGTGTGTGTTGTTGTTTTATTTTTGCTTCTTTATCATTATTTTTGTTTATAGACTTTTTTTCGGTGTTTCCTTATGCTTGTCTTCGTCTTCGTCATTGTTTTTCTTTACTTCCCTCTCTTCTTTCCTCTTTATCTCCTCCTATTTTCTTCTATCTCTCTTCCCTCTTCCCCAAAGAGTAAGCACGCACCTCCAGGCGCCGACTGCGAGCTTGCTCTCTCCATCTTTCATCTGTGCCGTTGTGTATCTGTGTATGCAAATGAAACAGTAAATAGGAATAATTGTCATCGCATTTTCAACTTATGACGCATATGAGGTTTTCGCTTTCAACGGCCAGCAAGCAGGGGTTTGGCCTTTCTTTCACATCTCCCAAACAAGCTGGCCTATTCCCGCAGAAAACCACGTTGATCAAATTTTGTGAATATCGCATCGCTGCGCACCGTGCTGAGACTCCATTTCGAAAAGCGATTCCCGCGTGCTCTCCAATGGATATCACATCCTCCTCGCTAACGAAGTGACGTAACCTTGCCAATGAGCGCCCACTTCGTCGATTGGTCCTCTGCACTACGAAACGGCGCATTGGCCATGCGATGATGCAGCGTTAGCCGCGCATTTTCATTTCCACATACCTTCTGCTGGTTTGATATAGGGCCGTGGAATACAGGGACAACCGCCATCTGCAGAACGAAAACTCTCCGATACCAAGAGGTATTCTACGCCTTTATTACTATTACTACGCCTTTATAACACGGCGCATGGGCGCAATTCTTTAGTATACTAAAGAATTGCGCCCATGCGCCGTGTTATATTTGTTTACTTCGACAATATTGAAAGACCCTTGCTATGCACAGCTTTGAAACGGGTGAAGCATTGCTTACCTATATAACGTAATCGCTGATGTCATGTTACGCTGATGAACTGGTCGTAGACACAACACAGAACTTAGCCTACCTCTCCTCGCTGCCGAGAAGGGTTGATCGATTGATTGACATGTAGAGTTTAATGTCCCAAAACCACCATATGATTATGAGAGATGCCATAGTAGAGGATTCCGGAAATTTCGACCACCTGGTATCCTTTACCGTGCACCCAAGTCTGAGTACATTGCCCTACAACATTTTCGCCTGCATCAAAAATGCATCCGCCGCAGCTGCGATTCGATCTCGCAACCTGCTGGTCAGCAGCCGAGTACCTTGGCCACTAGACCTCCGCTGGGTCAGAAACCGGACACAGCCGAAACGAGTTGTTCTTAGCCTTTTAATTTCCTTATTATAGTGGTTGTTCGTAGAATTTTCGCGGCAGCCTGTTCGCACTGCAAAAAGGCGCATTTGTTCCTACATCACAAGGTTTGGACTGCGCGGTTGTTTACTGGCCCCTCAAAATATGCTGCTCAATATCTTGTCGCCTGAAAAAAAATGGTTTCCCGGCAAAAACACTATATGTAACAATTCATGATCAGGTGTACTGGGAAGCATTTAGAGCAATAACCTTTTCGCAGGAATTGAAGCGCACATCGAACAGCTAAACCAGTGGCAAACGACTTCGCTGTCCATCCACTTGCATTGCTACATTGAGCACGGCCTTTTAGGTCTTCTGATTTCAGAAATCTGCCATCCCAATTCCTTCATGACTTCTTCAACTGACAAAATATAATTGCCAGTGGACGCGGTAATTACAAAGCGAGAAATATTCATGCAGGCCGCTCAAAAACTGGTACCTTTTCAGGTAACACGTACAGGATGCACCAGCGATCACGTAGCTCAATTTTTTAAAAGAACGAACAGCATTGAACAACGCAATCCTAATAAATATTGTTCGCAGTATGTTGGTGTAGCGACTACAATTTTTTAATAATGTGGTTTATTATTTAGTCATAACTCTATTTGTAAATTGAAGAATGCTAACCTAACTATCGAAATGTTAGTGAGGCCTGCGTAGGCATCCATAGATAAGTTGCAACTAACGGATTCATTTTTGAGAACGTATACTGATAGAGTGCCCATCTTTTCCGGTTGATGTCTGCACACGTACCTGATATGTAGGGTTTAACATCTCAAAACCACGGTTGGATTATGAAAGACGCCATAGTGGAGGGCTTCAGAAATTTCGACGAACTAGGGATCTTTAACGTGCACTCAAATCTGAACGCATGGGCCTACAGCATTTCCGTCTCCATCGGAAATGCACCCGCCGCAGGCGGGATTAGATCCCGCGACCAACGGGTCAACAGCCGAGTACCTTAGCCACTATACGACCCCGGCGGGTTATTCACACCTACCTGTACCTCACTCAAATTATTGTTATTAGATGAGTACTTGTCGAGTTACAAAGATATTTATAGCTAATTAAGTAACCCTCTTAACGATTGAATTAGTAGTCACCACTGCAGTCTACTTGGAACAGTATGAACCACGTTCGCGTCTTGTAACGTCACCTAAAGCATTTCAGTGACCCCAACTGTCCTCTCATGTCGTCACTTCGCGTCACTCTCAAGAAAAAAAAACAGAGAAGCAAAAGACCAGCAGGAGTTTATTTAACCAGGTTGTGCCCGGTTTGCTTCTCTCCATTTGGGAAGTGATAAGTCCAAAAGAGGGCTAAGTCAAGAACAAAATAGGTCGACAGAAGGCACCACTTCATCACAAGTGAACATTTTCATTCAGGAGCAGGCTGCAGATTTAGAACGCCACTGTTCCTTTGCCCACTATCTCTAGCGCCGCCAAAGGGCCAATTCATCCGTGCGAGCCACCTAAGCCGTATCGAAACGCCAGCGCTGGGAGTGCAACGCACATCTATAGAAGAGAGAGATGGAGGCAAAACTCCATAGAATTCAAAGTATCCAGCTGCTTAGAAAAATGCAGGTGCAAGACAAGCGCCAACAAAGACAGGTGAAACCACAGCTCCGACTCAAACACAAAATAGACATCCAGAAAGGCTGACGTATCATCAGCTCAGCTCCGCAGGTTGCAGTTTTCACGGTATGACGACTCCGCACATCGGAAATTTCACCACGTGGGGTTCCTTAACGTGCACCTAAATCTGAGCACACGGGTCTCAAGCAGTTCCACCTGCACCGAAGATGCAACCGCTGCGGCCGGAATTCGATCCAGCAGCCGAGTCCCTTTATTCACTAGACACCTGTGACGGGTTAACAGCATTTCTTACAACACGCATCTACCAACAGAAAATGACGTGAGTACGTCACCTATTTGTACGGTTGTTTAAAACCAATCAACTATTCTCAATCTTATGTGCCACAATATACAAAAACCTTCTGCTCAATATGAGTGAACGTGGGTCGCTTTCAGTAGTTCCCGCATGGCATTACATTGTTACGCAGCACAAGAATAAAAGCAATTTGGGCTAGCAACATCTACGAGATACCTCGAGAGCTCGTGAAGGCTGGCCAAACGAATTGTGAAGCAATACGTCAGTGACTTCAGGGCCATCGTAACACATCAAGAAAGACAGTTCCTGCATCGAAGCGTCCCGACAAGCACACATCATATTTGATCTTGCTTCCATAAATTCACTGAGCTTCAATATAAAAGGAAGATTTTTTAACATGTCTAGAAAGGCGAACTTCCAATCTGGTGGGAAGAAAGTGTTCTACACATAGTGAAATGCGGAGCAATTTCATTGTAGTTGGCTGACCCCCATGTACCAATCTTACAGCTTGACCCAGAGGTCCTCCATGGTCACGAAAAATTAAACCTTGACGATAGTTACAGCGCGAGAACACAACGACGACAAAGAGACCAGAAGGACACGAAGGACACGAGCGCTAAGGTCGCGCTCTTGTCCTTCGTATCCTTCTTGTCTCTAAACCTCGAGTCCTGAAGTGAGCTAACTCATTGTGATTGTCATTTCCTTTTCCTATGAATCCCACATGAGCCAGAAATTATGTATTAGTATAAGTTTTGACTTCTCACCGAGTATTTCTGTACGCTATGCACACAGCACCAACACTGAAAGCCCGATTGGCTGCCCTAATATTCCTAAGTCAATTTTTCATGACTCTTGTCTAAAAGAGCCATGGCAATGGCCCCTTGCTCGGATTCATTGGCAGTTGGGGCGCACACCGATGGCACAATAATGATAACTTCATTATAGAGAATTGCCGCTACCGAAAACCTGCCCATACTGTTGTCATGTGCCGCGTCTGCCTCGGAGTTATTTTAACTTCTGAATGCCATAATACGTACGCAAGTTTTATACTCTGGCACTGTTTAACTCCTCCTTGGTACATCAATCTATTTTTTATACTAAATACGAAATTCAATATATTGTTTAGAGCTCTAAGGCTATAAATGGTCATGGCGCGCCGAAAAGAACGACTCAAATTGTGTAGTCTTACGAACAATAGTTCCTAGGTCAGATTACGTTGTCTTTTGAGGAACGCTACATGGTATTAAGGTGATTTGTCGGTCATATGACGCCATTCTACCAGCCCTCTAGCTTAATTGTACTGCCTAGTACTGAGCTTCTCATGAATTTACTGATTTGTGTTACAGCGCGCACGCACGAGACTGTTTCGAGCAGACACCTGCGATTATTGGCGCTGGTCTAAAAGCTTTCGAAGGCATTTTATTATTACTGTAGGGTGCTGCTTTTTGATATGCGGACGAAGATGAGGTTGATTCTTGTTTCACTGGCTTAGCTGTCGTCGGCCCAATGACTGGGTTTCGGCCAATATTGAAAGAAAACTATTTTCGGTTTTCTACCCGCGTCGTATGAACAACCTGAAAAGTCTATAATGCTTAGAAATAACGTAGAAGGAAGCATATTAGCGTTGACAATCGTGCATTTTTTCTGTTTCAAGGTTTTTTTGTGTTCATTTATTTATATAAATAATATTTATTTAGTTATTTATTTATTTACCTATTTACCTAATTCTTCATTCATTCCTTTAGTTACACTCCCCTAAGGGCTCAAAAGGGCGTTACAACGGTGGTTGGGCACTCTTAACACAGTACACTAAATATGCACAGAAAAAAAACAGATAACGAGAATACATGTTCAAACAATGTTGAGTTAATAAAGGGTCAATGATACAAGTCTTGAAATGCGACACGTCTTCAATGGAAGCGCCTACGTAAAGAAGTTGTCACGTTTCCTGCGTGTTGAACAGTACGCAACAAAACCAACCAGCTCGCTTTTCCTTATACTACTGTATTTTCTGCGCGTTCCACCATCTTTGTAGGGGCTATCTCTTCGCTTGTTTTGTCGAAAGGAAAAAAAAAACGCGGTTCAGATTTCGTCCACCTAACGCTCGCAGACGCATTCCTTCAATTCGAAATAAACTTTTAAAGGGCGCTTACGTTAGTACGTCGTCGTCAATTCACTTTGTTTGGTCAGGGAGCCAAAGTACATCTCTAGCATTGTTTGCCTGTTGACTCACTACCCAGGTGCAAGGACTGGAGGAAACATGTACCGAAATGGCGTCCACATCACTCATATTTTAAAGGCAGCGGAGTGTCTGAAGCTCCAAAACCACCACAATGGTCTAGTGGTTTTGATGCTCAACTGCTGACCCACAGGTCGCGGGTTCGATTCTCGACCACGGCAGCCACATTTTCAATTGAGGCGAAAGTGCTCGAAACGCGTTCGTGTTCAATAAAGTGTCGTCTTTCCTGTCATGTATTTCCTGTCAAGTGCTTTTCCTTCTACCTTGTGCTTTCATATATTTCCACACGTTCGTTTAGATTTAAGAGCACGTTTAAGAACCCAAGCATTTGAAATTTCTGGAGCCCTCCACTTCGCCGTCTCTCCTAATTGTACCGTAGTGTTTGGACGTTAAAGCTCAACAATCAATATGTTAATACTGCTGCATGTAAGTGGCCGGAATGCGTATTGTCGAGGCGCGTGTGCGCTCGACGAAGAGGACGAAGGTCGCTTGCTGCTCGAGCTCGGAGCCAGACTGACCAGCGCTGAAACCGCTCTTGCAAATATATTTTGTGCATTGCTGGCAATGTAAACCACTCGACTCGTTACTCACGTAACATATTTGGTGGAAGAGCGGGGTAAGTCACGTAACATGAGTATTGTTGGACTTTCCAAAAGCGGTAAATGCTTATAAAGCGCGCCAGAAAGAGGTTCATTGTGGCAAAAACAGTTACTAAAGTAAAATTGACCCACATGGGAAAATTCTAGGTCATTGGGTGGCCCGAGACTAAGTCAGGGTTGCTCGGTTTGGCTAAATTGTGCCAACTAGGCTACTCTTTAGGCCGGTCATGGCAGAAAAATCGTATTGGCGACTTGTTACTTTTTTGGCTACTTAATTAAGCTATCGATTTGAACAAAGTGATCCCTATATTGTGACGACGCGGGATCGACGAGTACACAAAGCACCTTGAACAAATAAGCTTTATCGATCACGAGACAAAGACTGCAAAGTCTTCTTCATCTTTGCCCTCGGCTAAGGACACTCGCGCTGCTTCGTTGTCGCCGCCACTGGCACATATGCGCGTCATTAATCCGCCTTTAAAAAAACAGCGCCCTTATGGTAAACGTTCGAGAATCAAGGCAAAACCAAAACTGCACAGTTAGTCACTGAAAGTAAGGTGGGCGGATACCAAAGGAGTGGGCTACCATCCGCCACATGGGTTTCACCGCCACGCATTGGAACAACACCATAAGCGCAACAAAGGTGCCTTCTGCCAACTTGTGCTGATCTTCACGATGCTAGCTATTTGGCAAAGGAGATCGCTAGCGGAGGCGCGTAGAAAGCCTGTCCGGAGCGCGTTTCCGGTAGTCTCGCGTATCCGGCGGTTGCTATGGGCCCACCTATCCGGCGAACTCGAGGCCAGCGGCGAGGAAAACTTCCTTCGTCGCTGGCATACCAAATTCTTTTTTCTGAGGATTGACAAGCTAGCCGCCCCAATCACTACCTGGTCACCCCCCTCCCGCCGTCTAGCACATGCAGAAGGGGACATGTATATATATATATATATATATATATATATATATATATATATATATATATATATATATATATATATATATATTGATTGATATGTGGGGTTTAACGTCCCAAAACCACTATATGATTATGAGAGACGCCGTAGTGGAGGGCTCCGGAAATTTAGACCACCTGGGGTTCTTTAACGTGCACCCAAATCTGAGCACACGGGCCTACAAACATTTCCGCCTCCATCGGAAATGCAGCCGCCGCAGCCGGGATTCGAACCCGCGCCCTGCGGGTCAGCAGCCGAGTGCCTTAGCCACTAGACCACCGCGGCGGGCATATATATATATATATATATATATATATATATATATATATATATATATATAATATATATATATATATATATATATATGTATATCTGTATCACCTTTTTCATTTCATCACCCCATTGTCGTTGTTATTTGTAGTCGATTCGGGCAAAGTGTGCTGGTCGACACTTGAGTTAAATTATGTATAGCGCCTTCTTCATTGATTGGCGCCTTCAGTCAGTTTTTTACGCGCAGATTGTTGCTTATGCCTTATTTGGGGGGAGACAAGAGCCCCCCCCCCCACTTCCTTGTACCCCCCCCCCGCCCCCCCCCCCAGCTTCAAGGCCTCTTTTATACCTCCGGACATGCACTTACTGTGTACGAAAGCGGCATTGTTTCAGGCGACAAAAAAGGAATAATACCTACAGTTGTACAGCGCTAAGTCGCTACTTGTTCCCACCGCGTGTTGAGAAGACCTACCGCCGCGCATGATTAAGCCTTCTGGAGCACCACGCGCTGTACAGTAAATAGAGGGGTACATTCCCCCACATACATTGTACCTCGGTAGTGGTGCTTTCCTGATTGTACATGCACCCTTTGTAGTCGTGAAGCTCGATGTTTTTGTCATGTACTTTATCCTTGGTTGGAAGTCAATAAACTTCTCTTTCTTGTTGAAAGTAAGGTTTCATCCGAAGCACGTGGACAATCTCTGGTGAATGTCTGCGGTGCTTCCAACACTGCACGCCGTTCAGAACTACCTCGTAGTTGAGGTCACCGATGCGTCGCAGAACCTTGTATGGTCTGAAGTACCTCCACAACAGCTTTTCAGAGAGCCCACGCTCACGAATAGGTGTCCAGACCCACACTTTGTCACCCAGGTTGTATATGACGGTTCTATGCCAGAGGTTGTAATATTTGGCGTCATCGTCTTGTTGTTCGGTTATTCGCAACCTAGCAAGTTGTCTGGTTTCCTCTGCTCGCCGAATAAACTCTTCAGCGTCCGTCCCATTACCATAATTTTCAGGAGGGAGAATCGCGTCGAAAGTAGTCATAACTTCGTAACTTCGCGTCCATAAAGGAGACTGAAGGGTGTCTTCCGAGTGGTCTCCTGACGAGCCGTGTTGTACGCGAACGTGACGTAGGGCAATATGTTATCCCAACTTCTTGTGCTCTACATCTACCTATATGCTTATCATGTCAGCCAGGGTCCTGTTGAGACGTTCGGTGAGCCCGTTGGTCTGGGGATGATACTCTGTTGTCTTCCTGTAAGCTGTACCACTTTGTCAGAAAACGGTGTCCATAAGCTTGGCCATGAACGCAGTACATCTGTCGGTGATGACTATTGCGGGAGCAACGTGTCTTAAAACGATGGCTTTTATGAAAAATTGTGCCGCTTCAGCTGCCGTTGCAAGTGGCAGAGCACCTGTCTCCGCGTATCGGGTCAGGTAATCTGTAGCGACAATTATTCACCTGTTTCCAGTTGCAGACTTTGGGAAGAGGCCCAGAAAATCTATGCCAATTTGTGCGATCTCTGTCGCCGGCACTCGAACAGGCTGCAGCAGGCCGGCTGGTTTGATGAATGATGGCTTGCCACGCTGGGGATCTAGACATGCCTGCACGTAAGTTTTAACAACTCCGGCAAGTCTTGGCCAGTAATAGTTCTGCCTTATCCTCGCCAATGTTCTTGCGTAACCCAAGTGAGCAGCGGTAGGTTCGTCATGGCATGCTTACAGTACCTCAGGGCGAAGCGAAGAAAGAACGACGAGCAAGTAGCTGCTGCCAGTGGGCGAAAAGTTCTTCTTGTAAAGGACGTCATTCCACTAGCAGTACGACAGCAGTTCTTTCAAAATGACTACGGCACGCTATTCGTTCGCTCTCGTAGGTAATTTATGAGTGGTAGTAGTTCAGGTTAGTCGCGCTGCTGTTGAGAAAAGGGGACAGTGTCCACCATTCCCAAAAAGGCCATGTCGTCGTCGTCATCCGGCGATGCCGTCTCAACAGGAGATCGTGAAAGACAGTCGGCATCGATGTGTCGTTTTCCGACTTGTAGGTAACAGTGAAGTCAAATTCTTGGAGCCGAAGACTCCAGCGTGCAAGACGGCTAGATGGATATTTCAAGTTGATTAACCAAGAGAGCGAGTGGTGATCGCTAATAATGGTGAATGGGTGAACAAATAAGGACAAAACTTCACGACTGCCCACACCATTGCAAGACATTCTTTCTTCGTCGTAGTATCGTTATCTTCTGATCCGGACAGCGTCCTGCTGACGTAGGTGATCCCCTTTTCCATGTTGTCCTTCGACTGTACGAGCACTGCTTCAAGACCCACATTACTGGCGTCTGTATGTAGTATTTTTGGCGCATCTTATCGAAGTGGGCAAGCACGGGCGGTGTTTGCATTGCGCTGACGAAGCTCTTGAAATGCCTGCTGCTGGTCTTCGCCCCATGTGAAGGCGATGTTTTCCCGAGTAAGCGCTGTCAATGGCCATGCGATGCGCGAAAATTGGCAATAAACTACCGGTAATAGGCACAGAGTCCAAAAAAACGTCGCACTGATTTTTTCTCTGATGGCGTCGGGGAATTCGCCACGACGACAATTTTTTCCGGGTCGGGTTTGAATCCCTAGGCTGCTCACTACGTGATCGAGTAATTGAAGTTCGTGGAAGTTGAAGTGGCACTTTTCGATTTTTAGAGTAGTACCGGCCAAGCGTATACTTCAAAAACTGCTTCAAGCCTTCGTAAGTGTTCCTCGAAAGTCGCCAAAAAACACAATCACGTCGTCGAGGTACACCTAGCAGGCTTGCTACTTAAGTCTCGACAGAACCATGTCCATCAGGCGCTGGAATGTTGCTGGCACTGAACAGAAACCGAAAAAAACGTACCTAAAATTCATAAAGTCCATCGGGCGTAACAAAGGTGGTCTTCTCACAATCTCTCTCATCCACTTCAATTTGCCAGTAGCCGCTTTTCAAGTCCATGGACGAAAAGTATGACAACGCAACCCCTATAGTATTCGAGTATGTGGAGCCAAAACAGTACTGCTAAGGCGCGCTCCTAGCTTCGAAAGTCGACTTTGGCACTCTAATTATGCAGATACTGAACTTTAAAGAAAAGAATGGTGCAGTGGCCTAAGCAGGCGTAAATGACCATCACAAATAAAAGAAAAAACTACGCGTTTACAGTTAAATCCCTTTCTTAAAGACTTACATCGGCAAGCGATTGTTGTCTTTTGTATAAAGTGTCTCTTAAACCCTCTTTCAACGTGCGTACACTGTTATTGCTAATAAAACTTATTTCTTCTGCCAGAGTAGTTTATAAAGAGGTTCATCTCTATGACGTGTCAGTCAAAAAAGTATTGCGTACACGCACCAAAATAGATGCCTGGTTGGTAATTACAGAGAAATATTTGCTACGTCTACTTGGTGCAGGTAATAACCGCGAAGCAAAACCACGAGATTGAAGTAACTAGAATAATAAGAATGAGGTGGAGCTTATTCGGCAAACACTCTCAAATCATGACTGGTAGATTACCACTATCCCTCAATAATATGGTATGTAACAGGTGCATCTTACAGGTATTTTACCTACGGAGAAGAAATCCGGAAGAAAACAGAGACGGTTAAGCGTAAGTTAAGGAACACGCTGATATCAAAGGAAAGGAAAAAATAGGTGTAACCTTGAGAGACAAGAAAGGAGCAGAGTGGATCAGGAAAAAACCGGGGTTAAGGATAACATAGTTGAAATCAAGAAGAAGAAATTTACATGAGCCGTGCATGTAGCGCGTATACAGGATAACCATTGGTCATTAAGTGTAGCCGACTGCACTTCCAGCGAAGGCAAGTGGGTTAGAGGTAGACAGAAAGTTAGGCGGGCTATGCGATATGAAAGTTTTCGGGTGGCAGCAGCAAGCACAGGACCGAGTTGAAGGGTGGAACATGGGAGAGGCCTTGTGCTGCAGTGGATGTAGTCAGACTGATGATGATGATAATGAGATGATGATAATGATGATGATGATGATGACCGGTTCATTGCCAATCGCGCCTTTTAAAACGACAGCGTATACCAGCACGCGCTAGTTTGTATTTTAAGTTAAACTTACGTGCAGTGCAGGAAGAGATGAAAAGACTAAGAGCTCGTCTTTGTCGGTTTTCCGTCTCTTCGTATCAATAAAAGTTTAACAGAAGCTGCAAACTCAACATAAACGAAGTGCTCTGCGCTGCGTCGGCATTAGAAATCAGATAACCAGCATTCCAAATGAGAAACGACAAAACCATGACGCTGGAGGCAGGCCAGCGCTCCCTAACAGTAGGA
>WOVY01010665.1:0-162341 GCA_013436015.1 Rhipicephalus annulatus
AGGGATATTGGAAGTAATCGTAACGTTATTGCAATCGTAATGTAATGCCAGTAGGAAAAAAAGGGTTGTGTCCACACTCGCCATAATGGTAACAGCAGCGAGTTGACTGACTCTTTCATGTATAAATGCACATATATACCGTACAAAAATTGAAGAGGGATAGCCGCCATGGTAGCTCAGTTGATAGAGCATCGGACATGTTATTCGAAGAGTTCGCAGGCTCGGTCCCTGTACAGGGCAGGTTACTTTTTTTTCCTGCCCCGCCACGGTGGTCTAGTGGCTAAGGTACTCGGCTGCTGACCCGCAGATCGGGGTTCGTATCCCGGCTGTGGCGGCTGCATTTCCGATGGAGGCGGAAATGTTTGTAGGCCCGTGTACTCAGATTTGGGTGCACGCTAAAGAACCCCAGGTGGTCAAAATTTCCGGAGCCCTCCACTACGGCGTCTCTCATAATCATATGGTGGTTTTGGGACGTTAAACCCCACAATAAATCAATATCTTTTTTTCCTTCTACTTTTCTTTCTTCACAATTACAACACTTCTATTCTTCTTGAAGATTTTCTGGTGTGAAAAAAGGTACCTTATAATCTGAAGAGGCAAACAGAATGTGCCAGTGTACGAGTTAGCTCTTGTAGTGGTTACAAGTAAGATATGTTTTGAAGAATAAATCATTCTGCCACTTGCCTAAAGAATGGCTACAGGACATGGCGCTGGATGCACTTTGTTATTTTTGAATCAAGCTATCTTGTATTCTATTTTTATAAAATTACATGGGATACACATGACGGTATCACACACTTTAACGCCACAAAGAGTATGCAGCGAACAATGTTATAAATGCGAAATTGCATAAGAATAAGGTGAAAACTGCACCCTCAACGAGAATGTACAGAAAGCACAGGGTGCAGGCGTCATTCCTTCTGCCCGTGCTTTTCAAGTGCGAGCTGTTTTCACCTCGTTCTGACCAACTAACTAGATCGAGATGTGTTGTTATAGTGCAAGAGGATGCTCCACGAGAAGCTAGGTTTGTCTCAAAGTCTGTGTGTGTCTTTCAACCTATATGGTGCCCGGTTGAAGAGTTCATGCAGACCAGATCGTGTAAACAGGACCGTGTAAAATGGACCGTGTAAATAAAATAAAATGGACCATGTAAATAAACAGGATCGTGTAAAATGTCGTTTTCGTGTTCAACTGTAGTTGTGGTTGTGCTGAATGACCTTTCTTTATATACACTACATAACAAACTTGCTTCTTTAGAGTCGAGTGCATCTTCGGATCGATTGTAATGTTTGCATAAGCGAGGCCTTAAGTTTTATAAGAAATTCCTCAGTGTGCCACGAGGAAATGTTTGTTCAGCGAAAATTTGTGTATCATTATATACAACTCCTAAAGCCTCGTCTACAACTTTATGCAGGTTGACCTTGAGCAGAAAAGGAGGAGCGGCAGCAGCCCCCAGAAAAGAGCAAGCACCCTCCAAGCTCCTGAAGCTCTCTTCGACAGGAACAGCAAGGTCGCTGTGTGGCATTGAAAACCATTGCAAGGAGTGCCTTATCAGTACACTGTGCTGCTCTTTCATCGCAGAAGACGAAGTTGACCACTCCAGAGGAACTTCACGCTGTGTATTGTGAGTGCTTCAGTGGTTTTGTTTTTGTCCAGCCAGCAGTTAAGAAATCATGTGTCAGATTCAGCCAGGATGGCTAGAGGGAGTCGGGCAGGCATTTTTGGATATTTGTCTAGCCAAGTAGTGCCAATTTTCGCACTGGTCCGGTTGGAGAGTCTGCCACAATCACAGAAGCTACGTCACCTCTCTAAATGTACAGATGTGTCGGGGAAGATTAGCTGCATTAGGTTTTTCTATAACTGATAGCTGCCAACATTCTTCATTATACAGAAGTTTTGTTCCTCACTTATGGGTGTAAAGCCCTCTACAGAAAAAATGCAACACGTCTACTTCCAGAAGACTCCAAGGCCCTACTTGTAGGTTTTTTCGGCTTGTATCATAAGCACCTCGTTTGGGGGTACATGAACATTTTATAAACATGTACAGCGAAAATTTTGGGTGGCTGGTCGTTTTGTCGTTATCTTGTTCCTCGCAGTTTTCTTAAGCATATTGTGCATTACGTTGTCAATCTGGTTCATGTGCATAGAAGACATTACGAAGTTTCAGGCTACAGTATAAAACCTGGAAGCAAGCTATCAATAATTTTTTAACAGAGTTGCTTAATCTGATACATGATACATCACTAAACTTTCGTGCGTATTCATCAGTGTAAGCTCGTCTTAGTGTTATCCAAAATGAAGATGTGAGTCGACAGATGGAAACATCTACTGGGGTAATCAGGGTGAACAGTAGAAGTGCTTCAGACAGGCTGGCCGATGTTGCGATAGGAGGACCAATTTTTTAGAAGTCACCTTGTCATCCTTGTCGTGTTAGTTTAAATGGGGTCAGTAATGACATCATCTTTTGGTGTAGGCGTGTGTGCCTGTTGGAAATGTTTGTCTGAAAAAAAACCTATAACGCAGAAGAGTGCAGCCCTTGCTTCTTTTCAAGTTAGGTTGCGCTGATACAAAGTGTTCTCCTGTCGGAGGTTGGCAATAAGGGAAGCAAAAAAAAGATAAATGATAGAAAAGAAAAAAAAAGAAGAAAGAAAAGGGGAATGCAAAGTAAAAGTAGTGCTACACTGCTCCTACTTAGCATCCCCCTTTTCTTCTTTTTTTTCCCTTGTTTTCTTTTTTCACCTTTTTGTTACATTTGCATTGTCCCATCTAGTGCATGAATCAATGACACATGGCTTTGCTATAGCAAAGATGCCTATGTGGTGTTGAATTGAACAGTGCATTGTACTTCATTTAGTTAATTACAGACTGATCAGTCTCGCAATAAGTGCTTCCTGTCTATCACCACACACGTTCAATTGAAAAGTTTGTGCTTGGCTCTTAGTATGCTGGTATATAGCTTGTGTCTTGAACTACTCAAAATGATTGTTATTTTGCTGCTGTTTATGGTAATGAATTTATCCAACATGAAAATATCTTGCCTTGTGAACTTTGTCGTACCTGCCTTTCTTTTTCTTTTCTATGCAGGCATTGTATGTGAGGGAGGCAGTAACAGAGAGGTGATAGCTTGAGCTTCGGAAGAATAAATGCTGGCAGTGAGGCAATTACGCATCAAACATCCCAGCCATTTTGCCAACCGTCCTAAATGTGTTTTGAAAAAAAATATTGTGCTCGTTTACTGTATTTTTCTGAAAACAGCAAAATGCTAAAGTATATCGCAGAGAACAAAATATTAGGCCACGTTGGTGCCTTCTGGACTTCCAAGGATGTCGTCTGGGTGTTGTTTGTAAAAAGTAAAGTGTTTCAAAAATACTGCCTCTTCTACACCAAATTCGGTCTTGGTATAAAGTAAAGGTGATTGTGTGTAGTGCATGAAGCTCAGTAATATTAGTGCAATTTTTTCGCCACATCAAAAGCAAGGAAGCAGTTCTCTTTATATGGCAAGTTATATGATTACACTTTGTCTTAAAGTAGAAATGAATTTTTGAAGTTTTCTTATGATGGCTGTTTTCTGCATTTGATGTACGACAGCTTCCGTTCCGAAGTTCCCCATGGCCCTCAATAGGAGACTTCAAAAATCATTTTCCTCGTTTAAACAAAAATTGTAATGATAACACTTGCCATGTAACAAGAACTGTTTATTTGCTTTCAACTTACATATAAAAGTAATTTTCAATTAGACAAACACACAGCTCCAATTGCATCTCAATGTGGACAAAAACGATTATATAGTGATATTTGTAATGTGGACCTAACATTATTTTTTTCGTAAAATATAACTTCTGTGCAGTGAGTATTTGTGGCTCAAATATTCATACAAAATGCAGTATTGCCATACAAGAAATGCAAACGATAAACAGTTTGGCTGAATTATTCAAAGCCTATGTAGCAGAAAAATTGCACTAATGTTACTTGACTTCAAATACTTTAAGAAGCATCTTTCTTTAATATGTAGATCAAATTTGATATGGCAAGAAAAAGCGGTACTTGAAATTTTTCTCACAAATAACACCCGCACGACATTCTGCGAAATTCTGAAGGTACCCACGTGACCACTACTCTTTTCTCTTCAAAACATTTCTGCAAATAACTATTTTCAGAAGAGTAAATTACCATCATTTTTTAAACTATACATCTGTGATGGTCGCCAGGCAGTATGGCTTGTATGTTTGGTGTAGAATAGCCCAGTGCAAAAAACAACAAATGGCTGAGCATCCTTTGACGCTCGGGCAATTTCGAAAGCATTTGTTTGTTAGCAGCAATTCAGTTAAGCCCTTGTCTTTATGCTCAGGCCCAGAAACAAAACACAAGTAACTAAAGTAGTCCTAAGAGTCATGTAGTCTCACTGTTCCAAGGCTTGTGGAGCCTAATTTAGTGCAAGCTTCACCATTTTTTAAACATTCAGATTCAACCAACAGGTTTTGGAGGCACAGTGCATTTTCAGCTAACTTGTTTCACACCAGTTACTTAGATAAAAAGCGGAAAGTCGAGGTAAAAATACCATTTTAAAGGCATTGTAGGTAATAACAAAAAGGACTGCTTTCTTTTTTTGTGTGGCGCTTTGCCTGAACGCTGTGCTTTTTGTGGTATAGTTCATTGTCTAGTGAACATAGGCGTTAAAAACTAACGTTAGCCATGTTGAGGTTGATTTCTTGGTTATAGTCATAGTAGCCATATAAACAATTATGACTTCAAACTTGATTGTTCTTTTGAAGATTTTTTTCTTGCATAATGATATTTGAGAGTCTTAGTCAATTTTGTTATAAGAAAACGTGATGTCATAATAGGGTCACTTTTTGTAGAGTCGTTCAGTTCTACCTTACCTTTTACATTCCTAATAGAGCAGGTATTTTCAATATCGGTATTTAAAATGGAATGAGCATGCTGTATGTAGTAAGGTGTAAGCACTTACAGATAGCACATGCACCCAACTTTTCTGTTGGCAGTTTATTTCTGTTATTCTTGATTTATATGTGGGGTTTCACGTCCGAAAACCACTATATGATTATGAGAGACGCCGTAGTGGAGGGCACTGGAAACTTCGACCACTTGGGGTTCTTTAACATACACCCAAATCTGAGCACACGTGCCTACAGCATTTCTGCCTCCATCGGAAATGGAGCTGGGGTTTGATACCGTGACATGCGGGTCAGCAGCCGAATTTCTGTTACTCTTGCTCCCCTATATGTGTGCAGTTCGGTTATAGTTATCTGGCTTGCACAGATATTTAATGGCACCTGCCTGGTCCTGCTTGCTTTCATGGTGATTTTAACGTTCATAGGTTGCATAGGTTTAACTCTCAAAATTGTTCAAGATGCCAATTTTGTGCACAAACTGTATAGTATAAAGGCAGCAGCTAGATGTACATGCACACACTATTAAATGAACATTGAGAGCTTTCACTTGCAGTTCCTAAAGTTTTACTGTGCAGGAAGCGTTTAAATCATTATTTCCTAAGGACATATTAATCGATTATCTCTACCATTGAAAATCGTGACAACCTAGTTATTTTCACTGTGATAAGCATGCTGTTTTTTTTTGATGTGGCAGAACTAATTTATACACTCATTTCTTCTATTATTCACATATGCATAACATGAAGGATTGTGTGCCTTAAATTTTCAGTTTCATTCTGTGTGTTATATTTCTTGTGCATGTAAACTATTGTGCTAACATGTGTCTCTGACATTATTTGTGCCAATTATTTTCATTTCCAGGTGCCTATGAAGGACACATAAGTTCTATCGCAGTGACCTTCAAAATTTACAGTGGTGCCGGAGCCTCAAGCAGCATTTCGCCAATCTCCACAAGGCATTCGTGAGATAAACACAGCACCACATTTTCACAGTGCTATGATTATTATTTATATTTAAACATTTCGTTCTAAAATTGCTGTTACATTGTGCCACCTTCCTGTGTCTTAGGTGAAGCTCGTGAAATTGCGGTGCAGTGACCTCATTTGTGTACAATCAACACTGCAATGTCACTATTCACAGCTGGAGCATACAGACAAATAAAAAAACATATTGATTGTAGCAGGGCTGATGTGTATAATAATGCTTCTCTATTGATAATAATAACTTTATAAGTTCTTTAAGTCTTGCATAGAACACTGCATTAATGTGTTGCAATGTAACCACCATGTATGACCGCTAGCATGTTAATTTAGTAGTTTTGTAATGTATTTTATTTAAAAAGTAATTTTGCTTCCGCATCACGACAATTAGTAAGATGCCGATGATTCAATCCCTCATCATGCACATTTAAGAAATATTGTGATTTGTACACAGTATTGCATGTACTCAAGATGTGGACGTCTATTCAATTTACCCATTATATTGCTTTGCACTAGATTCAGACGTAACATGCACACATTTCAGTATTTTCCGCATGATACGTCTTTCCATAAGATGCGGAGTCCTCATCATACGTCTTATGCGGAGTCCGCATCATACGTCTTCCATTTTCCAATAATTCCGTATGTGAGGTCTCCGCATCTCACGGAACATTTCAGTAGGGAATACATGGGCATGGACTCAGAGGTGTCGGTCTTATGCGGGTGTGGGTGCAGGCATAATCCTCTTTGATTTACGAATGAGCCTGAGCCTCCGCTCCTTCTTCCGCCCTCCCACTAAGTGTGACGCTGAGCTCGATTGTGTTGTTTCTCGCTAATCTGTGTGTGCATGCAATTCCATTACATTGGGATTTGACTGTCAGCAAAAATGAAGAAATTTCTGAGGAAAACATTTCGTGGTATCTTAGTTTACCATAGTTTAGGAAGTAGCAAAAAGATGGTGAAAGCAAGACGGAAAACAACGTGAACCAATTTATGGATTATTTCACGTCATTTATATATTATGTTTTTACGTTTTCTTATAAAAGTTAAAAAATCATGTGCGCTAGGAGGTTCTAACTCCTCTGTAATAATGAAAGTCATATATTCAACTAATCCTCAAGTCATCATCACCATCTTCTTCATCATCATTTTCATCATCAGCCTGACTACGTCTACTGCAGGACAAACGCCTCTTCCCTGCTCCGCCAGTGAACTCGGTCCTGTGCTTGCTGCTTCCACTTTATACCCGCCAACTTCCTGATATCACCTGCCCACCTGACTTTCTAACTCCCCTTTACCTGCTTGCCTTCTCTGAGAACTCAGTCAGTTCCCCTAATTACCAGCGGTTATTTTGCCTACTTGCTACATACCCGGTTCATCTTCCTATCTTCTGCTTGATTGAAACTATGATATCCCTAACCCCGCTCTGTTATTTCATTCAGCCTGCCCTCTTCTTGTCCCTTAACGTGACACCTACAATTTTCCTCACCATCATTCGCTGCGTCGGCCTCAATTTAAGCTAAATATGTTTCTGCTCCGTAGCTAAGTGCCGCAAGATGCAGCTGATATATACCTTCTTCTTGTGAGATAGTTGCAGTCTATTAGTCATGATACTCTACCAGATGTGCTCCACCCCTTTCTTATTCTTCTAATTAATGCAATCTCGTGCTTCGGCTCCGTGGTTAATACCTGTACTAAGTATATGTAGTCTTTTACCACTTCAAGTGAACTATTACCTATCTAGAGGTGCTGTTCTCTTCCAAGGTTGTTGTACATTACTTTCGTTCTCTGCAGATTAATGAAAAAACTATCTTTCTGCTCTCCTTGTCTAAATCCGTAATCATGAGTTGCGATTCGTCCCCAAAGTTACTCAGCAATGCAATGTCATCGGCGAAGCGCAGGCTACTAACGTAAGCTCCATTAAATTTTATCCCTCACTCGTCCCATCCTTAGCCTCTGAAAAACTCCTGTAAGCACGCGGTAAATATCATTGGCAAAATTGTATCCCCCTGCCTTTCACGGCAGGCGCGACCGGCGCGACCAGCTCCTGTCGGCGTGGCCCAACGGCAACCGGCGCGAAATGCGACATGATGCATTTTGCGCCGATGCGTTACCCAGACAACAACACTGCGTCTCCCTCTTTTTGTGACAGAGGGACGCCAGAAAACGCGCATAGGTCAAAGAAACGCAGCACGGCGCGAGCCTGCTATCATTTGTATATTTATTTATTTTATTTTCAATACTGCCAGTCTGATATGAGACAAAAGCAGAAGGGCATCACTTTTTGAATACACAATACTGTTTTCAGTTTCACACTGGTACAGCAGCATATTTGGCAGAACCTCTAGGAGGACGCAGTGGTTGGAGGCAGAAATGCCTGAAGGGGCCTAGAGGCCTTTACAAAATTCAATAGTTAAGTTTTGAAAAAATGGCCTTAATGGCATACAAACACTGAACAATTGGTACATACCTAAATATTGCAAACGAGACAATTCTTATCTAGTAGACAATACAACACGTGTTGTAAACAAACACAAGAGCACTGGGATCAATACACCACATGAAAATACACACTTAGGTAACTTAGAACCAGTGACTGCACCCAGCAAAACAAATTTGTTTACGCGCAATTGAACGCGAACATTACTTTCTTCCACTAAAAATTACCGCTAGTAAAACGATAGTACGGCTCATCAAAAGAGAAAAAGATAACTGGAAAATTATTTGCAGAACATGTCTTCAATTTTCGAGGTGAATTCTGACAATGATTATATACTGGTATTCGAGGAATCTAGACTATTTCATTCTCTTATTGACTGGGGAAAAAATGAATGCTTGAAGCAATCGTTGTGAAAGGTGTATTCTCTAATGGTGAACACATGCATGTTTGTGTGTTAGTTCTCTGGGCTCTGCTAGGGAGATGTATTTCGATGCATCGATGCGGCTGCGGTTATGAAGCAGGTTGTGTAGAAATTTTAATCGGGCCAGTTTTGCTCTTGCCGCCTGCGTAGGAAGACCGCAAGATGCTAAAAGGTTAGTGGGCGAGGCAGTCCGTTTATACTTGTTGTAGATAAACCTTACGGCCTTCCTTTGTACCCGTTTTAACCTTGCGATATGAGCGGCATATTGAGGGAACCTAACAGTGATGGCGTACTCTAAAATTAGACGAACGAATGTTGTGTTGTTTAAGAGCCTAGTTTGTGTCGGTGCAAGTGGGAGACGCCTTTGGAAAAAAACAGCTATAACGGCACAGCTGCCGCAAAGCGGCAGCTGTGCCGTTATATTTGTGTGCTTCCCATCTCAGATCGGAAGTTAATGTGACACCAAAATATTTCTGCAGCGTGACTCTTTGTAATGGTGTATTGTTTACTGTGTAAGTAAATTCAGAGGATGACAATTTCCTGGTCACCATCACACAGACTATTTTTGTTAAATTTATTGCCATTTTCCATTCTTCACACCAGTGAGCAATTTTTGTCATCAACTATTATGTACCTTGAGGTCATCGCTGTCTTTATTTTCCCTGTAAAT
This sequence comes from Rhipicephalus annulatus, assembly GCA_013436015.1. Classification (NCBI taxonomy): domain Eukaryota; kingdom Metazoa; phylum Arthropoda; class Arachnida; order Ixodida; family Ixodidae; genus Rhipicephalus; species Rhipicephalus annulatus. The sequence continues at coordinate 9,425 of WOVY01010665.1, forward strand.
AACGCAGCCGTCAGCGAAAAGCTTAATTTTGCAGTCTTCATTGGCTGTAATCTTCTTTTTATAGATAAGAAATAGTAATGACCCAAAGACAAAGCCTTGAAGAACACCTGACTTTACAGAAGCCGCCTCTTATAATGCGCCTTCGAAAACCACAAACTGTTGGCGGTCGCTAATGAAATCTTTTACCCAATTCGTAATCTCTCCACCCACTATTATGTTTTCCAGTTTTGAAATCGGTTTGTTATGACAGACATGATCGAATGCTTTCGATAAATCAAGCAGTATTATATCTGTTTGGGAACACTTATTTAAACAGAAGGCAAGATCGTGAACAACTTCAGTAAGCTGGGTTACAGTTGATAACCCTTTCCGAAAGCCATGCTTGTGGGGAGACAGAAGGTTGTTATTTTCCAGAAAGACAGGTAAATGCTTTAGGATTATATGCTTGAGTATTTTGCATGACGTACTGGTGAAAGATATTCGTCTGAAATTAGAGGGAAAAGCTGCATCTACATAGTTTTGTGTATTTGAATAATCTTCGCTACTTTCCATTTGGATAGAAGTTTAGCAGTTTGAACAGATTCGCGATATATAATGCCCAAGTATTTACTGCACCACTCTGCATATCGTAACAAAAAAACGTTGGCGATATCTTCAGCGCCACATGCTTTTGGGGTGTCTAAGTTCAGAAGAAGGTAAAAACACCCTCATCACTTATAACTAACGGTTCAACTGGCTTTGCGACCAGTGGAGTGATTCTAGGAGCAATACGGTTGTCATCAGTGCACACACATTGAAAATAATTGTTGAACATATTTGCCTGACTCGTTCTTTCGCTATCGGTAAGAAATTAAGTTGTTCCTTTGCCAGTCCGAAAGTGTTTCCAGAATCAATAAGGGTTGCTCCGAATGTAGTCTGGTAGCGCAGTGGCGAAATAATGTTCTTTAGCAAGTTTTGCCTTTCTCTTGAAGTCTGCCGTAGCACTTGCCAGGTTAGACACGTGCACTGAATTTTAGCCTTTTTTGATGACATAACGTAGCCTTTTCACTTTGCGCTTGGCCTGCAATACTTCGCGTGTCACTCACGAATTATGTTCGCGTTGCCTTTTAGCCTTTAGGGGAAGAAAATTGGTAATACAAAATGCGACAATAGCCTTAAAGCTCGACCAAATTCGATTCACACCATTCAATGTATCGACAGCCAAGGTTGAAAACTTATCAAATTTGTGAGGCAAGTAAGCGATATTTCTAGCATCATCTGCTTTATGAAAGTTTCGGACAGTTGTTACTGTTGATCGCGATGTTATACTAAATCCTAGTTTCAATTTACAGATTGGTATAAGGTGATCACAAATTCCTGGGAGGAAATTAACGACTGCTTCATTTGGTGGAAATTGGCCGCTAACCGAAATAAGGTCCAGAATGGTTTTCGTTTCTTCTGGTAATCTTGTTGGGTCTAAAACCATCTGCTGTAAACCGAAATTTATAATTAAACCAGTAGGTGTCTCTGATGACTTTCACGCGTACTGCATGTTGTTCCAGTCTATATCAGGAAGGTTGAAGTTCCCCATAACAACTAGGCGAGAATTGTGAGCAAGATTTTAAAGAAATTCTTGAACCGCTATAATATAATCATTCCCACAAGAAGGGCTTCTGTAGACACACTCGGTAACTATGTTGATGCCATCGCAAATAATTTTACAGAATACCACATCAGCGCCCAAAACAGCAGGAAGAGCGACAAAAGGAATAGCCTAGCTTATCAGCAGAGTACGCCACCACCGCGCTTAGGCCGATCTTTCCGGATTACTGCGTAGTCAGGAGGAGCGATTTCATCACTGAGGATATCAGGCGTCAACTACGTTTAGGTGTTGGCTACGATGTGTGGTTCTTGATCTAGCAGTAATTGTTCGAGGCATCAAGTCTTATTTACTATGCTGCGGGCATTTACAGTTATATTTTTTTTCATCGATTGAGCGTTTCGTCTCGCCTTTCGGCGATTTACTGTATCACCGTTTTTTTTTTTGCAAAGGTACCCCTCATTCTTCATACCGTCCAAGACATAAGCGATGACGTTAATATACAGCTTCATGTATGCAAAGCTACTTTGCCATTTTTTTTTTCGGTTGCGTTTGCACTGTGGCACAACTTTTTTTCTGATTTCACGAGTTTTGCGAGAGAAACCCTCTCCTATCGACAGATCAGTATCCTTGAGTTTGAAGCCGTTCTTTATAACGACAGGACCGGTGCCTGACGGGGCAACGCCGGCGTGATCCGACAAAAAAAAAAGACGCCGGTGAGTAGGCGCACTGCGTCACGTCAAATTATATTGGCGCATTGACGGCGGCGTGTAGTCATGTTCCCACATAACACGCATCTCATGATTATCATGTTGGCACCAGTCACATACCTTCGTCATATAATGGCGTAGCGTAATACCCAATGTGGCATGTCTAAAGCTAGGGAAGCGGAAACGAGAGAATCAGGAGTGAGGCATGTAGTCATATTTTTACATGACACGCATGTCGTGATTATCATGTTTGTATGTGTCCTTTACTAATGTAGTCTGTTTGCGTCGCGTAATACAGAGTTTGGTAATAATACCATCATCGAATGGGGCCAGGCCAACTAAAGGTCGTAGGCGGCTATATATATATATATATATATATATATATATATATATACATATATATATATATATATATATATAGATAGATAGATAGATAGATAGATACGTGAAAAGTCGCCAAAGTTCGCTAAGAAATGCTTCGCGTTTAAAAATTGGCAGATCCCACGTACAGCGGTAGTAGATGATATGCGAAGCACGATTGAGAAATGTTTATATGTTACTTGAAAATCAGCACAACGTTACGAAGTAAAGGTCAATGATGCCGAACATTATTTCCGTGTCATGATTATCATGTTTGAATGTGTCGTGTATCTAGTCATCTATTCACGTCACGTAATACTGAATGTAGTATAGGTGGAGCCCCGCCGGGTGGTCTAGTGGCTAAGGTACTCGGCTGCTGACCCGCAGGTCGCGGGTTCGATTCCCGGCTGCGGCGGCTGCATTTCCGATGGAGGCGGAAATGTTGTAGGCCCGTGTACTCAGATTTGGGTGCACGTTAAAGAACCCCAGGTGGTCCAAATTTCCGGAGCCCTCCACTACGGCGTCTCTCATAATCAAATGGTGGTTTTGGGACGTTAAACCCCACAAATCAATCAATCAATAGTATAGGTGGAGCTGCTGACACGGCCGTGAGCACGTTATGAGCGCGGCATGTTGTCATGTTCTTACATGACACGCGTGTCAGGATCATCATGCTTGCACCAGCAATATATTTCGTCATCCACTGACGTCACATAATAGCAATATTGGTATACGTAGAGCTTGCAAAACGGACGCGAGTGCAACATAAAGGGCCCAATATACAACAATATTGCGTTGACACGCGCGCACGCTGGGCACAGCGACGTTACGTTAGCAAAATGCGAGGACTCTTTAGTCTTACGCCAGGCACGACCAACGTCCGCCGGCGCGGTCCGATCCGTTACCCCGACAACGCTGCGTTTCTCTCTTTTCGTGACACCCCGCCGCGTTCGTCTAGTGCCTAAGGTGCTCGGCTCCTGACCGGCAGGTCGTAGAATGAAATCCTGGCTGAGGCAGCTGCATTTCCGAGTGTTGTAGGCCCCTGTTATAAGATTTGGGTGCTTGTCAAAGAACCCGAGGTGGTCAAAATTTCCGGAGCCCTTCACTACGGGGTGTCTCATAATCACAGAGTGGTTTTTGGACGCTGAACCTCACATATCAATCAAATCAATCAATCAATTTTTTTTCGTGACGGAGGGATGCCGGACGTGCTGAAACGCGCATGCGTCAATGCAACGCAGCGCGGCGCGCGCCTGCGAGTATATGGCAGGACCGGCGCCTGGCGTGGCAACGCCAGCATGACGCGATGAAATGAACGCCGGCAAGCACGTGCACCACGTCACGTCTAAATGTATGGGCACCTTGACAGTGGCATGTAGTCATGTTCTCATATGAAATGCATCTCATGATTATTATGTTTGCACCATTCAGATACTTTCGTCATCCATTGGCGTCACGTAATACAGAGTTTGGTACATATGAACCTAGCGAAACGGCCGCGAGCGCATCATGAGTGTGGCATGTAGTCATGCTATTACATGACACGCGTCTAAAGATTATCATATTTGCACCAGTCACATAGCTTCGTCATCCATTCTCGTTCCATATTACTTACCAAACTTGGTGTGTGTGACGCTAGCGAAACAGCCGTGAGCCCATCATGAGCATGGCATGTAATTGATATGCATGTCATGATTTTTATGTTAAGGTCTGTCGCTTGTGTTCGCCATGTAATCATATCATACCATACCAGTTTTGCAACACGCATTGTGAAGAAAACCACTGCAAGATCTGCAGGACTATGAAATGTAAATCGTGACATTCATGGTATACATGTCTTAATTTTCAAATTATGGCTAGTCAAATGTGTTTTTCTTACAGTCATGTTATGCCATACCGAATTTGGTATTGATACGGTTATCTAAACGGCCAGGAGAGCTAAAAGTAGCAGGCGTTTAGATTGATAGATCGAACTTCAGCTCATGCCCCGCCGCGGTGGTCTAGTGGCTAAGGTACTCGGCTGCTGACCCACAGGTCGCAGTTTCGGATCCCGGCTGCGGCGGCTACATTTCCGATGGAGGCGGAAATGTTGTAGGCACATGTGTTCAGATTTGGGTGCACGTTAAAGAACCCCAGGCGGTCAAAATTTCCGGAGCCCTCCAGTACGGTGTCTCTCATAATCATATGGTGGTTTTGGGACGTTAAAACCCACATATCAATCAATCAACTTCAGCTCATGGCCACTAACCACAATTGACTTTAACCCGACGTGACGGCTGTATCAAAGGAGTACATATGTAATGTTTATCAAATTGGGCAGGCAGCACTGCCACCACAATTTACGCTTCGCGAAGGTTAGCATCTATTTGAAATGTAGTTGCGAGGCGTGGCGTAGCTCTGTCGTAAAATGCCTCTTTGCCACGCAGAATGCTTGTGTTTGATACTAGCAGGGGCCTTGACATTTATTCTATGCATTCGTCAGTTCGGCAGAACCGATGTCGGGTATTTCTTCACGCTCGCGCGTTAATTAGGGTAAAACTTAAAAAGGTAAAACTGTATTATTTTGTGAATCTTTGACTTATAGCTCCAAAAACATAGAAATTGAAGCAGCATATAAAACCTTCGGTGTCTGGTTTACAGAAAAGTTGCTGTGTGATGTGCATGTTAACCACATGTGTTTAGCTGTCTTCCGTTTTGTAGGCCTCCTTTACCGCAATAACTGTGTTGTTCCAACTAATAAGAGATTTTTGCTTATCAAATCGTTGTTCATGTTCAAGTGAATTATTGCTAACTTGTAAGGGGCACTGGCACGTGCACATCCTTAAAAAAATTTTACGTGCAACAAAAGAAAGCTTCACGCATCATTTAAAACTTACCCAGAGATCACCACTCTGCAAAGCTCTTCCAAGCTGCCGATATTCCTACGGTTTTCAGCCCGTATAACTTACGCCTTGTTCTTAGATATAAATATGAAATGAACAACATTCCAATGCTTGCAGTTTTGGCCGAATTAGCTGAGTATTCTTATTCGTATCCCTAACGGCTCATGAGAAAGTATGAAACAAGAACACCGTGCACAACTTGCGGGGCCCAGATGCTAAGAACAACCTTGCCTTCTGTGTTAAACCTGTTATCACAGAATGGTGTTGACATTTATTGTCGCATGTCTGCACGTAATGCTTTTTTGGGATCATCTGTCTAAAATGCCTGCTTTGAACTTATCTTTGATGTTTTTTTTAATGTGTGTAGAATAATGTATGCTTTCTGTGTGTTTTTACTTATGTATACTGCTTTCTGTATACCATCACTGCATGCTGAACTGTAATCAGCTGGGAAGCCTCGTCAAGCTCGCAACAGCTTTTTCTTCCCATGAACTTTACTTCCTGAAATGAAAAATAAATGATTGATTGATTGATTAAATGATCGAAATTTGCCCGTGAGTGTTTTCGTCGTTCCTTTGTAGATACTAAGTGTCAATCACCTGTGACACATACCCGCATACCAGCGGTGCATACCTGTCCATGGGTGTGTGCCACTCTCTGATGCGACGTGTTAACGTACACAACGGGATCGTAACATTAATCCTTTCATGACTTTCACATTATATTAGTCAAACCATCTTACCTTCCCATGCTGACTTCGTTCACGCCAAGTTTTGGTCACGCTGAAGATCACGAGGCGCGGGTGGTGTAGTTTCATTACCCCTGTCTTTCCTTCCTGCTTAGCTCCTAGCGCCTTCGTGAGGACGAGAGAAGAGAGAATGCAATTGAGAATGCGGCAAACCTTAGTAACTCCGCTCGCAGTGGACGTATTCTTCAAATTTTTGAGCCGTGGAATTGTTGAGGCAATACGCCCTTCTAGTGAATTCACTCCATGGTTACTTGAAAAAGTGTTTCTGAACCTTTTAACGCATATTATTCGACGGGTGTCTTGACGAAAACGAGTCCATTCGGCGATTGGTGGGCGCATTTGGGAGAATTGAAGCTACGCCGAAAAAGGCTGCAATAGTGCAGCTACCGCCATGAAAGACACACAGGAACGTTTAAACTGCTCTTAAACTGGGCAAATATGTCCATTTAGCGGAGAACACATCATGCCTTTCTAAGAGGCGTTCATCAAGCTAACAGCAAACGCTAGGTAATCAGCTGCCATCTGTGAGGCATTGTCAGACTCTTTAGGGCCTCTGAGATGGCAAGCACGTGGCGTCTATCTTGGAGGCCTTGCAACTTGTGCTTTAGATCAAAAACCTGTATGTACGGTTCGCACGCGCGTTTTTTACAATTTACTGTGTGCGTGTGTGTGTATGTAACCAAAAATAGTATTAATTATGCACTTAGCACTTGAAGGGCACAGTAGGGGACGGATTTCGCTATCGCGTTCAAATCTTATAAGCGAAGCTTAAGGGTCTCCTACTTTTTTAGACGCAATCCCACCAACAAATATTATAAGAAGTACAACCACTTTCTGCGCAGTCAGAGAAGGCTCAGTAGTAGCAAAGACCTCGAAAAACACAGGGACAACAAGTTACCCTGTGCTACAAGTTAAGTAACTTATAACTAAACATTTTCGATTGCTACCATGCGGCTGTTCAATCAATAAATATTTGTGACCTACTTAAAGATCTACCACTGGTTGAACCTTTCGACACGGCAAAATAAATTGCTCGGATTTTGCGGAGTCGTGAAAAGCTGGGGCAGACCTGGAGTAGTTGGCAGTGGCATGTCCAGGTTTCCCTAGGCACACGTTCACTCACACGCTCATGCACATTGTGTTCAAGCGATCACACGTTGATTCACAAATATTGGCTAGGTGTCGATCACTCTCTATACAGAATCACTTCGCGACCACTTTGCAATAACAGCATCAAGTGCCTCTGTTCTCTGAAAAAGTAATTGGCCTAACTTGCATATCCGAGGCTTGATCATGATTAGGTCGCGTCTTATTTGACTGTATGGGTAATTCGCTAATTAACCAAATTAGTACCATTGTTTGGCTCAGCCCTATATGATATTCGACTAAGCTTCGGTCATCTCACTTTGCGCGGTGTGACTGTGCCTACAAGAATCTCAGCTCAGTGTAATTAGTATTTAATACAGGGTGGTTTTATTAGTTTTGTTATGCATACCTGATTAGGTTTTACAACAACATGGCGTTATAACGCTTGCCTATAGTTGCATTGCTTTATATAGGCACAGGCCACACAGCTTTTTCAAATGTTACTCGACGCCGTCACAACTCCAGCATAATTATGGTTCTTTCTCCACGCCACGAGCCGCGTAAACGGTCGGAAATCTTAAGAAGGAAAAAAAAAACGTTCGGCTGCCTTTCCGGAATGTCCGGTGCAAACAGGCAGCATTTTTTTCTGATGCATTGATGTATTGTTGCCATAGTATAGAAAAACGACTAGCCCCTTTAGCATTCAAAGTGGCTGGTTTGACCTCTGTCGGCGTTAAAAGCAAAATACGGCAAACCGAGCCAAGTCGTGAACTTTTCCTTTTTTTTGTCTTGCCGCGACTGAACTCTTCGTACGTGCAAGATTAAAAAAGATGGTGGTCATGCAGCTGTGGTCGAAAACTGATGAACTTGATGTCCATGACGAAGTTTGCAGGTTAGTGCTCTAACACACAGAAGGGGTCGAAGTAGTGTGGTTGAAGCGGGCCGTGCCCAGGGCCGTACCGCATGAACAAGTTTGTCGCTGTTTTTACGTCCTGAGCGAATTACGCTGCACGCGGCTGGCTGCGTGTAGACTGCAGACGGTTGCGGCGAAAGACGTCGCGCAGCTGGTCGACGTAGTCTGCTGCTGATAGATGGGTGGCACTGCCGCCTTCTTCAAAGAAATCGGCAAGCAAGCGAAGCGAAGTGCCGTGAAAGGGCTCAGAAGTAGGGCAGGAAACGTCCTCCTTGAACGAAGATGGAATTCCGAGTACCGTGAGCAGGAGGCGGCCAACTCACTTATCGGGGCAACAGTGTGCTGTAAGTGCTGCTTTGAGGTGCCAGTAGAATCTCCCGGCGAGGCCGTTTGTTTGCGGATGGTATGACGCTGTGCACAGTCGTAAATTACAATGAAGTTTCAAAAGCTCTGATAAGAGGAAATATTCAAACAGGCGGCCGCGGTCTGATACAGTCATTGTCGGACAGCCAAATCAGGACATCCAGGTAGAATTAAAAGCCACTGCGATGGTTGCTGCAGGCATGTCTGGCATAGGAGTCGCATCGGGCCAGCGGGTGAAACAATGTACACATGTCAGAATGTAGCGATAGCCATGACATGGTGGTAACACGCCAATGATGTCATCATGCACAACGGCAAAACGTTCGTCGGGTTGCAAAAGGGCTTTGATGGAGGTGCGGGTTAACATTGAACTTTGACGTGGTGACATGGTGCGCACTCACGAACCCATTTCCTTATGTTAGCGTTTGCGCTGGGCCAGACAAAGCATGAAGAAACAATATTTTTGGAAGGGCCAATTCCTCAATGAGAAAGACTGTGATAGGCGCTGAATATTTTCTTATAAAAAAAGGTCGGTTATAAATGGCCTAGGTCTGCCTGTGGATGTGTCATGAATTATGCGTACATCTTCATAGGTGACGCGTTCCAGATAAAGGGATGTGAACGCTTCGTGTAGGTGTTCAAGCTCAGTGTCCTTTATTTGGGCTGCAGCCAGATCCTGCAGTTTGATTGGAAAGAATGTTGAGGTGAAGGTTTTGAAGTGACTGCGGGGGATGGCATTCACGTCCGTGAGAGCGCCAGCTGGAGCATTGTGAACAACGCTGATGTGGCGTATATCAGTTGAAAACTCCGAGATGAAGGTGAGCTGGCACCCCTCGCGCAGTGTGTATAGTGAGTCAGATAGGCCGATTGAATATGTGATAGGTTTGTGATCAGAGAAAATTGTAAAATAGTGGCCTTCAAGTAGGTGTCCGAAATGGCGCATGGCCAGAAAAATGGCGAGCAACTCACGGCGGAAAGCACTGCAGTTTCTTTGTGCATAGGTCATACCGTTGAAAAAAAAAGGCAAGGTCTGCCACTGATCATTCACTTTTTTCTGGAGTACGGTCCCAAGTGCAGTACACGATGCATCCAACATGAGCGCCAATGGGTACCTAGAATCGTGGTGCGTCAGAAGTGTGGCTTCAGCCAAACCATTCTGGATGGAATTGAAAGTTTCTACCGCAGCGATGTTCCATGGTAGTGAATTTTTCGAGGGTTTGCCAAGGAGCGAACTGTCGAGGGGCTCCAACAGCGTAGCGCAGTTGTTAATAAATTGGCGGTTGAGATTTAAGAGCCCTTGAAACTGGCACAGCTTGGTTATTTGACTGATACGTTGAGTGTAACTTACCAAAACCACCATGTGATTATGAGAGACGCCGAAGTGGAGGGATTCAGAAATTCCAACCGCCTGAGGTTCTTTAACGCGCACTGAAATCTGAGCACACGGGCCCACAAAATTTCCGCCTACATTGAAAATGCAGCCGCCGCAGCCGGGATTCGATACGCGACCAGCGGGTCAGCAGCCGAGTACCTTAGCCAATAAACCACTGCGGCGGGGCACAGCTTGGTTATTTGTGCAGGCTTGGGGAACTTGACGATTGCTTGAATTTTGTCCGGATGGGGGCTAATGGCACTGCTGTTTAGGCGATGACCCAGTAAATTAAGAGATGACATTCCGAACTCACTTTTCGCAGTTTTCACAACGATTCCGTTGGCTGTCTGGCGCTTGAAAAGAGGACGGAGATGTTGCAAGAGCTCCTTGTGGGATGAGCTTGCCAAGAGCCGGCCGTTGACGTAAGTGAACACAAACGACAGACCACGTATGACCATGTCGATGAACAGCTGGACATTGGCGCAGCACTGCGGAGGCTGAATTACGTTCTAAAAAACTCGATAAGGCCAAATAGGGAGGTAATTTCCGTCTTTGTAGCGTCTTCTGGAGTAACAGGAATTCCAGAAAATACTTTGAAAAAGTCGATATGAGGGATTACTGTTGTGAATAGTAGAGCTGATGTGATATCTTATTTTTAGGCAGGGGTTGCCGGTCGGTGATAGTTTTTGCGGTCAGGGAGTGGTAGCCTCCGCAGTGTCTCCAGTCACCCGACGTTTTAGGGATGAGGTGGAAAGAAGAAGCCCAGCGGCTCGATGATAGTCGTATTATTCCAAGTTTCAACATGTCTTCAAACTCCGGCCTGGCTACTTTTAGCTTAGCTGGGGCAAGTTGCCATAGGCGAGCGAATACAGGTGAAGCAGTAATAATGTTATGGTTGCGGACATCATGTTGGACGGGTTTTGTCCAGTCAGGCAGTTGCGTGATGTTTGGGAGTTCTCGAAGAAGTCCTGCGAAACGGTCATCGGCCACTTGTAGTTGAGCCGATTATGTTCGAGTCATGAAAAACAACACCATGAATAGAGAGCAGCGTAGTAGTGTCTAGCAGGCGTTGCCTCTTCACGTTGACCAGCAGTCCATTTTGGTTTATGAAGTCGGCACTTATGAGGGCACGGCGTGATCCAACAAAACACGTGGTGCGAGCCTAGGTTCAGACTGAACGACTGCGATTTCTAAACGGGAATCATGCTATCGTTGACAGCTTGCAGGTAGTTGATCGGGTGTATTGTTCGGTCAGATTTTTGAGCTGGGATAATTCTGACCTCTGTGCCAGTGTCCACTAGGTGGTGCTGGCCTACGATTTTGTCCGTGACTTGAAACAAGCGGCTTTGAGGGTGGCCTTGACCAGTCGTCACCGTCAATGGACGGCCTGCTTGTTTCCTGCCATGACAAAGGTTGGAGGCGGTGACGCGCTTTCTGTCCAAAACGGAGATGGTAATAGCATAGCCCTGGTGGTGTGGGGGATCGCGATCGTTGTGCGCGTCCATACCGCGGGGAGCTTCGACTGCGGTTTCTGTCACGTGGAGTGGTGTATTCACACTCCGCGACACAAAGAAGTTTTTCTAGGCGATCGCAAAGCGCGTCAACGGGAGAAGCAATGTCAGATAGCGTTTGTGGAATGGCACTCACGCAGTTTTTCGACGAAATGACGTTGCACACGGACGGTGTAGCCAACTCCAAGACCTCGTCTGTCAGGCTGGTCAAATTGTTGCAGGTTCAACGTAGACGCAGTAGCTAGTACCATTTGGACATTGCCAGAAATGCGCTGCAAAAACAGCTCTCGCACCAAGTTTTCGTCAGTAGTGGCGAGGTGGCCGCTTACGAGTTAACGCATACGATGAAGAAGCTGGCTGGGCCAGCGGTCACCTGATCCCTCCGCGAAGAGCAACTGCTGTGTACTGGGACGCTGTCATGCTATCGTTCGCTCCAGCAGAGCAGCCTTGAGAGTTCTGTGCGCACTCGCTCGCTGAATTTTGTGCCGACGACCAGTTGTGGCCCCGAGTTCTCCGACGACAGCACAGCTTTGGCCAACTGGGCTCCCCCTACGCCATCTTCTGACGCCGATAAGAGCTCTCGTCGAGAGGTGCCACATCCTCGGATTCCTGCAACCATGTGCATCTTTCTTATCTTCTCTTCCGTCACTCGCTTTCCTTGCACCTCGCTCTCTCCTTCCTCTATCTATATATACCTTTTAATCATATCCCTTTATTCCCTTCTTACCCCCATCCCTCGCGAGCTACTGTTGAGGTGTCGCTCTTTGATGCAGAGAGTAACGGGGCTCAATTTTATCCTCTTACCCTTTCTGCATCACACAAAAGTGCTGTATGATGTGGTAGAGGGGGGTTCAAAGCAGGTCAGATAATTCTTCGGTAGCAGCTTGTGACAGCACCGAACCAACGATATGGTATTTGTGTTGTTCCGTGCACACGCCCGAAAGCACGTATAGAGACTCAGCTTGAATAAACTGAATCGAAGGGTTGTGGTCCCAGCCAGCTGATAGTTGGAGGGAGACTGCATAAACGTCGTGATCGGTCGTGCCAATAGCTTCTGTGCTTAGGTGCGTCTCGCTGCTCTGCATGACTCAATACTTCGGCAGTGCCATGAAGAACTACGGGTAACCACTTTGTAGAGCCTGGCTGTACGAGATTAACACGTCTATCTAGTAACCACGTCTACTTTATTCTGTCAACCAGACAGTTGAAAAGAGAGCAGGTGCACGTAATGCACCAGAATCGGCAAGAGCGAAAGAGAATAAAGGGAAACGGAGAGGAAAGCAGCACAGAGAGAAGCAGAAGCAGCACAAAAGTATTAGAAAGCTACCCCGCCTAATTATTGAACGAGGTGGTGTGCGGTGGAGGCCGCGTCGCTACAATTCTCCCGAGGAGGACCATAAATATTGACCACGTCTCATTTTTATTTGGTAGCCATGTCTTGTCAAAGCCTAACACTTCAGGTGAACAGGTGTAGAGGAATATGGAGCTGCTCAGTTTCTGAGTTAACACGCAGCTAATAATAAAAAAATTGTGGAAGCCATCGCTTCATAAATATCTTCTCATACTTCAAAGCGTTCACTCAGGAGAACATGAAAGTTTAGCAGCATAAAGAAAGGGGACGTGGTGATTATTCACGAGTACGATGCTCACATACTGTTCTGGAAAAGAGGCGTTGTAAGCGAATGCGCCGAAAATATAGATGGCATGGTTAGTTCATGTAAAATAAGAATACCCGATGGCTCTCAGCTGTTCAGTTCTGTACAACCTGCATTCGTCAACTAAGCTAATGGCAAAACAATCATAGGGTTCTTTCAAATGAACGAGAAAACATCTCCAGAAACGAAAGCTTATAGCTTCTTGGCAGAGCAGATAGAACGCGCACAGAAGAAATAAAGTACACGTTATCAAGCAAACAGCCCGCTTGATCACGGTAATGTGTGCATCAATCACTACTAGGAACGCCAAATTTCAGGTTGACTGGTCAGAACTAACGTATATTGCGAGCATGTATCCTAACGGGCAGTTGAAGCGCTTAGCAAGAACATTGTTCTTCAATTGGTAGGCTGTAGTTGTGCGTTGAGCTGTTCGGCGTGTGCAAATGAGATTCTAAAGAACCGCGAAAAAAAAACACACCCTTTGTCGCGGAGTAGTTTGCGTGGGGAACCATGACGCATAACAAATCGTCGTACGATGTAGTTGGCTACGTCCCGAACACCAGGTTATGATAAAGGAGCTGCTTCAGCGTATCGGGTGAGATGGTTTATTGTGACAAATACGCATCGTTTGCCAGTCGCGGAGTATGAAATCGGTCTATATAGATAGATGAAAAAACTGTTGAAGGGGGGTCCCGGACGTGGTAGATGCTGCACAAGACTGGGTCAAAGTAATGAATACTTGTGTTCTGGGGACAACGAACAGGGTAGGATATATTTTGGATGAAGGTGTACGTGCCACGCCAGCTCTAACCCGGCAAAAGCGTTCCTACGTTTTCAACACGTTAGCGTGGCCTGATGCCGATCAGCATGAAAATACGCACATACTTGAGATGGAATACGCCTTGGGGGAACCAAGGGCCCATTGGTACCATTCATTTGGTGGTTTCTTTGGAATAATGGTTGAGTGCGCAAGGCCCGGTGAGCAGATATTGCTTGAGTTATCTCGATTGTTCATCAGTTTAAATGGGATACATTGGCGAAAATAGTATTTGAACAGAAAGTCTATGGATCCTGGAAGTGGACGCCGATGACTGACAGAAGAATAACAGCCCGGAGCACGAAAGCTTGCTCCGGTTGTCCTTGCTAAAGAGTGGGCTCATTACGGTGTACAATTGTTCTGTCTCCTCTCTACAATACCTGCAAAACCTTGTTTTAAAGTTGTATGCTGCTCACACCTAAAATAGTTAGTGAATTTCATAATACTTTTTTCTCCAGGGCAACCACTTCCTCTCTACAGAGAGCGCAGTGGTGTCAGATACGTGCAGTCAGTAGTAAGCTCGCGGCTTTGGTGCTCAGAAGCACAGAGAAGTCAATCGTTCTATTAATGCAGTCGGGTATATAGGTACGATGAAAATTTATTATTTATACAACACGGCTGAACCACGGTATGAACAGATATATTCCTTCATATTTTTCATCTTATGCTTATCTGCACCGCGCGTGTCAACCCTGGTTTAGAGTGATGTTGCATCATATGTAGATAATAGGTGAAAACTCAAAAACCGCCATAATGCATATAAAGCTGTCGTTTTGCGTGAAATATTTCCTGGTAGGTTTCAAGCCCACATATTATCTTATTTCATTTACCTGCTTTGACTTTACAAAAATTTCAGCACGCCATTTGGAACATGGTTCGCAAGTACAAAGAAAGCTTCGCACATTGTGGCTATTACTTTTGCAGCCGCCTACAAAATCCTTTTACTGCGTGTGTGTGCCTTCCCTGTCTTTGTTACACATCTGTATTTAAAATTCGTGAGAGAAGAAGCACATAAAGTTGTAAATGGGCGAGCGGTCCAAAAATTATCAGGCTGCTTTAGCACACGAAAGTTATTCTTCGCGCAGCTGCAAGCAAACGACTTTCTATCCAACGTCAAGAATGAGAACGCTGTGTTGCTGCTTTATCCTCGTATCAGGCGTTGCCATGCTGGTGAGACAAATTTTCATTAGAATCAAAGAATTTGCGGAAATCCTTTTTTTGCACTGAAACAACACATCAATCTAAACAGTTGTCGTTCTTTATTACTGCGACTACACAGTAAGAATTCATATGTGTGTCATACAATAACTGTCGAACAAAATCTCTACTATTGATGACGTGTATTTGCTTTCAATTTATGTATGGTGCGTGTGGCCTAAAAATCGTCGTATTTAAAAGAAAATACTCGTTAGGTATTCGAGTATGCTATACTGACAAATTCGTATAGCGAACACATTTGTTACCACAATGAGTTGCATGATTAGGCTTCATCTTCTGTGATGATACCGCGTTGTGGCTTCTTCTGGAACGCCATTGTCGAGCGGCCTCTTCGAGAATATTTCCACACCCTAAATGCTTGTATTGTTCATACTGTAGCTGCGGTGTTTAGTAAAGTATCTGTATGTATACAAAGATCACTCAGGGCAATATGTTTCACGCTCCAATAGCCTATTTGTATTCACATGACAGGTGGTGATACTGACCATAGCACACCTCGCCAACTCACAGTGAAACTAATATTGATTGCAATCTCAATTTTAATTGTACAAATTTGTCATTTCACATAGATTAGGTGCATTTCTGAGTGTGTTATGCCAAACAAGGGGCTCACTTGTCTGTATAGTGAAAATATCAACGCGCAAGCACTTTCTACGAATTGTTGAACAACGAAAGTGAAACGTGGACCTCCGTTGTTTAGCAGTGGGTTAAACCTGGCTTAGCACTGAAGCTTTTCACAATTACGGGTTACATGTTCGTGCTCCTCAATGTGCTTCGACATGCATTCGTCTTGGGTTTACTACGGTGTTTATTTCACCTGCCACACACTGTGACTAACTATCCTGGCCACAGTCATGGAGGAGTGCAATGAGCGAATAATTGCGTTTGGCAATGAGTTTGTAATAGTGGTCTTCTTTGAATCACAGAATGTAAAAGGCGTGACAGCCGATGCTACAGTGCCGCTAGAAAAAATGCCACGGAAAGCGGGTGTTCGTTCTGGCGAACGCACTCCCGCAGTCATCACGCTGACGCTGTCGTGCCCACAACGACACTTGTTCATCGTGGCGTTGTTGCAAACGTTTCACATCACAATTTATCTAGACAGCATGCTTTGCAGGACCCACCCAGCACCGGCACATGCATTGCCGTTCGCGATTCAGGACGGCTTGAAAGGCTTCTGAGTCATCGGTAAACGCAGTTGCACTTGGTCTCTGTGAGCTGCTTTCCTTCTCAGACAGCATTATGAGCCAGGCGAATGCGAGCTGCCTTATGTTTACGCTCTCGGCGCGATTCTAAAAGTTTCGTGTCTTACACTCATGACAGGTCTCCGCACAAACTCATGCACGCATGCTCCGCGCTTCAGCTGCTATGGGATGGATAACGTTACTCATAATGCACCTGATGAGACGGGGGTCTGGTTATGATGCTGAACACGTCATAATTTACAGTGTAGCCAGTGGAGACAACTTGTGACACAGATGCCAAAGAAAGTTTTGTTTCTCCTAGACATACCTACTTTTAGCTCTACAAAAATGGCAGATCCCACGTGATATGGGAATCAATATTATGCGAAGCATGCATCGAGAAGATTGCCGAGCGACAGTTTTAAACCCTTTCAGTCGTGATGTTTTTTATTTTTGTCAGACACAATCCTACGGCGTATTTTACTACTACATAAACTCTCAGAGTACCTCAAACAATTTCAGTGATTAGGGTATAGGTTCATAGATATATAATCACGACATTAACTTAGATCATGATTGTGGTAGTGTCATGAATGAAAAAAATTAAATTAGTTCCTGTGCTGCCCTAGAGTGCAAATGATCTAAACAAACGTAGAATTTCAAAAGTATTGAAGCTCAGAAAACTTCACAGACTTTTGTCCAAAAATACCGCCTTCCCACCTTTGCTTGGTCACTTCATTTTCACCGACAACCTCTGTGCAGAGTCTTGTTCTTTACGGCTCCAAGCTTCGCAAAAATGAAACAACGGTAGTGTCAATAGCAGTGAGGATAGTTGAACAAACGCTTCAATAGAAATGAGCGGGTTTGATTATGTTATCAAGGTTCCAGGTATATCTTTGTGTTGCATCGTCAATTGACAACACCACGACTGAAAGGGCTGAAAAGACCATAACGTTATAAGACTGATGACTATAGTGCTGAACTAAGGTATGTCTAAACTTTGTGCGCGATGACGTGTCTCTAAAGCCTGCGACAGTGGCTCCGATTGCTTTACAGCGAAGTAACGACGCCACCGCTTCTGGGCGCGCAGCCAGTATCAGCCATAGTATAGGGTGAAATGGTGTTTAATAAAGTGGGAATTATGTCAACGGTTAAAAGATAAATCAACCGGAAGTAGTTCTGTGCATATCGCGCATTTACCATGACGTTCACTACACTGACCACAAATGATGACTACGCACGGTAAATCATTCTTTGACATGAAGATATCACAGATGTTAGAACACCAATGTCATTGCTGACGAAAAATGTGCTTTTTATAGTATGACGATGAAGCGTCACATAAAACACTTTTGAGCTGCTTATACCGAACTCGAGCAAGGCTTCACTATAGCTTGCTTATCTACAGGAATACTTATGTATTGTCACGGGGTCATGTAGCTCACGAAGACAGTTTGTCCTAAATCAAACCATTTTGTTGCTGAGCCTATGGCTGGTAAATAAGCGGAAAGGTAGATTAGGGCCTGTTCACGCTAGCGGTAAGCATTCACCCCCCTTTGACGTTCTCAGGCTGCCATGCGCAGGCTGTTTCTTTCGAACACGTCTGCCGTTCTTTGCTGTCCGAAAAATATGTCCAGTCTGAGGCCTATTTGGATGCTGCTTTTACATTACCGGAGAACGACGTAGCCAATCAGTGACGCAGGAGCTACATTGGTGACCCGCATCGTCCACTTTCAGCAGTCCTTGTATGTGTCAACCGTCGGATGCTTCGAGCTTCTTGCTTCGTCCTCCGCGGTTTTCACGCTGTAGGTGTGGTTCTGGTACTTTTGTACCAAGTCTTGGTTGTAGCAGTTAATAGCAATTTCTAGCCTCTCTCAAATTCAAAAGAGCGTAGCGTAAAACAATATAACGTGTCACAAACTGGCACCTGGACAATTGATGCCAGCTGTTAAGGTATATAAACAACTAACAAACGTTTTATATGAGCCCTACGAGATTTCGGAAGGCTCGCTATGCTTACAGCATCAATTATTTCAGTGCGGCTGTTGAAAAAAACAGTGCTGAATTGGGTCAGCTACTGTGTTGTTGAAGTTTAAGGACGCAAGTCTGAAGCATCTAGTAGCAGCAGTTCGGAACCTACAAGCTGCAGAGACATGGTGGCTGCTCGATAAGTTCGAAGTGGTCGAGAACTGCATTCGGAAGGCAGGCATGTTTTTCGTTAGCTCAGCTGCTTCGCAAGCAAAACTTGCTGTGCACTTTAAAGAACTCTCCTGGCTGATTCACACTGTGCATTCCGGCCGCCGAAAGAGCTACAAATCTTATTCGGTGGCGAAGAGATCCACCGAAAAAGTCTTCTCAATGCCGTTCACTCTCAGACCGATTTTTGAGGCGTCTAACGCTGTTCGGCTCATCGCAAACCAATAGGCTCGGTAGCCGAGGAATTCGAAAATTTGCGGCCAAGCCTGACTCTCTTGTTGTTGCAGTGCACGCCACTGAATGTAACCAAACAGAACTCATCTAACTCTGTGTAGTATTTGACGTCCCGATCTCGTGGAAAAGGAAGCAGTTGGCGTAATTGAGATGTACCGTTTCGCATAGCAAGATGAACTCGCTAGCCACGCAGGCGTCGAAGATTTTTTTTTCTGCTCTTTATGCGTTATAAGACAGCGGCTTGCCGGCAAAGTGAGCAAGCAGTACTGTTACTTCTTGGTCAGTTATCAGCATAGTCGTCTAAAGGGACACTAGTCATATAACAAAAGACGTCAAAGTGAAAGCTCTACAAATGAAAAAGTTGAAAGCATCATTATCATCAACAGTTGTGACATAGTTATTGAGAGATGAAGGTAAATGCACGAGGAAGTCATGCGCGTAGAACATTCACAAAGTGATTGTGAGGACGTGACTGGTACCGCCTGCAAATAATCGCTTGTAATCGAACTAGCTGCAATAATTAAAGAACCTTGTGTGTATGAAATACAGCTTGTTAGTTTCTGTTTGATAATTAGCAAAAATAGTCATTGGACATTACTCTTAGGAATGACTCAAGTAAGTCAAAAATTTTACCAGGCGAAAATTGAAGGCCTTGTTAAACTGGGAAGTTCGTGCCACCTAAGGGGTTGTAGATGTACCAAGAACGTCTGCCATCTGGCAGGCCATGGCAAGAAATTGTTCCTTGGCTGTTGTTACTGTTGTGGCTCCCGCTAATTTCGTTCTGGTGCTACTAGTATTGTCGGCAGTGCACTAAAACCGCGAAACATTTTTCACGGTAAGAGGGACGTGAGACGTTCTGCTTGAGGTCGATAATTTGAGGTGCGCTAACCAGAAGCGGACAACTCGAACGTAATTCTATATCAAAATAGGTACTTTCTTCGCACAAGAAAAAAACACTACGAGGTTTGTAGACCACTATTTCACAGAATAACGTCGATTTCGTAGTTGCTTACGGTGTCCCCTAAAGCATTCTGCGAGATTTGCGGTGAAGTGTACGGCCTGTGCGAATGACGCTGCTTTTTTGACAGTATATTTCCCCGTGCTGTGAAAAACGGGCGCTCCAGTGAGAACTAGGCGTCCCGCAAGTGGCATCGGCAGACGGTCTACGGCACTGTGTGCCATCATGGCAGAATTTTCATAACCTGAGTGGGTCCTTACAGCGATGCACACTGGCGCTGATAGCGGCGAAGAGAGCGTCAGATCAGGCGTAACCTTGTGGGTAGCTGCTAACTACAGCTACCCACAATAATCGCGAACTTTCTCTAACATTGAGGAGTAGTTTGCGCTCAGCATTTCTGACAGGCTTTGTGTACGAAAACCGCATTAAACAAGAGGGAAAATAAGAAACGCGCACTGCATTGCAACCTGGTGAAAAAGCATCGTCCCGATGCATAAACAGAATAGTTGGAGAAATCTTTGCAACAATAACAAGAGCAAAATTAGGCAAGAAAATCTATATTATATGTGTACAAGCAATATAGCAAAATTATAAAGAAAGAAGAAAACATAGAATATATTCTATATATTCATTAGGCTTCTTTGCGCGCATGAAACGGCTTGAGGCACAACGCAGCAATGACTTCAAGTAGCGCACGCCATGGTTGTGAGCTCGCGATGCCATTGGGGACAAACTCGTAGTCGAGTGTGCAAAGACATCGAGCTACATTTCGCGGTCCGATGTATCGTAGCAGTTTTTCATTACGTCTGTGGCGGCATACCAGCATAGACTCCCAAACATGATCAGCTGACTGGTATTCTATGAACGGTCGTCGATGATTATAACAGGAGCTGTCAGTCGTCTGCTGGCTCTTGATGCGTAGGCGGGCGAGTTGGCGAGATTCTTGATTGATATGTGAATTTTAACGTCTAAAAACCACCATATGACCATGAGAGATGCTGTAGTGAAGGAGTCCGCAAATTTCGACCACCTAGTTGTCGAGCTTTTTCGGCAGGCTGACAATAGAGAGTCACGATCATGTGTTCTTCGTCGCTGACGTTAAGTACCATGGTGACGATTGTCATGGCCGGGATCCTTCCATACACCAACCTCTTTGGTGCTGTTTGCGTCATTCCTTGTACAGCAGAGTTGTACGCAAAGGTCACGTACAGTGTTCAACTTTCATATCTGGGACGTCCGAGCGTTGCTTACGAAAAAGCCCGAATGACATCTGCAGTCAAGAATACGCCACATCTGAGCATGCGTGGCGCCAGTGTTGTAGCCAGCCTTGAAGTTTGCACCATTTCTTATC
This sequence comes from Rhipicephalus annulatus, assembly GCA_013436015.1. Taxonomy (NCBI): domain Eukaryota; kingdom Metazoa; phylum Arthropoda; class Arachnida; order Ixodida; family Ixodidae; genus Rhipicephalus; species Rhipicephalus annulatus. The sequence continues at coordinate 30,562 of WOVY01010665.1, forward strand.
TTTGCGGCTGCGATCACTGATTTGGCCTTTAAAAGCGCTCTCCGGAGTTTAGCAATAATATAATAAACGAGCGAAAAAACTAAGTGAAGCAATCTCGCTTTGATATGACACCACCAAGCGAATAATAGCTTACAGTATGAGATGTGCCTATCTGGCCAATCGCTGTTTTTTTTTTCGAAGCTTTATTGTGCACAACGCTTGTGCAGCCAAAACTATCATCGTGGTGGCGGAGATAAAGGAGGGTGGAAACTGCACTGCAGGCACATCACAGGCACCATGCTCAGATGTAGTGTATTTGAGACTGCAGATGTCTCTCGTGCTGTTGCTTACGTGACGCTCCGTCGTTATGGGCATGAGAGTTGACCACTGTGTGAAAAACTTGCACAAGGTATACATAGACTGGTAGCGAAGGCTCCATACAAAACCATACGTTCAAAAAATGGCGGCTGACCAGCTGCTCATCGGGCTTAGCGCCGTCTCTGCGAGGAGGAAGCAATTCCGGCAGAACAGAAATTAAACCGGATGAGACGCAATAGCTGGTAAGCAAGTGGCGTCGTTTTTGGGTGCACTAGCGCGAACTGTGATCCTAAATTACCTTTCATTGACCCCTGACCGCTAATGAATGCTAGAATTCTGCATGGCTTATTTGTTTCACGCACACGCAGGTTGTTTAGCATGCAGAATGCTTGGGATCATCTGTTTTACCAGGAAGAACCGACGCCTAGTCATGCCAAACCGATGACATAACAGTTTTATTCAACGGTCACAATAACTCCAATTTCTTACACAGCAGGAAATGGCAATAAGTACAGAAAGCTAAGCGCGAACATCCTGCAGTATGTTATTTTTCTTTCTTGCAATATTCTCTGATGAATTATTGCTACATAAGCGAGTGAAGACGCGCTAATTGTACTGTGATAGATAAATTATCACTATGCTCACCGATAGCGCGAATAGTAGGCACCGCACACTCAAGAAGGAAACCGGGATGCAGGAATACTGATTGATATAAGTCCAGCGAGCAGTAAATTCTGAACCATTGCCCACGTTTCTTTTTTAGAAGGCTTGAGTCACCAGGTATACATTTGTTGCTACTGTATCCTTGCACAGCACATCGTTTCCGCAGTGACCGACGAAAGCATTCAGCAATTAATGTCATTTTTATCGTTCCGCTGCCCACTGGACTTTGCCCTGAAGACGTTCACCAACGACAAAAAAAATGCCCCGAACAATTTCACTCACAACAACATCTGAGTTTCTCATGGCCGTTGTTTAGTGAAGTGCCATCGAGCATATGCATTACGTTGACATCAAACGTCGCTATGTAGACTATGACCCTATGCCGTCAACAGCACATTTGCTGAAAAGCAGATTAATAAATCGCTTATAATAATATGAAAGCGTGCACACATTCTAGGATTGTATAGAAAATACCATCAGACCATTTCCACCAACGTATCATCGTTTTTTATGTGTCAGAATCTTTCGAGGCCAACAAATAATGCTGCAGGTGTTTGATGCCTGCATATGAAAGCACGCATTACATTGTCAAGCAGTTCAGGTGCTTGACAATGGAGCTAGTTCGTCTTTGTTTACACTTTTTGCGAAAGTGCTGTTTTTTAATTACAAACAAACAAAGAAACACCAAATGAGACACTTCCAGGAATAATTGCATTTGTATTTATTTTTTTACTTTGCACTGATGATAGGGTCTGTTGTAGCACCATCATGGTGACACAACAGCAGTATTCAAAACCTGCAAGAGAGAACATAAAAACGGGTAAGGCACTGAAGCATACATTTTAGCTCAGCACTTGAATAGACGCTGCCATTGATGAGTAATGCCTTTTCTAAATAGCGATATGTATTTATCAGTCACAATAAATAATCCATCTAGATTCAATGTTGAAACACATAAACTTGACTTCATGCTGCGTTGAAAAATAACTAACCACTATACAAATGTTCAGAGGGCTGCCGATTCATCAGTAATCGGAGGGCAGGCAGCTGTCACTCAGTCAGCTTTTCTAATGCAATATTGCAGCATAACCTCCTTTCACGATTCCAATGGCACCCAATGTATGACTACGGCATGCAACAGTGCGTCTATTCAACAACTTTGTTCCCACAAAACTTCCGCAATCAAATCCTTCTTCTTTAACAAAAAACTATTGAGGGCCTATGCTCAGAGGTGCAAAGTCATAGGCGTGCGCATGGTTTCCCTACACTCGGGTGGCGGGGAGGTTCACCCCAGCACCCCCGTTCTTACTTAGTTAAGTGAGCTTCCAATTTTGTAGCCCCCGTCTTAGGTAACAAGTTGGGGGGAGGGGGCTACCCCCCTCTCCTGTGCACTCACCTATGGGCAAGGTGAAATTAAGCAATAAACAGGCAGATGAAATGTAGAGCCACGTCTAGGTGATACAGCTACACAACTCTAGTGAAAACAACAAAAAACTGTGCTTTTTGTAACCTACAGTTTATTACACAAATATGCATGTTATAAATTGCTACAGGTTGTTTCTACACATTTTTCTAAAAGCAAAAGATTGCAGGAAGCAAAAAAACATTTTTGTACCCTTGATTACTTCTTTCATATTAATAAATAGCTAAAAACACAATATTTAGGTACTTTAGAGAGGTGAGAAAAGTTTAAAAAAAGAAATATTTGTACCTAGCTCCATGCTTTAGAGTGCACAGTTGCCCATGTTCACTAGCCAGTTTTGCAAATTATGAAATTGATCGCTGATCAATAACAAGCACAATCATCCACACTGTGGTGTGTTGGCACTTGCTGAACGTCTTGATAGCCCAATTATAAAAACTATTTCTAAAGAAAAAATTCAACAGCTGGAAAAGCATGCACAATCAAAAAGGGCGGCAACACAAACTAGAAGTACTTTATGTCGTCTTCTTTTTCTCTGTTCTTATTTTTTTCGTACTTTAGAAAAGATTCTAAGCGATGAATTACCAACCCAACCGAACTTTTGCGTTAATCGAGTATTTATGGAAATAGCATATCACAGTGTTGAACTCATGACTATTTTAGATCATGCAGATGCCATAAATATCGCCTGAGCCCACACGTCACAGAGATAATCAAATTTAGAGTGTATGCAGGGAGGAAATAAAATGTACAGTCAGGATTGAACAGCATTATGAGCTAACACACAGACACAGAAAGAATAGTTGATACAGCAGTGCACGTATTTGCTTGCACTCCTGTTTTCTCCCGTGTACGTATCAATATGTCCAGTATGTTCAACACATATGTAAAATGCTCACGGATTGAAACAGGACATTCGTATTGCGTGGCCCCCAATGCTTGTGCCACCGCTCATGGATGCTTGCGGAACCAAGGTGTTGCACGATTGTATAGTGAGGGTGAAAACAGCTACGGAGCAGGCTTAACCCTTCCAGTCACTAAAAAGTTGGCATTTAGTTCACAAAGTGCACACTCTCAGCGTGGCGCTGCAAAGCTCGCGCAGTTTTGCATGCGTGCAGCCCAAACCGATGGGGACGGTGCGAACCATTTATATTGTCCCGCGAGCAGACGACGCTCTCGATCGGCTCCCTTCAACGATGGGGCATGTAGGCTGCGCAAGTAAGAAACTGGATACCGCTAAGATGTTGCACCTGAAATCTGCTCGTTGACAACATAAGTAGCTGCACAAAAGCACAGAAAGTTTTTCAAGTTTTTTGTCATGACAAAAAAGAAAAGCACCAGCCACGGGCCTGTTTCCGTGCAGCATCAAAACAATGGCTCAGTACTTTGTTGTCTCGCCTCGAGTGGTGAATAGTGCGGCTATTCTGGCAAGCATATGTAGAGCTGTCGGCAACAGAAGAACGAGTGAGCTTCTCGCTTTTTTATTCAACAATAGGCACAGTTTGCCCTAACAAAACTAATACATGAAATTACTTCCATGTTACATAAAGGAATACATGCCACACAATTTCTTTCTTGCCGAGACAAAAACCACCAAGTAAACTTTTCATGCTTTTGTGTGTACCATATTGTTACGGGGAAGATTTATTCGCCGAGAGCTGGTCTTGCTAACGGCTTAAGGAGCGCTCAGTCATGCAGGCTAACGGGAGAAGCTCGAGAGTCCAACCCACTACAACCACGTTGTCGTCTACTTCATTTGGGTACCAATTCAGCTGTGTCGGGGCGACAGTTCCATACACATATCATCACCCCGGCCCGTGAGGCACCGTCTCGGTGCCTGTTAAATGAGCGAGTCGGTGTTGTAAGGCTTGAGACGAGAAACGTGGACTACTTTCGTTCTGGGTGCAGCAGCTGATGAGTTTGGTGTAGCGACAATCTCGTAGGTCACAGGTGTGACCTGACGAAAGACTTGTTAGGGCTCGGCGTATCGCGATAGTAGTTTATCGCATAGGCCAACACGTCAAATGGGAGCCACAAGAGAACAAGAGATTCCGCAGAAAGAACGGCATCTCTATGTCGACGCTCATAAAGAGACTTCTGTGCTCTCTGCGACGACGATAACCGAGCGCGCGCTACTGCGCGTGCCGTGAGGGTCCGGGTGATCGCATCCGGAGCGTACGAAGTGTAGCAAGCGTGGTCTGATGAAAGCAGTGTGTCGAAGGGCAGTAAGGGATGATGTCCGAAGAGTAGATAAAAAGGGGAGTAGCCCGCTGTTTCATGACGCGGCGAGTTATAGGCGAAGGTTACGAACGGAAGAGCTATGTCCCAATCAGTGTGGTCGGAAGACAAGTATATGGCAAGCATGTCTGTCAATGTGCGGTTTAGGCGCTCCGTAAGGCCGTTAGTCTGAGGGTGGTAAGATGTGGTGAAGTTGTGACGGGTAGCACAATATCGGAGTTGATCATCAACCACACGAGATAGAAAGTATTGACCACGGTCTGTGAGCAGATGAGTCGGAGCGCCATGCTGGAGAATAATGTCGTACAGCAGGAAGTCGGCAACGTCGGTTGCGCAGCTGGTTGGCAGCACTCGAGTAATTGCATACTGAGTGGCATAGTCTGTGGCCACTGCAATCCAATTGTTTTCAGTTGTAGAAGTAGGAAAGGGACCTAGCAAGTCCAACCCGACTCGATAAAATGGCGCAGCTGGAACTTCAATAGGTTGAAGAAGACCGGCAGGGGGAGTCGTAGGCTTCTTTCGGCGCTGGCAGAGGTCGCAAGATGCGACGTAACGGTGAACAGAGTGGTACCAACCCTTCCAGAATACTCGTCGTCAAATGCGGTCATAAGTTCTGAAGATTCTCAGATGTCCAGAAGTTGGAGTGTCGTGAAATTGTCGCAGAATATCCTTTCGCAGGTGATGCGTTACGATTAGTAAAAGTTCCGCGCCGTCGGGGTGTAAGTTGCGGCGGTACAAATCGTTGTCTTGAAGCAGGTATCTGCTAAGAGAAGCGTCAGCATAACGCAATTGAATGCGGTCAATGATGGTGAGCAGCGATGGATCTCGGCGCTGTTCGTCAGCCACGTTCAAAAAGTCAGTGATGGCTAAAACGCAGGCATCGGATTCCAAAAGAGTGGAGCTAAATTGGTCAACGGGGTACCGGGATAAGCAGTCAGCATCGCTGTGCAGCTTTCCAGATTTGTAAACAACCGAGAACGTGTACTCCTGTAATCGAAGTGCCCATCGGCCGAGTCTTCCTGCAGGGTCCTAAGCTCGACAGCCAGCAAAGCGTATGATGGTCCATGAGGACTGCGAACGGACGTCCGTATATGTACGGACGGATTTTCGCAATAGCCCAAACGAGGGCTAAGCATTCCCGCTCAGTGATAGAATACTTTTGTTCCGCTTGCGACAAAAGGCGGCTAGCGTAGGCTATCACACGGTTGGTGCCATTCTGTATCTGACTGAGTATAGCACCAATGCCATGGCCGCTTGCATCGGTGCGAAGCTCTGTTCGAGCCGTTGGATGAAAATGAGCCAACACAGGTGGTGATGTGAGGGCGGTAATTAGCGACGCGAAGGAATGTTCTTGGTCCCTTCCCCGAGAAAAGGTCACATTCTTTTTGAGGAGATCCGTGAGGGGCCAAGCAATATCCGCGAAGTTGAAGACAAAGCGGCGGAAGTATGAGCAGAGTCCAATAAAACTGCGAACGTTTTGTGCGGAACGCGGAACCGAGAATTCTCGGACTGCACGGACTTTGTCAGGGTCGGGTTGAACACCAGTGGCGTCAACAAGGTGGCCGAGTAGTTTAATCTGCCGACGTCCAAATGAGCATTTCGACGAATTCAGTTGGAGACCAGCGCAACGAAAAACGTCCAGAAATGACGAGAGACGAGACAGGTGGCTTTCGAAGAAGGGCGAGAAAACTATTACATCATCCAGATAGCAAAGGCAGGTCGACCATTTGAAACCGCGAAGAAGAGAGTCCATCATAGGTTTAAAAGTAGCCGGGGCATTGCACAACCCAAAAGACATGACCTTGAATTGGTAAAGGCCGTCGGGTGTGATGAATGCTGTGTTCTCGTGGTCGCGGTCGTCGACCGAAATTCGCCAGTATATTGATCGAAGGCCAAGGGTCGAGAAATATTTGGCGCCATGGAAGCAGTCAAGCGCATCATCGCTTCGGGGTAAAGGATAAACGTCCTTCTTGGTTATCCGATTCAGGTGGCGATAGTCGACGCAAAAGCGCCAGGTGTTGTCCTTCTTTTTAACTAAGACCACAGGGGAGGCTCAAGGACTCGATTAAGGCTCAATGACGTCGTTAATCCGCATTTTCTCGACCTCCGTCTGTATAACTTGGCGCTCAGCATGTGACACGTGATAAGGGCGTTTGTGGAGTCGACTGGCGTCACCGGTGTCGATGCGGTGGGTTACGGCACTTGTGTGGCCCAGGGGATGGTCGTCGATGTCAAAGATATCCAGGTAAAAAAACAGAACACCCCAGAGCGCCGCATCTTGGGAAGGTAAGAGGTCGCTGGATGACAGGTTTCGCCATGGTCTTAGTGTCAGGTGTAAAAGAACAAATCGAACATTCATCAAGGGTGGAAAGATCGGCTAAAGTGATGCCTTGGGGAAGAACTTGGGTCGACGTAGAGAAGTTCAGAACTAGAAGAAGCACCGTGTTGTTAGCAACAACCACTATAGTAGGTGGTAGTGCGATGTGGTGCGTAAGGGTCAAATCAATGAGGGGAGCTACCAGATAGTCTCCATCAGGAACGGACAGGAAGGGCGACAGAGGAACGTACATAGCAGCCTGGGGCGGTAGCCGTAGAGACTCCACGCATCGTAGCCGAGTGCGACTTGGAGGAGTTAAATCGGAGCAGCAAAGGCAATTAGAGTCGTAAGATACCGGTAGAACAATCGATGAGGGCGGAGTGGGTGGTTAAGAAGTCAATTCCTAGGATGACGTCGTGTGGGCAAGCATCCAGGACTGCGAAGAGAACGGTAGTGTGGTGGCCAGCAACAGTAACGCGGAAGTGCACATACCAAGCACCGATGTTCGACTTCCGTTGGCAACTCGAACAGTAGAGAACATAGCTGGTGTGAGAACTTTTTTTCAGGTGAGATCGAAGCGTAGAACTCATAACAGATACTTGGGCACCAGTGTCAATTAGAGCAATAACGACGTGGCCATCAACGAACACCCGAAGTAAATTGCATCTAGAATTTGTAGCTGGTTGAGGGTTTTCGTTCCGAGTCGTCAACGCAGTGCCACCTCCAGGAGCTGCACTCGTCAGTTTCCCGGGGAATGGCCAGAATGAGCTGATGAGGGAGAGCGGCGGCGTTGAGGGGAGCGTGACGGCCGACCTTGAGGTGACGGCGAGTGGCTAGACCAGTTTCTTTGAGCGACGACGTCAGCGTAGGACGGTTCGGAGCGTGGAGATGAACGGCGAGCTGAAGGGTTCTGAATATGGTCATCCGGAAAACCGGGTTGCGAATAGGGTCCACGGTCCGGACGGTGGTCGACATTACGAAAGCTTGGCTGGAAATACCACCTGTTGTGGCAATGGCGGGAGATGTGCCCAACTCGAGAGCAAGAAAAACAGATGGGTCGATCATCGTGCGTGCGCCACTCAGATGGATTTCGGTAGCATGGTGGAAACCGAGAAGTCGCAGCTGCCGCAGCGACAAGTGGAGCAGAGTGGTGGTCAGCGTTGTGGACAGGAGTGCTCACGGGCTGCGGCAAGTCTGGTGGGCTGGGGAACCTGGACGCCCAGGTTAGCAAACTCCTGGCGTACGACGGCTTGAATAAGCGAGACTTTAGCCCAGTTGTCTTGCGCAGGGGGCTGATAGGAAGCGGGTGACATGGCTTCCAGCTCTTGTCGAACAATCCTTGCGATATTGGTAGGAGGCGCAATTGAACGGGGCGCTGCAGAATCCTCGCAAGACGAACTCGCAGCAGTGTTTGGTAGTCTCACGACGTGGTAGGCGATTCTCCTGCTTTTAGCTTGTTCAAATCGTCGGCATTCAGATATGATTGAGTCGACAGTGGTGCAGTTCTTGCACATTAGTATGTTGAAAGCATCATCAGCAATGCCTTTCAACACGTTGCTGATCTTGTCCGCCTCGGACATGTTTTTGTCAGTCTTCCGGCACAGTGCCAGTACGTCTTGGATGTACGTGACGTAGGACTCCGTCGATGATTGAACACGCGACGCGACTTCCTGCCTGGCTGCCATCAGACGAGCAACTGACCGACCGAACAAATTGCGAAGCTTTTGCTTGCATGTGTCTCACCTGGTTATTTCTTCTTCATGCGTCTCATACCAGGCGCGTGCCGTACCTAGTAGGTAGAATAGAATATTTGCCAGCATAAGCGTTTCGTCCCACCTGATGTGCTTGCTGACACGCTCGAATAATGCGAGCCATTCTTCGACGTCCGTGCTGCCCGTCCCGGAAAACGTGCCAGGGTCACGAAGATGGGGGGAATCACAAGTTATGGAGCCGGTGCGGATGGTGAGGCCTGAGTGCCAGTTTCAGGCATCGCGGCTGGACAAAGCTGGCGTCCACTGCGCAGTTCCGGAGCCGGGTTGTATGAAGACCCCGCACCTTCCACCAAAAGATGTTACGGGGAAGATTTATTCACCGAGAGCTGGTCTTGCTAACGGCCTAAAGAGCGCTCAGTCATGCAGGCCAACGGAAGAAGCTCGAGAGTCCAACCCACAACAACCACGTTGTCGTGTTCTTTATTTGAGTGCCAATTCAGCTTTGTCGGGGCGACAGTTCCATACACGTATCAATATCTACAAACGCACACAAGGTGCAATCTACTAACTGGATCCTGCGCCTTACTTGCACAGCATGCCTACTGCATTGCCTAAGCACGCAGAACAAGAAGGTCGCCTGCTGGCGTGGCAATAGATGTGGTGCGCAGCAGCGAGCAACTATGGTCGAATTGCGAACGTGCGTGAGCCTTGCAGTGCTGCCCTGGCAGTGTACACGTGGTGAACTACAGGCCGACAATTTGGCAATCGGAAGAAGTAGTCCTGCTCCATAGGTCTTCCTCCTATTGCCCTATACCACAAACATATTATATTGGCTCTACGCGCACCTACGAGCGGCGGCACATGTACCATCGGCCACAAGCTCCGAGTGTCCTGTTTCAATCCGTGAGTACTGTACTTCCGTAAGAGCACAAATTCGTTCAACAATTTAACTTTGTAGTCCAACAAGGCTATTCAAGGCACTATCACACAGAATACACTCCTCTGTATTATAGGCCGCCATGTCCTGTGAGCTGTGTTACATATACACATTCATGGTATTTTCATAGATTGGGGTGCGAACATGTTCCAAACAATGTGATGAAACATGAGTATGTGCTGCCTCCTAAGAAAAGCTGTTCCTAATTCAGATGATCAGACTATCAGGCATAACAGTTATCTGAGAAGGCTTTGTTAGAAAGGAATAAGTACTTGCATGCTGCACGATGTTACTTCAAACAAGATTGCACTACAACTTATAAAAATACCACAAATCTGCTCATACACGTGAAAATTCGAAAGCGAGCTGAAACAACAACCCGTGTAACTACCTTAAACACGAATTTACCAAATTCTTGTGAGATTGTGCACATAGCAAAAGTGTGCTTATTTAATCCAATAAATTTCAGACTTCAACGTTGATTGCTGTTCCTTTAAGGAACACAAAAAACGAATGACACTTCTACTTGTAAAATAAACTTTGTTATAGAAATATTTGATTTTCACTACAAAATTAAGGTAAAGCAATCATCACGACAATAAGCGAAACTTGAGTATAGGTAAAATTTCACTGCACTCAGTTTTATGGCAGTCCAAACAAGATGAATGTTGATGACGAAAACTTGAAAAGACCAACAAATCCTATATGTGGAAATGTCGCTGGAGCCAACTTTTCAAATTATGTAATATTTAGCACAATGTAACACTAAGACGATGAGAGAGGCCCTAATTTATTGCCCAAAAACATGCCCTAACTTTACATAAATGATTTATTGCAACCAAAGCACTAAAAAATACAGGGTGAGCATCACGCCTAAAATTTTTGTGCTTCCGTTGCAATAACTGATTTTATTTAAAGCGCACCAGTCTCACCCTTGTGTTATATTGAGCTAAATAATACCTAATGTTTAACAAACAATGCTGAATGTTTTTTCTTGTGCAACCCTTCACCAAGAACTCATGTCTTAATCAAGACAGCAGTGACAAGGAACAGCTGTTTTCATTATAAACACGCCTCCAATTGTGACAACGTTAACTCCGGCAACATTCCATGTTCAAGGGTTACAAACCAAATGATGCATGTTCCATGTCCAAGGTATACTGCACTAAAGTTAAGGGCATAGGCTTCCCACACCTAAGCTAAAAGACAGTGCATGCTATATCTCAATAAGTGCTATGTGTCCGAACAATCTCTCTGTGGTAACAAAAAGATATGCCTACCACTTAATAAGGCTTGGTAGGGCTTGCAGAAAGACCGCTCAAATCGTGCATTGCAATCTGCCCTCTTTTCTGGGACCATGAACAGCTGTTATCGCTGATACATACATAAAAGATACCACAGAAGATTACTTCCCACACAACAAACGTAATAACACACACAGATAGCGAGTACGAAACATGTCTTAGCAAAGCGTATGCCTTAAAAGGTAAATTCTTGAATGAAGGGATCATGGCACATATATAACAGGCAATATTGGACTAGCCCCTTCTTGCTGACAATTGACAGAGTGCCACTGAATGTTTCGCATTCGCAAAAACTACGTAATAACACTACGCAGAGCATGCACATGCGTATGGGTGATATAAATGATGAAAACAATATTTGCAAAGAGCGCATGGTTTATGCGCACATGGCGTGTGCAAGAGAGAGCCGTATATATTGTAATAAATCATAAGTGTAAGCAATTCAGGAAACAAACTGTTGGTACTCTGAAGCAAATTGCCATGTAGTTGGACTTTTGTTCACAGAAGCTATCTGTAGGATATTTTTTTATTAAATAAGCCCTTCGCAAAAATATTATTATTATGAAACTTTCTGTCAACATCTGAAAACATATGAATGAGATCTTTTTGCTTCTAATTTACTGCCTCACAAAAAAAACAATCTTTGAATGCTACACATAGGTTATACATCCTCGTCACACAAGCAAGTAGGCGATACCAGTCCAACACTGATGTAAAAAAGAAAGCGTGAAGATACAACATGAGGCACTACCCAATCAAGCAGCTGTTATACTACATATGCACTGTGCAAGTTATTTGTGGCGGATCACCTGGTACGCTTCAAAGAGAAAACTAAGATTTACATAGCTAACGAAAGTTCACACAAATATTGCAACAAAGGGTGTCATGTACTAGCCTAAATATCTAAATTGAGTTCGTAGATTCTACTACTAACACTTGATATCAACACATCTTCATTTTTAATTTCTTCAAATACAATTTGTCACGCAATGAGGTAACCCAGTTACGTAGTTCAGCGACTTTCTTCAACTTGCCGAAGTTTTGGCATTGACTGTGCACTCTTCAGTTGCCCGTCAACTCGCATAACATTAGTCACTGCTTGTCACATCACGGCGTTGCCGATTGTCCTCGGAAGTATACTAGACATTGAATCACGCGAACAACACGAGTAATCGATAAATGGAGGAGGAAATTACTTTTCAGAGTGAACACAAAGGCGCGCGTCCGATGTGGCAATTTGGAGCGGCAACGTACAGCGAGTCATCGTCCGCCACTCGATCAAAGCAGCAGAACTTCCCGACACGCGGGAACTATGCCGTAGACGAATTCCAAAGGAGGATAAGTATACAATGCATGCAATATCTATCAACACGGCAATTATGTCAGAGCGGACTTGCTGCACATGTGCTTGCGTGAAGCTGGCAGTGAGCCCGCAGTACAACAAGGTCTGTGGCAACTGCTCATTTACAGGCTTATTCAAAATGAGTGTGCAGGTGGCAGCGCTAACGAATCTCTATACAAATATTTTATAATAACTATCAAATGTATTTATAGCTTTTGAACGAAATAAAGCTTTATTTATTATCACTTTGCAATATATGTAGGTATGCAGTTGTATGTATCTTGTTTTCCTTAATAAAAAGGTTTCTTAACTTATGTCGAAAGCGATGGTCATCCCTGAGTCTCTGCAACAGAATGCCAATAAGTACAGATCTCAAGGGCAAAGCTCTTGCAGCAGTGACTTTGTTCATGTGTGCAGAAAAGAGTGAATGGTTTGTATTCCTGCCCTACAGAGAAGAAAGGTGTCGGACCAGGTGTCCGTTCCTTTACGTCTCTACGCAGTAGCGTAGCCAGGGCCTGGCACACTGAGTCCATTACCCATTTCTGCCCTCCCCCTGCCCACGCCTTTCGGGCGATTTTTTTTTCGACATGGCGTATATACAGTGATATGACTATTCGCCTGCTCCCCCCCTCCCCTGAGATCAACGAGGGATTCCATTCCTTCCCCTCCCTTGTTGATCTTTACCTATGCCGCTGTCTCTACGTGACAGCTGCACGATAGTTATAGCGCGAGAACAAAACGACAACACAAACACAAGAAGGACACGAAGGACGCAAGCGCGTGTCCTTCTTGTCTCTGTGTTGTCGTTTTGTTCTGAGGCTATAACTATCCTCATGCCATAGCAACTAGCCCAAGCTGACACACTTCTAAGTGACAGCAAGCGGGTTGACAGCAAAACAGTGGCGGGGTGAGAGGCATGAATGGCCATTAAAACTTCTCTCTCCCTCTACATCACCCCTTCGCTCTCCACCACCTACTTGTGGCAGGGAGGGGAGAGAGGGGCACACATTTGACAGCTGCCACTCCAAGCTGTATTTTTTGTTGTAAAAGTGTGACTGATATTTAAATACGCTTTGAAAAGCTCACTACAACAATACGATGAGTTTATCTCCTGTGCTGCCCTCGGTATCCACTGATCGGCTAATGTAACCATCCCCCTCCATGTAAATGGAAAATTGGCGCGCCTACGCAGCTCTTTGGTGTACTGCTTCAGCGTAAGCGATTGACGCTATGCTTGTTAGTTTTATATACATAATCAAAATTTTCGCGCGCAAAGTTTTAGAAACCACCCCTGAATGCCCCAGTAAAGTTTGCCTCCACATTGCGCTTCAGCCACGAATATCTATTTAATAATAATATTAATATAAAATAATAATAATAATAATAATAATAATAATAATAATAATATTATTATTATTAATAATAGTAATAATAATAATAATAATAATTGTTCAAGACGCGCCTGTACAACCTTATAGTTGTTTCTGGGCACGCTAAACAAATAGGTAAATAATTAATTAAATAGTAAAATCCCAAGCATTAGGTGCCTCAATAAATATCAAATATGACCATTGGTGGCGTCTCGCAACCTGTTGTGTCGGGAACGATGGATGCATGCAAAAACTAATCACCACGAGATGACGGGTCTTTGTAGCGCATATGATAAAGTTATTACATCGCACTCAATCCCATCATAACTTGTTCGAAGTCTGGCTGGCTGATTGGCTACGAAAAACAATGTCTTAACCGAGGAGGCAACGCATAGCCATATTAGTTGCAGAAAGTTTTCGAAGAGCGGTAGCATAAACACATCAACTGATTGCAAAAAAGAAAGAGATGGCTATCGCTTTCGAGTTGTCTTACGTGAATGCATAAGAGACCCTGTATTATTATTATTATTTTCATTATTATTATTAATATTAATGTTATTATTATTATTATTATTATTATTATTATTATTATTATTATTATTATTATTATTATTATTATTATTATTATTATTATTATTATTATTATTATTATTATTATTATTATTATTATTATTATTATTATTTGCTCTTATGGTCTAGCAGACTTTCACTTAAGCATGTGTACGAAGACATTCTCATCATGTCAATGTTATATGTACTGAAACATGATCGAAAAATCTACGGGAATACAAACTGTTTAGGGTTTTCAATTTCCGAAAAACAACATGTAGGTCAATGTTGAGATCAGCAAGTAATTGATTCAGACTTAGGTGCTCGTTAAGAAATCACAGAGCGTCGAAATTTCTGAAGCACTCCACCAGGGCGTTCTTCATAATCATATAGTGATTTTGTGATCTAGAATTCCCGCGATTATTACATTTAGTAGTAAGAAATTGAGTTTTTGTTGACTATAAAAGATTAACGCAAATTGTTTCGTTGTGATGTGTTTTGACATTAGGAGACGCACTGGAAAATCTGCGTACCTTTATAACTAGAAATCCTGGTGCATGTTGTCATCCGAGTCTCCATTGCACACCTGATGCTAAGAGACGTTAGGCTTTGCAGGTTTAATGTCAAACAATTGACTCATTAGGTGTGCATTAGCTGCACATTAGACTCTCAAAATTTATTTTCATAAGTGAGGGTGCTATAAAAACATACTTCATATTATAAAAGACCATGATAAACTTTTTGTTCATTACACGTACAGCTGTCAGCACCTTTAACACGAACACTTCAATTCGTGGCCAGGGCTAGTTTCTTTGATACTGGCCGCGAATTGCTGGGCGCTTTTTCTGAGATAATACCTCGGTAGTCTAGGATATTATGGCACCATGTATGGTTAGCATCTTGGCAACAGAACTCAAACGTACGTGGTGTCAGCGTCAAACAATCTACTCAGGAAACGTGGTGGAGCGTTCGTGTTAGAGGCGCTGACGACTGTACATAATAATGTTAGGAAAAAGAAATCTCATGTTCAAAACCTTTTGATTGCTACGACTTTGAATCAAGCTCGGCTTTCCACTAATAAGGTTTCCTCCACACAGCGTCACGCTTTAATCGCAACTCTCACAACTCCCCGAGCTCATGTCACGTAGCAATAGTTTCTGAACCGCTATTTGTCCGAGACTTCGAGACCTAGTTAAGTAGACCTTAAATCGCATCCCATCTCTTGTGTTCGACATTGACTTACAGACTGTTTCAAACTTTTGGTTAATCTCGAAGCACCAGGCAACGTGATGTGGCCAGCACTGCAGCTATAAGTACGTCACCAGCTCGCGCGTGCGCAAATAATTCAGGGGAGTAGTTTTGAACAGTGTCCACTGCTACACTGGCTCTTGCTTGCTGAATTGCTGGCCAGCGCGCGGAAATCTTTGTTACTTCAGGAACTGGGTCGAAAGTCTGCACTAAACGTTGCATGACGCCAACCTCTCAGCCTTTATTGGTGGCGATGGGGTACTACGAGCAGAATTTTTCAGCACACCTTGTTTGCTCTATCGAAACGCCGAGTGCTGTGTGCGTTCATGAATATTTCTTCACCGCGTGTGCACCGCAGCACACTTAGACGAGGAGACGTGACAATTAACATGCAATGTGTGTTGCCTTGATTTGAATCAGAATAAAAAGCACTGCATAATACGAGTCGTTCTGCTGCGCTGGCTTAAAACACGATAAGACAAATGGTTACAAATTCAGGAATGCTTTAAGCGAGGACAAAGCCTGAACGCTGTTTCTTTACGACGACAGTTTATCGCCACAAGATTCGCTAGCCGGCTCCACATTGTAGTGTAGCGTAGTTCATTAATTTAAGTCGCTTTTTTTTTCTGGTATACAGGACATGGTTGAGCTCGCAAACTACGCAGTATTGCTTTTGTTCAGACAAGAAAAAGATGGAAAAAACGTATGGCATACGAGAACGTGTTTCTTCCAGGTCACTCTGAATCTTGTGAGGCTACGCCCCTATATTTAATTATAGGGGCATGCTGCGGCAAAACACATCGCTGACACCGCGCATTCAATGCTGTGTAGAATGATCGCTATTATCACTGCCGCTTGGGACATGAACTTGGAAGCGTAGAGTGCATTTCGGTGCCGAAAGCTTGTCTTTTCAGTTGTAAATAATTGTCGTCGAGAATAGGCACGTTCGCCTGGTGGTTCTAAACTAAGTCATTTCTTAAATCATTCCCATTTATTTTCTTGTGTTCAACGCGCCAAGCTGCTCAGCATTCACCACTGTATGGTGAATGCTGAGCAGCTTGGCGTCAAATCGAGACTACTCACGGTACATGGTCGTTATTCTGTCTTCCTCATGCAAGCTTACTGCAGCGAGCATAGAATGAAGAAAGATATGCGAATGCACAAAGCGCCTTGATGTTTTTATGGAGCAAAGGAGGAGTGAAATTCAGATTCTTTCTTTGTTGAGAAATCAACTCTCTCCACTCGGTATCCAAGACGCACCATTCGATGTGGTATAGCAACGTACGAGAAAAAACGTGCAGCCGCTGTGGCGATTGACAAACTGGTCGCTTGAAGATGAAGTTAAAACACTCGAGAAGCTTTAGGAGAGCTTAAAAAACTGACATTTAGAGACTGTACAGTTTTTACAAAAATATGATTATCAAAGATAAACAAAACTGTTTGGCAACAAACTATTTTCTGCAGGGTGACGCTATAAGATTTGGCAGATCCGATGGTGCGTAACACCTCAAGCCCGGCTCAGAACGCTTGGCCGAACTCCGGGGCCTCTTATTATTCCTTCGATGCTCCACTATTACACAACTCTTGGCGAACCGTCGCCTGTTTGTGCTCTGATAGGACTATATACTTGGTCAATCGAAAACCTGCTACGAGGTGGTCACCTTGGTGCACGTGAGGGCTCATGCTCTCTTCCCAAATCACGACACCAAAATTTAAATGAAACAAAATATAAAATTTCCCAGATGCAAGGGCCTTCTCAGCGGCGTACAATTATTTATACTTAGAGCTAGACCTACTGGGGTTTGTGGTCATAACAACGGCCTACCTCTAACACGTAAACTTGTTGGTGACAGGGCAGCGATCCGCCTGTACCCTGTGCGCTCTAAGAGGAACCGCTTGCTGTCCGCACATGGGTCGACCTTTGATCTCATTTCAAAAGATTAACACGGAAGTAGTCGAAGACATGCCTATACAACAACATCCAGCAAAGGTGTTGCTTGCACGTGTCGCAAATCTACCCGCTTTCGAGAGATAAACTTCACTGGATCAGGACGAAAGTTCATGGCGATCACCGCGCTTTCGCCACGCACGATGCCATGTTGCAGGTGCTCGAACAGTAAGCGGCTGGGCAGTCAGCCTAACTGATGCGATGGTCAACCCTACCATGCTGGGTTTGACAAGACGCCCATCGATGCACCAGCTGAAAGTGCCGTGAGGCAATCAGGAGGTCGTCGCAATGATGTTTCTAATCCTACCCTATACGTCGCCCACATAGGGGTTGGTTTCTTTATCTTAAGTTATAAAAGAAGCGTGAGCGCTCAATCATCTCGCGTGGGCACACGGTCGTGTCTGCGTGGCCAAAGCAGATCCTGCTGCAGACTTGAACTGCGCGCCGTCGAAGCAATGCTGCATGCCGCAGCAATTGCAGCACATCGGCTGAAATGCTTGATGATTTTGATACGTGGGGTTTCACGTCCCAAAACCACCATATGAATATGAGAGACGCCTTAGTGGAGAGCTACGAAACTTTCGACCACCTGGGGTTCTTTAATGTGCACCCAAATCTGAGCACACGGGCCTACAACAATTCTGCCTCCATCGGAAATGCAGCTGCCACGGCCGCGATGGCCGCAAGGCTTCCCCAAGATTACCACACAAAGTAAATAAAAGAAAATTGAAACTGCCTTGCAACTATTTGTTACCGCGGTCCTACACAAGATTTCCTGAGAGATACCATTTCTAGTGCATCATTATCACAAAGAAAGGCAGCGAGGTTGGCGTTGCACAACGTTTAGGGCAGAAAAGCGTTCGAAGTTGGACAAGTTAGTATGGGAACATATGAAAGACAGAACTGTGCAGGAAAAGGGGACATGAAGAAAGAAAGCACACGCGAGTTTGTCGTTCCTTCTTCGTATCTCATCTTGTGGCGCATATAATTCTAGAAATGATTAGTGGGGGAAATCAGCCCCGTTCCCACAATACCAAAGGTATCAGTGCGCTGGCCAACAATGAGGCACGCACCTTTCCCTGCACTGTAAACCAAATTACACCCGTATAGGTGAAATATAGTGTCGATATCTCACACCCTACACCCCACAAAACGGGTGTAGCAAGCACAACTACACCTATACAATAGGTGGATTTTCTAATTTCCACTCATGGTGAAAATATTTTTCGGGGTGTAAAACCAAATTTACACCCATGTGGGCTTAAAGAAAAAAGGATGAAAAGCGAATTTGCACCTAAGTAATCTTAAGAGCATGAGGTTGTAATCTTCCTTTCAACCCTACCAGCATTAAAAAGAGAAGTAATGTATGGGTGTAATTCATTCAGAGAGTAAAAGGGTGTGGAAGTGTTCATGCAGAATTACGCCCCAACACTTATGCGAAAAATAGCATAATTGAAGTGTTACCTCCTGCCAGTAGGCCTTCGTGTAAGCACTAGAAAACTTACCCTTTAGCTCGCCCTTTCAGGCGCAGATGCCCTATTGTAGTGGCTCCTGCTACAGTGTGGAAATCCTGACCCTAGCCCTGGTTTTACGGTGCATATATATAAAGCACGGCATATAAGACTCTCACATATAACATGTAATCCGAGCTGAATGTCAAGGCGTCACTCGAAATGAGCTTTCACACATAGCAAAACGTTCACAAAGTCATCCAATAGTGCAAAATGAGAGAGTGAAACATTTCTTGCATTAGGCTTGTGAGTGAAGGTGGGAGGGTCCCTTATTCCAGGAACCCTTTAGCCAGGACGTCCCGCTGAACTCGAGCGACAACTTGACACTGCTCGACCAGGTCCGACTGGGAGATCGCAGCCTCCCATGCTTCACTGAGGAGGTCTTGGTCCGCATCTGGTGCAGCTACTTGTAGGCTTTGAACGCTTACTTTGCACTGCAGTAGGAGGTGCGCCAGATGTCGGCCGCATTGCAGAGAGAACAGCTGTAGCTGTGCAACGTTGGCCACATATGGTGCAATAGTACGCCATGGGTGAACGTGTTGCTTTGAAGACGCTTCTAGTCAGGGCCTTCATTTCCTGTGAATTTTCCACGTGGCGCAGGGTATCACCGGCGTTCGAGCCGATAATGTCACAGCAATGCATGATACGATAGTGGTACGGGTTCTTCTGCCTCTGATTCTCTCGTTGAGTGTGAGGTGCCTCGGATCTCACACAGGAATGTCCGGTTGACGAATTCACGGGCGACGGTATGTGCTGCTTCCATTGTGTCTAGACCTTCATGACCCGGAATTCACACAAAGCATGTGTAGGGAGGAGGATGTGTAGAGAGGTGGCACAAAATGAAATCAAGCTTTATTTTGTTAAACACAGAGCACCTACAGGCTTTAGAGACCAATCGTAACTTAATCAACAACCTTTTTTTCAAATGTGCAGAGCAGAATGTCATTCCCAACATAAGAAGAACGGAAATTGGACGTCAATGGTATGGCATGGAGCTTTAACAATTAAGGCATGTGTATAAATGTACAACAGAAGAGCCTTTGTTTGCACCTATAGAAGAACTAATTATAACATGCTTCAATGCAACACAAACGTACAGTGCAGTGAAGCATACAAACAGCACAAAGAGTGCAATGCAGCATGTCCTATTTCCCCAATATACTAAAATAATATATCAAAGCACACTGCGATTACCGCTTTGATACGCCACATTTTGCATGTGTTGTGGCATGTCTTACGCATAATATATAAGGCTAGTGATATTCTATTGAATGAAGTCACAAAACAATCTTAAAATGACATTTTCATTTCACAGTAACCCTTGTGCGTTAAGGCATTCGGAATACTGGAGAAACAATAAAACAGGAGTGAAAACAACAGGCAAAATTACTGCGACATAACAGTGTCACTGCATTCTAATCATGCAGAATACTTGATGTAAAGGCGTAAAATATTAAACACATCACATAATAACTTGCTGCCCTGAAACAATGCATCATGAAAGACCATAAAATCAACACACAAATCTGGGTTAAAGAATAACCACTTACAGCAAGCAGCTGTGGAACGGCCGAGATAAGATCTGGATGAATATTTTGGAGCATCATATCTTACTTTTCTAGGAAACATATATATTTGGAGCAGGTTTCAGAAACAAACGCAGCATTTTCATCCTGAAATTCTAAATTTACAGTAATGACTGATATGTGGAGCTTAAGGTCGCAAAATAACTATATAATTGTGAGAACGCCGTAGTGGAGGGCTCCGGAAACTTCGCCCACCTGGGGTTCCTTAGCGTGCGTTCATATCTGAGCAGACGGGCCAACCCTATTTCTGACTCCATCGGAAATGCTGCCGGCGCAGCCGGGATTCAATCCCGCGATCTGCGTGTCGGCATCCGAGTACCTTAGCTGCTAGACCACCACGTGAGGGCTCTAAACATAAAGTAGTACAAATATTCAGATTGAATCACACAAAAGTAAAAATACAAGTAGAATATACATTTACCATCGGCTAATTCAATCAAAATACACGAGAGCACAAGTGTTTCAATAAAAGCAGTCTCTCGAGCTGTCCCACAGTGCAAACATTGCTAAATCTCGCACTAGCGTTTGCTGAGCTTGTCAAACTGTTTGACAGGCGACTTATAAATTTGAGAGATTTGTAAAAGAGCTGCTCAAGGGCGTAACAAAAAGAAAAAAAGGAGGCATGCAATTTTATTTATCGTTCCTCAAGGCCACAAAAACATCATAAATTACCTGAAAGATGGCGAGCACTCACACTCACAAAGATGACGAGCACTCACTCGTTATTGTGTGACATCTGCATGCGTGAGTAATAACGAGAAAAAGTATTTTGTGTCCTGTGACAGCGGGTATTAGTAGCCACTCCCAAAACATGAGGTACTTTTTGGCAGAGCAAAAGTGTACTGTGGCGAAAGCGACGCAAAAAGCGTTGTGCACGTCTCAGAAAGGGGCACGGAATTGTTTTTTTTTACCGCTCTACTTTTTTTGTTGTGAGGCTAGGGTATAGTCATATAAAAAATAGAAATATGGTTGGCGCATCTATGTTAGATTGAACGATGATAGCCCCGGCGTGGTGGTCTGGTGTCTAGGGTACTCGGCTGCATTTTTTATGGATGTGAAAATGCTGTTGGCCTGTTTGCTCCCATTTGGGTGCACAAGAACTCCCAGTGGTCAAAATTTTCGAGCACTCTACGAAGGCGTCTCATAACCAAATGGTGGTTTTAGGAAGTTAAACTACACATATCAATCAATTGGATGGTGACGCACAATTTTACGGCGATTACTAGACTTTATATTTCTTGATAAAATTAGCAATACTGAGAAAATATTTACGCTGGTGGGGCATTTACAACGGTCTTGTGCAAAGAAATTGTATCCAATTGACCCAATTGGCACAGCTGTTGTGCTCTTGAGCAAGCAAATATGAACACGAAAATATCATGCAGTATTACACTATGAACATTAAACATGTGCTGCAAATAGACATGAATGTCTGAGTTGAATAGTCAATTTCGCGACAAAAACCACACCCACAAAAACGAAGAAAACATATAGACAAGACGGGTGCTCACTAGCAACTGTTTGTACTCTATATTCATAAGGTTACACACAATTTTAAAAAGTGGCGAGTCGGCATGAAGTACTGCTGGTGTTCACTGCCCCTAACAAACCAGCTAACTTGTGCCGGTGTATCACTGGAAATTATGCTCAGCAGCTTAAAGGCTGTTAAAAGAAGCATGCGTGACCATTCATGGGGTCTGCCACTGAAGCGGTCTATCGAAAACCCCGATCGTGCGGAAAGAGACATGTTATCCAGACGGCGGGGCGCTGCGCTCTTACGCTCTTACGGTAAAGAATAATGACGGTGCCCATTCAAGCGCACGTGTCACTTCAAGTGGATTCACACCAAGAGAAAGTTTGGAGGCCTTTCACACAAGAAATGGGGTATCAATTGCATTAGCGAAACTTCACTCATCCTCTATGAGTAAAAGTCACGGTATGTAGCGATCATGTGTCCAATAGCGTGATTAGGTAAGCGACAGCCAGAGTGCGTTGCACATTGCATTGGTGAAAGTCGGGTTTATATCAGCCTGTTTCTTCAAAGAATAAACAATTGCAAATGAGCACTCATCCCATTTTTGTGTTTTTTTCGTTTCTATGGTCGTAATTTTGGCGAAATATATAACTAGTATTTATTTCAGACATGCACCCACTATCGAAACAGCGAGATCTACTAGATATGACTGCCGTTGCTGCACTTGTAAACACCTACAGCAAGTGCAGCTGGCTTAGAACTGTGAAAATAGCAGAAATGTACAGCGCCTGAGAGGAGGCACTTTAATATATTTTTGGAGTATAGAGGGCGTAATAAACAGATTACCTTCTGCTGTGTTTATGACATGTTATTTAGGTCATTCCATGCCAAACGTCCTGGCATTTCGGCGTTCATCTGAAATGTATTTGAAAACTGTTGTCTGATTAACTCCGTTGAAAGCAGTGAAACAGTGGAATATTTTTGAGAAAAAATGTTTGGTAGCGTGGGTACCTTCGACACTTCCCGGAATGTCGTTTGTGTGTTGCATGTGGAAATATTTATTAAAAAAACACTCTATATAAAACTTGGTCTACATGTTGAATCAAGCTCGTGTGTAAGGTGTCTGAAGCTCAGTATTATTAGGGCAATTTTATGGCGCGTACGCGTCAATTAATTTATCCGAAATGTGCCATGTTTGCAATTTTTCTGTTTATGTTTTTCAATTTAGGTTCGAAGGTGATTTTTAATAGGACCACTCGACGGTGCAAATCGCGCCTCAATATAGACAAAAGTGACGGTTCTGCGAAATTTGTGTTTTTTGTCTCGTGATGCTTAGCAGCTTGAGAGGTCTCAAAATAGAACTTTTGTTTAGTAAGCATTCCCTACTAAGATATTCATACAGAGTGCAGTACTGCAGTAGAAAAAACTCAAACACATTTGGGCTAAGATCTTTTGTTTACTGGGCACAGGTACAGCCAATGAACAATTTATTATTCGACTCGCGGTATGCTCCATTCGTGCACGTCTCGACTCCGTGACAGTATATAACTGTGTCCGTCAGTCCGTACGTACGTCTGTTCGTTTGTCTGTCTGTCCATCAATCCGTTTGTCTGTCGTCTGTCTGTTCGTCCGTCCATTCGTATGTTCATCCGTTCGTCCGTCTTACATATTTTCATTTACAAGTACGGCCATTCTCCGGACATTCCAAGGACTAAAACTAGAAGTCGCTCTAACATACAGGAGACGCGCGACTCACGCCTTAAAGGGATTCACACCCAAAACAATGGCATCGTCTACATAGAAGAGACACGACTCCCACTTTAGCTCTGACAGCACGCGGCTCATCATTTTTTTAAACGTCGCTGGTGCAGAGCACAATCCGAGCGATAGCACTTAAAGTTCTTAGAGGCCATCAGGGGTTACGAGGTTGAAGTCGGTACATTGAGACGTCTCTGTGTGAGAGAGGGTTACAATTTTTCTTCGTGACTTTGTCAAGAATCCGGTAATTCGCCCAACATCAAAAAGTGCCATCCTTCTTCTTAACCAGTACGACTGGCGACGCCTATAGACTACTCGAGAGTTGCATTACGTCATCTTCAAGCACTTAGTTCACCTGAGAACGTATCGCCTCTTCTTCTTTTAGCGACTTGCGGTATGCGTGATGATGTACTGGCGATTCAGTCGGGTTCGTTATAATGCCGTTCTTCATGTTTGGGGTTTGCTTGATTTTCGAAGTGGACGCAAAACAGTCACTGAACGCACGTAAAATCATGCGTATCTACTCCTGCTGCGCAGAGCACAGCTAGCGATTTACATCGACTGCAGTGGCCAATGCAGCGTCCCATCTGGTGGTAGTAGCAATCGGAGCGATAGCACAACGCGCTTCGGCACGAATGGCTTCGAAGTGCGGTATCGTTGTTCGCATCACCGAGTGTTCTTACTCACTGCTGAAATTCTTGTCCAAAAGCTGAGTCCTCTAATATTTCAGTTCGACAATAACGCGTCCACTGCATATTTGCCGAGACAAAGCGCGGATAAGTTATGTTCGGCGGTACCGCTACTGAAGTTATCTCAGTCACTCTCCACGACTACCAACATGCTGGCTCGCTGCGGAAGTACGACGGTGTCTTCAACCAATTCCTTCATTCATCCAATCAATTTTTATTTAGAGAGAAAACGAAGATTCGCCTAGGTTGATGGGACTAAGAGCAGATTACCTCTGCCTGACTAAGGTTCCTCCAATGATACGTTTGGTCATTTGAAGTGAAACAAATATGAAAGTTTCTTTCTTATTTCCAATGAGGAAACACAAAAATCAAATGAAAAATATTAACACCTGTCCAAACATAGGTTATAAAATAACGCATTACATTCATCACCAATTTGAAGTAGCAAGACGAAAAATATAAAAAATGATATCATGAGATATTTTAGGACAGGATCACTGAGTGCTATACAGAAATACATTTGAAAAGAAAAAAGAGCACCTTTCATCAAATATATAAAAGTACGAAACACAAATGGGTATCTGTATAAAATAATGCATTTGTGGCTCTATACAAATAAAAAAGCACATCCTAACTGTTTTCTTCACACTGTGTTTAGTATTACGTTCTTCTAAAAGTTTACAGACACAGCTATATTTGTGGAGTAAAGAAGGTACTTAATATATTAATTGCTTACCGTAAGTTGTTCTGAATATAGACAATCGAAAACGATCAAAGCGTAGATCATAAAAAATATCGCCTGGGTATCAAATCTCCACGTAACGTTCAACGGTGTTTCGTATTTATTAATAAAATATAAGCTGAGTTTAAGATTTTATAATTCTTAGACAGTAAGTATCTGAAGTTTGCCAAAAAAATTGAAGAGTACATTCTCCAGGTAGAAGATTTCTATAAAGCGTACATAGCTTTTATTCTAAAAGTAAAAGCCTGTTAGACTGGTTTTTAAAGTTGTGCCCCAAATAAAAGACTATATACATGGGAATGAACTAAAGAATTATAAACCAGAAGCTTTAAAAAATTTGGAACAAGGAATCAAAGTTTGTGCAAAACAGAAATTTATTGAGACATATTCCCTTGTGCTTTGAATATTTGGGGCGTGCAGCTCAGGTGCTCATTGAAAAGCACAACTGAAAAATAAACAAAGGAAGTCGTTGCACCTAATTTAAAACCAGAGAAAAACCTTGTTATCTTCACAGTTGTTTTTGATCTTCAGTAAAATCAATGTAGCTTTACTAACATTCAATTGTAGTTGGTTCGAATCTAGCCATTACGAAAGTAAGACCAGGTATTCATTCGCTTTTTTCTCTAGATCTCTTAAACAGCTGCCCGAAAAGAACAAGCTTGTATCATCTGAATACATAACTGTAGAGGAAATCACACGCGTGTGAACGATAACATTTACATAAATTTAAACAATAAAGGACCCAGTATAGATCCCAGAAGTAAGGCAAATGGTCCTGGTGTAACTGCAAATCCTACCCGTGAACACATGCATATTGTAACTTGTCTGGTAATATTCTACGGACTAACTCTAGAACGATACCTCGACTGCCGTATTACGGCAATTTTTCGAACAGAATAACATGCTGAACATGGTCTAATGCCTATCATATGTCTATAAATTATTAAACAATGAATTCCTTGTTCTGTATATATTTAGCGATCTGCTCTTTTATCTCAAGTAATTCCATATCTTTAGATTTTTTTGCTCGAAAGCCTAATTGCTGCCAGGCAAGTAATTCATCATCAATTAGACATTCAAAGTGCTGTGGTATGCGACACCGTATTTTTTTTTTCTTGGCGTGTGGTTGTCAGAAAATGCTACAGGCAATAATAATGGCTCCATGCTTGCGAAGTAAATTAATCCTTAGAATTAGTTCTTGGGGGGGGCATTCTTTCAAGATGTCGAAGGAAGCAAGGCCAACTATTTCGAACGCGTGCAGTGCTTCATCTCAGCATGTCAATAGGTGACCTTTTGAAGTTCGCACGTTCGGTGCATGTCCCCAAGGTGTCGTTACCCTTCGAAGTTGCGCTTATCATGGGTAATTAGTGCCCCTGTATACGAAAGCTATTAGCGGTGGTTGTCAATAGGAACGGATTCGAGCAAAAGGTTTGTCGTACAAGGCGCACGTCGGCGAAAGGAAGCCGTCTGGTGTCGCAAGGGACTTCGGAGGAGGGTCTTATAACCGTCAATCAACAATCAACCGTGTGGACTGCTAGCGTGATTGGTGGTCGCTGAATACTGGGAGACCCCTGGCTTGCCAAGTACACGAAAATAGTACGGGGCCACTGACCCTTCCGTGGCCTAACGATGTAAGCCAGGAAGGCCCATGCGCCGATATGCATTCTCACGATAGTGGTGACCAGGTTCACCACAATAACAATAAACAGGCCGATTGTCGGGAGCAAACCACACACTCGATTTCCGTAAGATAAGTGGTGGGCTTCCGTACTGCAGTTGGCCTGAGTATAACGGCATCGCCAGCTGGATGGGCGGACGGGACGGAGAGTCGACAAGTGGTTTGGAAGTAGCTAGCGCTTCCGCGTACATTAAAAGTGGAGCCTGGGCTAAACGTGAAATCGCCGTTGGATGAACCAGGTTCTGGACTGGTTCGCAGACAATATCCGTTAAAGTGGCCACTTGGAGCCAAAGAGACACTACGTGAAGCTTTTTTCAGCTCCTCGCAAACAATACTGCGCACGTGCTCCGTAAGGCCTGTTACGAACGTGGTGACAGGTGTTGCAGGGGCGATGACACACACGAATAACTGCTGGGGCGCTCATACAGACACGATTGCTGCCTCAGCGTTTGCTTCATCGTCGTGGCTTAGTGACGTAAATGCGCTAAAGTGCTAGGGAGGGGAGGGGGGGTTGCGCAGTAGTCCTGAAAAAAAACTCCTCTTTTCCACGATGCATCGGTAGGCACACCTCCTTTTTTTCGGGCATTTCGCATTCCACTCGCCTGAACAGCCGTGACATGTCCTTAATGAACATGGCAATGCTGGGTGCAGAACACTGGGCAGGTTACCATAGTGGCTTCAAGGTTCTCCAACGAAGTGCGTACCGAGCCCTCTAGATAAAAGCTCATATACCAAAGCTTGCGATGCTCAATCTATTTGTTGACGCTGGCGCAATAATTGTAGTCGTCAAGCCACTCGTCGACGTCCTCTCAAGGGTCACCGTGAAAGGGCTCCGGGTTCGCGGGCGTTGGAAATCTATGCAGGAAACAAATTAGATGTCTCTTTTGTCTCTGTACCTGCAATTACCAAACTTTTATCGAATTGTGAGATGGTACCGAGTTCGAGGGTTTGGCTTTGCTTCCGCGGCTACGCCGAAAGTCGGCTCGTATTTTAACGAGTCACTATTGCTGGGATTTTTCTGCCGACTGCAGCGCATACAAGACTACCCAGCATCTCTATTAGAAGTTTTCAAGTGACTGCCGATAAGACACAGCGTGTGCTCGCACGAGCACTGCACATCGAGTCGAACAAATTACCAGACACACGAGCTTATTGTGTAGTGTTCTCTGTCCTCTACGATTTCACACCAAGGCACATACACATAGTGGCATAGCCCAATCTCATTCCATGCCTGTGGCTATATGTTTGTGTATGACTGATATACTGATGCAAGTTACACGAAGTCTCATAACTTTCTCACGCGACCTCATATTCCCTCCAGACAGGTCATGGCAATGCACTCGTGAACACCTTTCGTTGTGCGAGTTGGAACAAGTCAATCGTAATGTAGTGCAGTGCAAAACGCAGACAATCAACAAGTAACGGGACGCGTACACATCGCAATGATTCAACTAAAGCTTATTACATTCAGGTGCAACGTATATATACACACAGGCAAAGCAAAGAAAGATTGAACATTTTGGTATTTAGTCAGCAGATTTGGCAGGTCACGAACAGGATGCCATGTAAGTCTGAAAGGTCTTCCAAGACGAGCTCTAACCACTTGAGGTCACGTACGAGCTCTCTAAATGTAAAACCAACACGTTTCTAGACTTGTTTTTTTTTAAACAGAAAAGCTCTTGGCGGTATTAGGCACGGGCTCAGAACCCATTGCTTTCTTCTCGTTGGGGCACTCGAAACTACTAAAAAGGGCAATGGCACAATCAGCCTTGCAGAAGGCCTTGTGCAACTCATGTCACCACATTATGCATGATTCCTTTTTGGAGCAGGTGACTAGCCTAAGGTCGCAAGGTTCACTCCGAACTTTGTGCTGTTTGGGACTGAAAGCCTGCTTCGGGTCGTCAGGGATCCCAGGAAAAAAGAAGAGTGCAGAATGAGAACCATGATAAAAGATAAGAAGAAGACACCTGTGATGCCTTACAGGCATTGCGTCTTGCACAGGCTTAAGATAATTGGATAAAGCGTGGGCTTCGTGCGATTTCCTCAGCCCCTGAAAAGCTTTCTGGCCTGTGCAGCTCGACCTCTCGAATGAGAGAGAAAAGAGGCTGTCCCACAGAGGATAAACGAAAGTCTGTACCATGCATTTAAGGCGTCGTACATTTCATGCCTCTGACGTGTTGTAGAAAGTACGTAGGTCAGGCGGTACGCTGTCTGAGTGAGACTTCGCGAGCACCATAACAGCGTTTACACCGCAGTGGCGGCGAACCTCGGTAATCATGTGAGGAATTGCAAGTGCAGCCCAATTTTTGAAAACACCGCAGTCCTTGTACGCAATCAAGACCAAAGGGGGAGAGAAATCTTCGAGTCTGAGAAAATCAAACGGTCTGCCCTATTGCAAAAGCCAGTGGTACTGGGTACCAGCGTCCAGCGCCATGTCTGAATATGGGCGCAGTGTCGTGCTGAACACTGGGGTTCTCGCAGCATGGACTGGGAGGCGCTGTGAAAAATGATTTGAGAGGGTTAAAACGAGGGCGCCTATTCTCCCTAAATAAACAAATAAATAAATATTATGTAAAAGAAGTGCATCTCGAGCATTTAGAATTAAAAGAAATGTTTCCCGACAGGATTCGCACTCGTCACTTTCCGATTTACAACTGAGTACTCACCGACTACGCCACACCAGAAGACGGAGTGAAATGTATAATGTATATGAATGACTAATTATCAAAGGACACGCTAATAGACTTCATGATTACAAGTCGCACAGTCAAGATGGACTTGATATTTCTTTCAAACCCCTACATGCATCTTTTTTACACTAAAGAATGGCTGCGGGCGCCAAATGAATGCATATCTTAACTCTGGAAGGAATGCACATCTTAACTCCGAAAAAATTCAAATGACTTTATGAGCAGCCACAGATTGCCGGCTGTTATTGCCGATTTGTTTCGTTGATAGCCGTTTCTCGCTCTTGCTGCAAGTTCACCTGTACAGAGCTCTTACGATGACTTGTTTGATGCATTAGTTCCCACAGGATTGAATATTGTGCAGTGTTCTTATCGTGTTCGTGAGTTTTAGGTTCAGTGTTGTGTTCGAGTTTCGGTTTAGGCCACACGAGATTCCACCACCAGCTGGTCGAGCAGCAGCCCACGTGACAAGGGCACACTGCCCTCTTCAAAATAAAAAGAGAACCACCGCCTTCATGTACAAGCAGTGTGCTTCTAATAAACGAACCGAACATACGTCAGTAGCAAATCTCACACAAGCGACGTTATGGTAGCATCGTCATGACATCACTTAGGTCTATATCTACAACTAAAAAAACACCCAACAATATACTACTGCAATGCGCTGAAAGAGTATGTAATTGTTTTAATTCACTAAAGCTTACTGAATTACCAACCGAAAATCACGTGTTCATACGTGTACTAGTCGGAGAAGTACCGGCTACAAAGCACCCGGCAGCTTACGGTGCCAGCCTGCGTTGTTGAAAGCACGGCAGATCCATCATTGTTGCTCCCTGTGCGATCACCGCACACAAAAAATGTTGATTTAGGTTGACAGATGTCTGAACTATACTTTACAGTCCTTCTAACAGACTTGCGCGACCTATTTCTCACTAGGACGGGGCGTTGGGTAAGCCCGCTTTCGAAGCAGAGCAGTTGCGACGCTTGAAGTTTCTTCATTTGAGCTTCAGAAGAGTTCTAACTGCTGCGTGAAAGCAGTACTTCAATTAAGTAGAAGGCAAGCATTGTCAGAATTGTATTGTCGTTGCGGCGATGTCGAGCGAAAGCTCTTCTTCTGGTCTGCGCTGGCAGTACAGGGGGTGTGCCAGGGTCCAGATTGGCAGGTATATCAAAACATACTACTAAACAATCGCCCATGAAAATACTAATGCAATGCTCTGAAAAAGTATGCTAGTGTGTTCCTTCACTAAAGCGCACGAAATTACCAGCTGAAAATTGTGCGTTCTTACTTACGAATCTCAGAAGTACTGGTACAGCTACTGCACCCGGAAGCTGTCGGTGACAGCCTGCATTGCCGAAAGCGCGACGCAACGATCGTCGTCACTCTTTGTGGTGGTACTGCACACCAAGCAAAAAGGTTGATATAGGTTGAAGGCAGTTTAGGCTATACGTTACAGTGGTTCTCACACTTTAAAATTGTGTGCATTTAAAGAAAAAGCGCAGGCAACATGTACACCGATGCTGCAAGCCCGACGGGCTTATTGCTCGTTTTTGGGGCACGTGGTCAGACCGCTCTTGGAGCAGCTGAGTTGAGATGCTTGAACTTCCTACATTTAAACTTCGAAATATTTCTAAATCTTACGTGCAGCAAGTTGAACGACAAGAAATACCACACACGCACTTACAGGGCGGCGACACCTCACGGCAGCTGTTTTCTTGTCTCCGCTGGGAAAGATTATGAGTTCGTCGAGAAAGCTCACTTACGTGTCATCAATTTGCTGGCGTAAACGATAGGCTGTTTTGTTAGAAGTGGCGACCTCCTGGATAATATAAACACTGTAACTAGGAATCGTTACAACGATACATCAGTGATGCGAAATTGGCATATGCAGTATGCGGAAGAGGCATGCAAAGAAACAATATTTTCTGCAATGCGCGAGCGCCGCAAGAATTACTCCTGTTATTGACACTATGAATTACACAAAGAAAGCGTTCTAGGAAGCAAAATCTCCACCATTTGCTGCTTAAAAGTTATTTCTTTATCTTTTTTTCAAAAGAAAACAATAAAGATAAGTGTGCTTTCGCATATTACAGGTAAATATCATGATGTGTGAAATGCGATATAGCCAGGAATTCTCAGGATCTGTTGCACTAGCGTCTGTCCGTGCCGTTGAATTAAGCGTTTTATATTCAGCGATACCGAAACATACCACTGCACACGCTACGTAAACGTGCACGTAATGCTGGTAGAATCAGTGCGTGCTCTAGTATGCACAAGCGCACTCCGGTGGGAATTCCAGCGCGCCCAGCGCATCCCAGTGTACACCAGAGTCACAGTGGTCAAGCCAGCGCCCCACCAGTGCGACCGAGCTATTTCCCAGTGCTCCCAACCATGCGCCAGTAAATACCAGCGTGTACCAGTGTTTCTAACGGGTACCAGTGCCAAGAAAAAAAACTTCGCAGATCACACGTACCTGGGAATCGACGTTATGCGAAGCATGCGGAGGAAAGGCCACCGTTTTGCGATTTTTGCTATTGAGCAACACGTAAAGAAATGACGCTGAACATATGTACAAATGCTGAACACACAGACATATTTTGAAGAGTTGCAGATGTTTACATAACGAGTTGTTCGCGCTTGCGCAACTATGCCAACTGGAACATGCGTATTAGCAACACAAGAAGCTCAAATGAAGTGATCATGCTCGCGAAGATGCTCGCCCTGCAGACTACTACATAAATCAACTTCTGTGCTTGGCAACTAACCACAATTGACCTTAACCTGACGTGATGGTTGCATCAAAGGAGTACACACGAATTGTTTCTAAAATTTGGTAGGCAGCACTGCAACTACCTCTGGCAATTCACGAAGATAGCGTCTTTTTAAAAAAATGTTCCAAGACCTGGCATAGCTCTGTAGTAAAATGTTTATATGCTGCGCAAAACGCTTGGGTTTGATTCCATCTGACACCCTGACATTTATTCGTTGCGATCGTCGGGTCGACGCTACCGACTTCAAGTATTTCTTAATGCTCGCGCGTTAAGATTGCACACGTGTCAAGTGTCAGTCACTTGTTGCACATACCCGAGGCCGTTGGGTATGTGCAACCTATCAAGCGCTTGACCAGCGCTTGATAGGTTGAGGCGGCAGACGCTGGCGATGTCTCCTTAGCTGGAGTCACGCGCTGACCAGCTGGACGACGCTTGGCGGAAGACGAGGTAGCCCTTGCTTTAGCAAGAACGGCGGCGGCTTAATAATGCTGGCTCGTTCCAAGGAGGCGATCACCACCCGGAAGGTTCCGGCCTCCACGGGCGGTTGGGATCGGAGTCGAAGCTCGGGCACCTTGGACGTGACCTTGAACAGTCACTTCCGGAACCCTGGACGGCCGCATACTTCCAAGTACACCATGGGAAGTTGGAGCGTCCTGGTCATGCCTGACTTCTCGCAGTCGGGTCTCGAACCCGACACCGCAGTCGCGTGCCACCCAGGATTTTTAATCCAGCCTGCTAGACCTCGTTCTGCCCTCGATTCATCTTCCTCTGATTCCTTCTTATGCCTTGGACGCAACCTTCCGCGCAAACTTTCTCTTCCTTTTGGTGGGACGCAGTTTCATGCGTGACGTTTCACGCCAACGTCATTATCGTCTTTCCGCCGCTCAATCGAGAAGCGCCACTGCCGTTGCCTCCGAGCACGTTGTACATAACACCACAGTGCCACCACACTTCACAGACTCCACCACGTCATTATACTACACCAACGTAGGCCCCTTTTTGGGAAAGATTTTCTGCACAGAAAACCGCTGCTCAGTTCTTAGATAAAGTCACTCAAAGCACACACATACACAGTAGGCCGATAAGCAAAGTTGTCCAGTAGCATTATGTCGGCGGTTTCCTGCATTAACAAGTAATCTCACCATGCTTAAATAATTGCACCAGTGCATAGTCACTGAATTCAGTTTATGTATTCCGCCCCTACATTCTCAGACTACTTCATGTGCTCTACGAGAATTCATATTCCTGCAGGGCAAAATTCTATCACAAGGCTGTGTTATAGAGATGTTTTGCCTGCGACAAATATTTCAAGGGTTGATGATCGGTCAGAACTACAAAAGAGATTCTGTATAAATATATAATAAATTTTTCTGTAGCCCACGCAAGCGCTAATTACTCCCGTTCTATAGCCGAGTACATCTGTCAAATAGCGTATGAGACTGGGTGTAACATCGAGTCATGGTCTTGCATAAGGACTGCGCCCATGCATGTATCGGAAGCATCACTGCCTAGTATAAGGGTCATTTGACATCCGGAGTGTTTACAAAGGCACTTGGGTGAGCGCCTTCTTGAGCTTTCCCGTTATTTCGGAAAAGACGTCTTCGTGACTTGCCAAGATCTCGCGAAGTTGTTTACGCTGGCTTTCTTGGAGGTTTAGGCCAAGTTTAAGCGCTTCTATACCAGAGCTCGCAGTAACCTTAAGGGTAGGTATAGGCCTAACGGTCTCTTTCTCCTCCACTGCAATAAAGGTTGTCGACTGTGATGCGCTTTCAGGATAAGCTCTTCATAACGTTTCAACATATTGATAAGGAAGAGCTTAGTATTTTGGCCCATGTTCAGGAAGTATTCAGTTTCCTTTGTTTCTGATGCAGTGGAAGGGTCCCTTTCACTGCATCAGTAGCTTCTTCTCTGTACTTCGAAGCAATATGAGGGCTCGATCACCTATGTTCTGTTGACGGGTTTTAGTTCCTCGGTCATAATACTTCTTCTGGGTCGCTTTGGCACTGGACAAGTTCTCTTGTGCCAACGTTATGGTCTTTTCTAAACGATTTCTGAGGTCTAAGACATAGACTTACGTGGCCTTTACTTCTTAATGTATATGAGCTCCTGATTAAAACTGTTTCAGTATGCTTAGCGGTCCTCGCACATGTTTGCCATACAACAACTCGAATGCCGAAAAGCCCGTACTGGTCTGCGGTACTTCGCAGTACGCAAAGAGCAGAGATGTCAACAATTGATTCTATGACTTGGGTTCTTCTTGACTCAATTTCGGCAGCATTTGCTTCAACGTACGACTGAATCGCTCCACCAAACCATTACACATGGGATGGTAAGGCATCGATCTGAGATGCTTAATGGCTAACAAAGTGTTCTCTTCTCTCATTAGCTCAGACCTAAAGCATGACGCTTGATCGCGTAGTATCTCAATAGGAAACCCAATGCGAGAAAACATTTCGTATAATTCGTCGGTGGCAGTAGTGTAATCAATCGACGACAGAGCTACCGCCTGTGGGTATGAAGTATAGAAGTATAACTGAGTCAGTATGTAGCGGTTCGCCCAATGCGATGTTTGCTTTAAAGGTCCTATGATGTCCACCGCCACTCTTTCAAAAGGAGCCTCAATTAAAGGTATGCGACCAAGTGGGGCCTTTCCAGCCTTATTTTTAGGATAGGTCCACTGGCGTATGTCGCAAGAGCGTAAATATCTGTTCACTGCTTCCTGAATGCCAGGCCAATAGAATGCGCCTAAAACTCGGTCGATGGTCCTTTTTATTCCCTGATGCCCGACATCAAGGTTTTGTGAGCCAAAGCCAAAACTTGACCACGCAGATTTGGGGGTAGCACCACTTGCTGGATCATTTTGTCGTAGGGTCCCCGGTAGCAACGGTATAGAATTCCCTTTTCTATCTTGAACGAGTGAGTTGCACAGTTTCCTCGAAACACTTGACCAACTTTCTTTCTACATGAGTCTAAAGTTCTGACTTCTTTTTGAGCTTTACTCACATCCTCTCTGGTCAAATTGAATGTCTTCATGTCGACCTTAGATGCTGTCGACCAATCTCAGTCCTTGACACCAACCACCAAAAAATGTGGCAAACCTTCTTTCTTCGTTCCTTCTCCACATGAACCTGCCGATTTGGCTCACTACCCGGAATTCTATCTTTCCACATTTCGTCGGGATTTTGGACTTGCCTTGCTCCTGGAATATTGCCAATGATGACATCGTACAAAGCTCATGCATTTCACCACTGAAATACCCGAAAAATCGGGTCACCAGTTTTCAAACTTTGCCTCCGGAACGGTATTACTACTGCCACCAGGGAGAAACAACGTATCAGTAGTACCTTTTAGAGCTTCATCCTGCTCCAGAGCTCGACGGACTACTTGCTTACTGCTTCCTGTGTCTCGTAGCACTGAGACCATCTGACCAAACACTCGGCCCTGCAAAACCAGCATTTGGTGAGCCATAGCTTTTGGGTGAGTTTTCACCACGCTAGCAAGATTTCTTTCTAGTTCGTTGGACGGTGGATCGGTACGTTCAGTGGAGTTTTCTTCAGGAGACATCAAAGAAGATGTTTTCTTCATCGGGCCCTCTCTTTTTCTACTAACATTAGTATCGATCCCTGGTTTATGGCAATCTCCTAAGTAAGGATGTTTAAGCTTGGTTCGGCAATCCGAAGCCTTGCGACCAGCTTTTCCACATGCAAAACACTTTATGGTCATTTTCATGGATAATTCTCCACTTTTCTCCGTGATACAACTGTTTCTTGTTCTCTCATAAAACCGGAGCAAGTTAGGCTGTCGTTGTGCCTCTAAAAATTCATTTTCGGCTTCTGCTATGTCTTCAAGCTTGCTGTGCTTCTTTTCACGAAGAAACAGTGTTAGCCATTGATGGCAGTTGTTCAAAATATGCTCCGACACTATCACAATACGAAGTGCCAAATACTCTTTGTTTGACTTTGACATTTTACCTACCGATTAAAGAAACTTGAAAGCCTAACCGCGTATTCTTTTCCGGTCTCGCTATTTTGGGGCTTCCTCTGGTGGAACATCTCCGAGTATCCCTCCGCCGTAAACCGAAAACTTTGAAGCGAAGCTACCGTTGCCTTATCATAGTCCAGTGAATCTTTGGAAGACAACCGTCCAAAGACATTCAAGGCCTCCCCACTCAAAAACAAGCTAAACGCTGTGGCCCATTTCTTTTCAGCCACTCTTGTCCGGTGGCAACGTTCTCGAAATTATTTAGGTATGCA
Organism: Rhipicephalus annulatus; assembly: GCA_013436015.1. NCBI lineage: Eukaryota > Metazoa > Arthropoda > Arachnida > Ixodida > Ixodidae > Rhipicephalus > Rhipicephalus annulatus. The sequence goes on from WOVY01010665.1 coordinate 67,060, forward strand.
TCCAAGTCACCCCAGTTTTCATTAAATCCTGGAATTAGGCTGTGAGGGCTCACGCTACAAAAAGCGTTCCCTCCAGATCCACGGTCAGCTATTCTCGTCTCGCTACGATTGCCTCCCGATTCGGCTACAATCAGCTGCAACTGCGAATTTCTTTCCCTTCTTTCTTCCAGTTCTAGCAGCTGCTTTCATGCCTCGCGTTTCTGCAGCTAGTTCGTCTCATGCCCGTGCCTTCTGCTCACCTGAGCAAGCCCTCAGCTCTTCGCCTTCGAGCCCTATGGGCTCGGCCAAAGCCACAACATCTCATGCGCTTGCCATTCTTAGCACGCCTACCACTACTTCTAACGCCTTCGTCCTGTCGCGGACGCCAATTTGTGATGCAGGCTTACGGCTGAGTAAATTGTTACTCGTAGATAAAGCCTTAGAGCTAAGAAATGACGAAGCCGTTTAAAGTAAGAAAAGAAAAGTAGAATGTTTAGGCATGAATAAGACAAAAAGAGATAAAGTTTCAATCTACAGACACCGAGTCTCAGCTGACAAACTGAAATTTGTCCTATAGGTTGTCCAGCTATAATTTTATGAAAATCAACAGTCACTGGTGGAATTGATGGTGGCGGTGGCTTGGTGGGCTGAGGTGGCAGACGCTGGTCATGTCTCCGCAGCTGGAGTCACGCGCTGCGAAGCACGGCGACGTTTGACGGAAGAGGAGGTAGCTCTTGCTTTAGAAAGAACGGCAGTTGCTTGCTGATGCTGGCTAGTTCTGAGGAGCAGATCACCACCCAAAAGTTTCTGCCCTCCACGGGTAGTTAGGCACCGGAGTTAAAGCCCGGACACCTGGACGTGACCTTGAACAGTCACTGCGGGATCCCTAGGAGGCCCATACCTCCAAGTACACCATGAGCACCAGGAGCGTCCTGGCCTTGCCTGACTTCTCGCGTTCGGGTGCGTAACCCAACACCGCAGTCGCATGACACCCAGAATCTTTACTCCAGCCTGATAGACCTCCTTCTGCCCTCGACTCGTCTTCCTCTTCTTCCGTCTTTTACCTTGGATGCAACTTTTCGCGCAAACTTTCTTTTTCTTTTGGCGGGCTACAGTTTCATGCATGACATTTGCGCCAACGTCATCATTGTCTTTCTGCTGCTCAGTCGAAAAGCACCGCTGACGTCGCCTCCGAGCACATTGTACATAACACCACGGTGCCACCACACTTCACAGGCACCACCATGTCACTATACTACACCACGGGGACAAAGCAGCCAGCGTTACTAGTGCAAGTAACTTCCAGGTACGGGACACTCTAGCAGATAACTCGCAGCACGTGATAGTCGACATAGACTCGAATTTCATTCGATGCGCAGATGCAATCAGAGAGAGAGAAAAGGGCGACCAAAGTGTTTTAATAGGGACGTTTCCAGGACATAAGTCGGAACCAGTAATGAGGCAAGCGAGCGCGAAACTCACAACTAAAGATAGTGAACGAAACCTCGGGATAATTGAGAGTAGAGTAAACGATGTCTTGAACAAGGAATCTGCAATACTAGAGACCACATTGACATAAAAGATTGATGACATGCGTGCCATTTCCCCTCAGGTACAGGTCATGACATGCACGATACCAGAAATTCCGGTGCGTGACGGCAACTGTCAAAGTGTGGTTGTCGACGAGAGCTCTCAAAAGTAACCGGCTAGATAGATAAATAGATAGATAGACAGATAGATTGATTGATACGCTCAAAGTCGCCGAGGTTCACTAAGACATGGTGCACGTATAAATTGTATTCGAATCATGCTGTGGACGCTGTCGATTGGCACAGAGTAGGGATGCATGCGTAAACATGTCTTCCATGCACATTTCTGACATACTTATTTTGTTTTTGACGAGTCATGGAAAAGTATGGGGCGTCGAAGCTCGAGCATGACTTATTGGCACTTTTCTTAATTGCATCTTTTGATTTTTACTCCCTGATTTTCGTTTTTCTTGCCTAGTCTGTGTATATATACGTGCGTCCGAATCTTATAAACTTCAGTTGGAAGAATGCGCCGTGTGCTTTTCCCCTCGCTCGATTGTTGTCTGGTTCTGGCGCTGCACCACATTATGGTTGATCAGTGATAACTCTTCGACTGCCGTAAGTCTTACGAAGTCACATGACCTACTAACGCGAGCTTATGTTTGCAACACACGTGTCATCGCAAAGAGCTCACGATCCTTTTCATTCAATACCCAGGTAGATAGGGTTGGAGAACACTCTTGGAATGGTGCAAGCTACACGAAGTCGCGTGACTTCCTCACGCAACGTGCATTTCGCGACATACGTGTAGTCGGGAAAGATTCGTGATTTATATTCGTTTGATACCCATGTCGATAGAATTGGAAATTACTCTTTGACTTGCACAAATACACGACGTCACGTAACCTACTCACGCGACCTGATGCTTATAGCACACGTGCCATTGCAAGGCACTCGCGAACTCCTCTTCTTTAATACTCTGGAAGATAGGTTGGGGACGACCAATGCACTGGTACAACCTACGTGAAGTCATGTCACTTTCTCACGCGACGTGATCCTTCATCCCGACGCGCTGTCGCAAAGCACTCAAGATATTCTTTTGATTGCTACCATGAAGGAAGAGTTGGGGACCACCTTTGGACTGGCGAAAATTTATGAAAGTCATGGGACCTCTTGTTCACGACCACAATGTCATCGCAAAGCAGTCACGATCTAATTTAAGTTTATATCCAGTTCGACAGGGTTGGCGATCGTTGTTAGACTGCGCAAGAGGCACGAAGCCACATGACCTCCTCACCCGACCTGATGTTTGCGGCACACGTAGCTTCACAAAGCGCTCACGATCGGGTTTCGTTCGATACCCATGAAATTATGTTCGGAGACTGCTGCTGGAGTGGCGCAAGTTTCATGGAGTCACGTCATTCACTGACGTGACTTGATGGTTGCGACACACGTGCCATCGCAAGGCATTCACGATCTGCTTCAATATGATACCCATGAATGTTCAAGCGCCAATATAGGAGTGGCGCAAGTGTCATGGATTCATGTGACCTATCACGTGACCTGATGTTTCCGACACACGGACCATAGCAAAGCACCCACGATCTGATTTCATTTGGTACCCTTGAAGTTGGGGCTGAGGATCGCCCATGAGCCGGCGCAGGTTACATGAACTAAGGTGACTTTTTTACGCGACCTGATGTTCGCGACAAATACGCCGTCGCAATGCACTCGCTGTCTCCTTTCGATTGATAACCATGTTCGCATAGTTGGGAATTAGTCATGGAGGGGCGCGATGTTGCACAGTCATGTCAGGCTGCTCTGACCGCGCTTCACTTGACGGAAAAGGCGTTTTTTAAAATGCAAAGCAATTCCTAGCAAACTTCGGCTGCTTTGAGAGTATCTATCTATCTATCTATTCATCTATCTATCTATCTATCTATCTATCTATCTATCTATCTATCTATCTATCTATCTATCTATCTATCTATCTATCTATCTATCTATCTATCTATCTATCCAGCCGCCTGCGTCTTTCAGTTCTCCTGGCCGTTTCCCTAATGATTTCAATGCGAAATTTAGTATGGCATAAAGTGACTGTATGACAAACATAATTGACTAGTCATAACATGAATATCATGAAATGTATGTCGTGAATGTCATGATTTATAATCCTTGGCCTTCACATGCACTAAATTCTGTTTTACGTGACGCGAACGGACGACATATGTAAATGACATGTAAAAGCATGATATTCACGACGTGCGTGTCATGTAACCACATGAACAATACCGCACTCATGATGCGCTCAGGGCTGTTTCGCTAGATTTACACATGCCAAATTTGGTATTACGTCACATGAATGGATGACGAAGGTGTGTGACTGGTGGAAACCTAATCATTATCAGATGCGTGTCATGTAAGAGCACGACTACATGCAAATTTCAAGGCGCCAATTCAGTTAGACGTGACCCGACGCGCATGTGCTCCAGCATTTGTTTCGTCGCGTCATGCCGGCGATGCCACGCCAGGCGCTGATATGCCTGGCGAACACTCGCAGGCACGCGCCACACTGCGTTGCTTAGACGCATGCGCGTTTGAGCAAGCCCGGCGTCGCTCCGTCATGAAGCTAGGCAGACGCCATGCGTTTCAGGTGATGTTGTCCGCGTGAAATGCAGCATGTCGCATTTCGCACAGGTTTCCGGCGAGCCGCGCCGATAGACGCTAGTCTCGTTTGGCGTCAGACTATAGGGTGTTCGCGTTTTGCTAAGTAGCGTCGTTGCGCCCAGCGTGTGCGCGTCAATGTTACATCGCAGTATATTGGGCCCTTTATGGTGCTCTCCCCCTGTTTCGCTAGCTTCACATATACCAAGTTTGGTATTACGGGACGAAGGTATGCGACTGGTGCAAACGTGATAAATATGCGATGTGTGTAATGTAGCAACACGGCCTCATGCCACTCTAATGATGCGCTTGCGGACGTTTCTCTAGTTTCACATATAGCAAATTTGGTATTGCATGACGTCAATAGGTGACAAGGTTAAATAACACGTCCGAATGTCATAATTGTGATATGCGTGTCATGTAAAACAGCTGCGAGCATGCTGTGAGCGTGCTCGCAGCCGTTTTACTAGTTCCCCGTATACTATGTTCCCTATTACGCGTCGTGAATGAAGGAATGACGAATTCAAAGGACCATCTAAACATTATAATCATGAATGCGTGTCACGTAAAATTTAACTACACTCTACGCACATACATTCTCGCGGCCGTTTCATAGCTCCGCTTAAACCAAGTTTGGTATCAGGTGGCGTGAATAGATGATGAAGGTAAATGACACGTCCAAACATCATAAGTATGACATGAAAGTCATGTACAGCATATTTGCCTCCACCTAGTAGCGTTGTGCTGATCTTAAACTGACACAGAAACCTTGCCCAGTCGTGCTTCGCATGTTATCTATTCGCAGTGTACGTGAAATCCGCCGTTTTTTTTTGTTCTTGCTCTCACAAGACAAAGATCTAAAAATAACGGAAACTCTTTAGTTATATCTGGTGAAACATCGTTTTGAACTGTGTAAGATCTCTTGTCAAGGGCCGCTTCATAGTGGAGTACACTGACTGGTGTCAGAAATTGATTGATTGATTGATATGTGGGGTTTAACGCCCCAAAACCACCATATGAATATGAGAAACGCAGTAGTGGAGGTCTCCGGAAATTTTGACCCCCTGGGGTTCTTTAACGTGCACCCAAATCTGAGCACACGGGCCTACAACATTTCCGCCTCCATCGGAAATGCAGCCGATACTCGATCCTGCGACCGGCGGGTCAGCAGCCGAGTACCTTAGCCACTAGACCACCGCGGCGAGGCTAGTGTCAGGAATAACTTACGTAGCACTTAGATGAATTTGACTCGCGCTTGGAAAAAAATGTTATGGAAACAGGACTAAATTCACTGGAGCTGGGATTAAGATACTTGGCGCTCGCTTTAATTTAGGTGAGAAAAGAGAGAATCAAATTAAAATGCAAACAGTAAAATCACACTGCTTGGGAATCACATGTGGTGACACCAGGATTAAATCTTTGCCGTTTGTTGTAATAATATATTACTGAGACTTGGTCAGCAGTCGGAAACAAATTGAAAAGGAAAAATGAAGGTGAAGAGGTAAACCAGAGCACTTTTAGAAGGGTTGAAAGGGTGCTTACAAACTTAAGAATCAAAATGAGAGCAATATTCTCCCTAGCATCAGAACATTAAAATTCCGTTATTACAAAGATCAAAATATAATCTTATAACGGACTGAACATCTGGCCATTCTGGTTATGTGGTTTTGGAAATCAAATAATTGATGAATACAATAAACAGATATTGGGTTCAGCCGCGAAACCGGTTTGCCATGACCTTTCCATCCATGATTAGATTTCGAACACGACATTTTTAGTGTCCAATTTATTCGGCATGTTTCACATCGGAGAAGTACAGTTTCGTCAGCACCTTAACACACACGCCAGGTGAAGGCAGTCTGAAGCGTCGGTGGATTTCGAAGGATCATTTCATAAAGAATATAGCTCTGCAACGCGTACACTTTGCCTGTAGGTAACCCCAAGTTCCTCGTTTGCGCTCAACTCACTGTGGCCCTGCGCAATATCGGCAAACAGAAAAAAGCTAACGCAATTTCCTTTGCGCTCTAATTGGACAGTGGTGTTCAACAACTCTAACATGCACCATGTAGCCACTTTTGCATAAGTGAGGTGTACAATCATGCTCGCTCCTCTGGTTGTCTTACCACTTTCTTTCCTTTCGCTAGCGCAATTGCCTCATAACGTCACCACTGACATCAGATATCACAAGAACATGTATATAATTAAACATTTATGAATCATAGATATTAGTCGTCGCGATAAAAATGCATCACTAAGCGTCAACCAGGAGGCATTTATGAAAAACGGGGCTGTAGCTGCGAAACACTGAAAAATGATATATATCTATCTGATGTCAGTTTAGAGTAAACTATAAACTACTAGTGTAAGAAGGCATTTTGATATCCTGTCATACCGATTCTAATGGCGGAGAAAGCAAACATTTTTCTTTACAATTTTTGCACCCTGAATAAATAGCAATAGACAGTGTATGAAAGGGTGCATTTTTTACCCTGCTTATGTCAACTGAGGTGAGATATGGGCATTCACACCTAAATTGCTTGTTATAATCATTACAGAACGTCTACGATGAAAACGAAAAGCAGAAGAGATACAGATATGAACTGGCCGAAAGATTGCATCTCTTTCCAGATTTCAAGATGACGTACTTTATCCGCGAAGCGATTCGAAGTAAGTTTATTCTAGATTATGTGGAACCCTTTACTAATGACTCTTTCGTGCATTTTATTGGGTTTGTGCTTTGCAGTGCTCAACATGATTGTTTTCGAACACGACAATGGTCCTCGTTATAGGTCTAGTAATCGAATAAAAAACGAACCACAGATTGTGACTCAGGCCGCAATCTTTAAAGCAAAATTTTTTCAGCAGTAGCTGCCTCACAAGTCGTCTGAAAGAACAAGAAAAGAATCACCGCACTATTCACAAATGATAAGTGTTGCAGGAGCGTTCACTGACATGATCGTGTACTCCAGGGAAAGAGAGAACTTTTTATTGAAAAGCAGAGAATTTAGCCGGCATACGTACATCGCTGACTTGTGATTCTGCTTGAAGAAACAGATTGAGGATTGAAAGTAAAAACAGCGAGGGAGGGAAAAAAGAAAGGATGTACAGATAGAATATATATAGAATTAAAAATAGAGAAAGCAAGAGGCTACCTCTTTGAACATTGAGTACGCGCGTTAATACTATTTTCGGGGGGTCAAGCTACACTAGCGGTTTGTCTAGCTGAACGATGCTAGCTGACCGATGCAATCCAAGTACGCAAACAAAAGTTTCATAACACGCCTGTGTAGAGGGGCGCAGGATAAAGGTCCCAATGCACAGTCAAAGGGCAAGGTTCTCTTAGTTGTTGGATGCATGCAATGCTTATGCTCATCATCATATGCTCTACACTCAAATAGTATGTTTCCTACCGTTTCGATGGAGCCACAGTTGTTGCAGTACGGACTTGCTGACAGGCCATAGGCATTGTTGAGAGAACATAGGCACTGTTGAGACGAAGACGATGGTATAGCGTCTCCAGATGTCGAGAAATTTTTCATGACCGTCTTGTTCCAAAATAGGAGTTCATTGAGTGAAGAAAGGCATATTGATGTGTCTAAAAATTCCAGCGTCTTATTTTCTTCTAACAGAAGCCTTAGCCATCTGCGCAGCATCTAATTTAGAGAAATACGCTCGTCTCTCAAGTTGGAGTCGAAGACCTTTGCGTGCTGCCTCTTCTGCTTTTTCTTTGCCGAGAATGCCACAATGAGCCAGTATCCACGGAAATGTGATAAAGTTCTTTGCGGTAATATACAGGTAATGTAGGTTTGCCATGTCGAATGAAACGAAGAGATAATTCGTTTTCTTTAGGAGAGTGAACAATATGTGTAGCGCTCCCTTGGAGTCGGTGAAAATTACCTCTCAATCTGGGGTTTGGCACAAGATGTAAAGGACAGTTTCTTTGATGCGATGAATTTCTGCTGCCATCGGCGATGTCTTTTGTTGCAGTCGACAGAACACCATTTGTCTTGTGGAAGGGATATAAACTTCATAAGCGAAAGTCTCTTGAGTGGTTGAAGCATCAGTGTAAATATGTGAGTGCTGGGCATAGTGCTCGGCAAAGAAGAGGAGAGTAGTCTGCAACAGCACAACCTGCGACATTTGTGTCATTGCGCCACCAATGCCAGGTACACTTTGTTTTATAGTAAATGCGAAGGTGTCCAGGCAGGACTTGTAGCAGGCATTAATTTTTGTGACTGACTAACTGGGGAGATTCGAAGCATTCTCGCAGCTTGGCCGAAAGCAGAATCGCTGCACGTTAGGTGAGCTTGGTTGAGGAAATGCTTTTTACCTTGTAATACAGGGTGAAGATGAGTTCGCATGGTTTCTTGGAGAGAGATGACATCCAGCGGGAGACATCCTGCTTCCACTACAGTTCACAATGCTGACGAGCGAGAGCCCTAGACATATTTGTAGGCAGCTGTTACGTGCGGCTTCCAAAACTCTCTTAATTGCTAGGGATAATCGGTGAAACACTGGTAGACAACAGCGTGATGTTCCTTCTGTATATGCTTTCTCAAGCATTTCCAATGAGCGATGTCTACATCCCCATCGTGTTCCAGCCATGAATATGAGGAGTTTAGTTGCTGCTAATATCCTATTTAGAAGTTTCTTCACCTGAGAAAACCAGGAAAGATTTCTATCGATGACGATTCCCAAATATTTTTGAGACCATACGTAGGTCAGCGGCCGCCTCCCGAGGAGTAATGCATTTTTGCTCATTTTTTGTGAAAGCAATGGCTTTGCTCTTTTCTTGTGAAAGGTGCATGCCTCGGGGCGCAAGATATGGGGAAATGTTCTGTAAAGCTTTTTGAAGTCGTTGTTTGGTGATGTAACGGGAACTTGAAGCACTCCAGATGCAGATGTCATCGACGTAAATCGTGGTCTGTACTCCCAGAGGAAGTGTCTTTGTTATGTGTATCAGGGTAAGGTTGAAAAGGAGCGGGCTGAGCACAACCCCCTGGTGTACACCCTTCTGATATGATTTGATTGATTTCTGGGGTTTAACGTCCCGAAACCACTATATGATTATGAAAGACGCCGTAGTGAAGGGCTCCGGAAATTTAGACCACCTGGGGTTCTTGGACGTGCACCCAAATCTGAGCACACCGGTCCACCACATTTCCCCCTCCATCAGAAATGCATCCGTCGCAGCCGGGATTTCAACCCGCGCCCTGCGGGTCAGCAGCCGAGTACCTTAACCACTAGACCAGCGCGGCGTCATGATAAAAGACCTAGTGCTTAGCAGCGTTGATGTAGCGTACTCGCTCCACAGAGGCGCGAAAAGAAGGCACCTACACTACTTGAAGGTGGGGACAAGACTAGTTTATTTTCCGAGAAAAACGGGCTTCGAAAGCGACAACCAACAGGGGCGTGGCTGCGTGTCTTGCGCGGCCCTCTGGAGATAACCTGGGGCATGTTGGCCGCGTCTACGCCGTGCGCCTCGGCATACGAATTGGTTTGCGCACACAAATAAAATTATCGTGATCACCGGCGTCATCGTCCGCTACAAGGGCCCCCCCCCCCTAGACCTCGGAGCCTGGGAAAAAAACAAACCAGAAAATGTGCGAGTTAGTCCATGAGGTGAGCCGGTTTCATGCGATCGAGAGAAACGACATCTTCAGTGTTGCGAACACGAATGGTCAGTTTTGTGCGACCGCGAAAGCACACCGAAGGGCCCGTCGTACGCCGAAGTCAACGGCGCTTTCACTGTGTCACGTCGCACGAACACTGGGGTTGCCTCATTCATGTATGGGAAAGAAAGGACTCTTTGGTTGCGGCTGATGCATATCGCGCTGAGTTGCAGGTGCTCCAACCAGGAATGTAGCCCTTTCATATGTTCTGAAGGCGTCGGCGTAGCGCTTGGTTTCTCACCAAAAAATTCTCCCGGTAGTCGGATTGTAGAGTCGTACAGCATTTCTGCTGCACAGAATCTGATGTCTTCTTTTATCGCCGTACGCAGGCCTAGAAGAATGAGAGGCAGCTTCTCCACCCAGTGCTCTCTATCCAATTCTGCCGTTAAAGATGCCTTCAGTTGACGGTGTAGCCGCTCCACAATTCCATTGCTCGCTGGATGGTAAGCCGTGGTGTACTGGAGCCGTGTTCCCAGAAGCCTTGCCAGCGCAAAGAATAAGTTGCTCTTGAACTGTCGCCAACGATCGGCCGTTATGTGCAGTGAGCAGCCATAGCGTGAAACCCATGTGGCCACAAACGCCTGTGCGGTGGTCCCGGCTGTGGTGTCCAGAGTCGGCGTTACCTGGGGCCATCGTGAGTAGCGGTCGACAAAAGTGAGCAGGTATCTGTAACCCTGGGAAGGAGGAAGTGGTCCCACCAAGTCCAAGTGCACGTGGTCGAAATGACACTCTGCTGGCCGAAATGCTTGGAGTGCTGTGCGCGTGTGACGAGTCACCTTGGCTGCTTGACATGTTCGGCACGTATTCGCCCAGCGTCGCGCGGATTCCTGGGAGGCTGAGGTCGTGAAGGCTGTCAAACACTACACGCCTAAACTGAACTGTGACAAAGGGTCTTGGAGATTTCCGCGATGTGTCACTTGGGACCATAGTCGTTGTGTATGGTAGCGGGATCTGTTCGAGCAGCAGTGACAGTGGATTCTGTCTCATCTCGGTTAGCTCTAGGTCTTCCCGCTAGGCGGCGGCTAATGTCTCAAAGTCGACGGATGCTGAAACGGTGTCGATACGGGAGATTGCGTCGACTGCTTGGTTTTCGCTCCCCGTTATGTGGCGGATATCCGTAGAAAATGCGGAAATGAAAGAAAGTTGGCGCAGTTATTTTTCCGAATATGAGGAACTGTTGTTCTTAAAAGCATACGTCAGCGGCTTGTGGTCCGTCAAAGCGTGAAAAATGCGGCCTTCTATAAAGAAACGGAAATGCTTTACGGAGGAATAAATGGCCAGAATCTCTCTTCTAAAGGTGCTGTAGCGCACTTCCGCCTGTTTCAGACGTTTAGAAAAGAAACCTATCAGTTTCCAGTTCTTTCTATTGTATTGTTGTAACACTGCTCCCACTGTCGTCGTTAAAGCGTCAACCATGAGCCGCGTTGGCGCGTCGAAAAGCGGGTGCATCAGAAGCGTTACGGAGGCAAGCTGAGTTTTTGCATCCTGGATTGCTTTTTTGTGCTCTGCTGACCAGTGAAACTCGGGCGTTTTTTTGCCCTCTCGGTGCAGCAAGTCAGTTAGCGGCTGTAGAATGTGTGCACAGGATGAGATGAAGCGCCTATGGAAGTTGATTAGCCCGAGAAACTCACACCACTTGCGGCAGGCGTGCGGAATTCCCTTACTGCTTGCACCCGTGATGTGAGCGGCAAGATACCTTGCGGGCTGATTCGATGACCTAGGAAATCTAGTGCTTCAACACCAAAGATGCACTTTTGGAGCTTCAAAACCAGACCGTGCTCGTCAAGACGCTTGAAGAGGAGGCGCAGGTGATTGTCATGCTCCTCCGGCGTTTTGCTGGCGACCAAAATGTCGTCTAAGTAGACAAAAACAAACAGCAGTCCGCGAGTGGCCTCATTTATGAAACGCTGGAAAGTTTGTGCCGCGTGCTTCAGTCCGTACGGCATACACTCAAAAATTTTACCCCCTAAAAGCTTTAAAACAGGTGTAGGCATTAAAACTACCCATATGAACACCCTTTTTACGTCCCGTTTTTATAATTTGACGTGTTTGTAACTTAAACACCCTCAGAACACCCCATTTACACCCTTATATTTGGGATGTAATAAACAAGGCTTCAAATAATTGATTGATATGTAGGGTTTAACCACCCAAAACCGCTATACGATTATGAGAGAGCTGTAGTGGAGGGAGCCGGAAATTTTGACCACCTTGGGTTCTTTAACGTGAACCCAAATCTGAGCACACGTGTCTACAAGGCTACAAATGCAAAACTTTCGGGCCGTTTTGTTTATACTGTTAGAATACGTTAACCATCTTGATACCAGCAAGGGTCTCACTACCAGCTGCTTGCGAGTATAGAAATGAATCGAAGCAGGATGTAATGTGACCACAACGCAGTTTTCATCGACAAACACGCAAACTACAATAAGATGGAAGATACAATAGGAGCGACGTATGTTCAATGGAGTAAGAGCCAATTCTCCCGTACCTGTTTTTTCATCTGTGTCATTTGCGTGATTAGTCAACACTCACAAAGTACACTGATTTGCCTGAACAAGGTATTGTTGCGCACATTGGTGTAGCCATGCATAGAACACTACCCCCCTCCCCCCTTCCCCCTTAAGATCGAAGCTTTTAAAGCTGGAGATAAAACGTCCACCACCTGCAAAAAACAAAACAAAACAACAGCACAGTTGTTTAGCCATAACCACCACGTCAGCAGGCCATCAGGTCCCTAAAACGAACATTGACGTCATGTATTTTTAGCAGGCACGTTTTATTTACTTACTGTAGCGAATGTTCCTCTTCATGTGTCCTTAAAAGTGCGTCATGGAAATTAGGAAGAGGACACCAACCATAAAGAAAAATGCAGAATTGGAAATTTCAGTGACCTTGACGCAGCCTTGCTCACAATGACGGGAGCCTTGTGGACTAAATTGGGAACAAAGCTCTCCTCGGGAGAGCCAAAACGCATTCTGTAGTTCTCTCTCTATCGCGGTTTTTTTGTGCATCCCCTACTTTTAATTTATGTAACTTCCCCAGCGGACGTGCTTCGGTCAAAGCCATGACTTTGTAGGTAGTGAGAAAACAGCATTGATGAAATATTCTCAGCTGTGGTCTTGTTCCAAAGACTGCAAGCTAAGTACATAGGTATTACCGCAACGTGAAGACAGAAGTAGTATTTAACAGGTTGAGAAAGTAGCAGCAGGTCAGTATTTTTATTTACTGCGTGCCACAGCTTTCCTTTTCTTTCTTGTTATTGCTTGCTGCATAAAAGCGCGCAGATGCGCGTATGCGCTGTCGTCTTCGTCTTCCTAGCAGTACACAAGTGGCAATATGTTCTAATCGAATAGTGTGACGATCAATGCGTGCAATGTTGCTATGTCTTTACCGAAATGAAAGTGCTGATAAAATGTCGCCTGTGTGACCTTAAATGTGCGGTCCCTAAGGACCCATAGAGCTACACAAAAAGCATCAGCTTAGCTTTTTTACCAAAATTCACTACATTAGGTCATTGAAGGTGCGCTAAATATTGCTGCTGATTATTACAAATGCGCGTTCTGACTAGTAGCTCGTGCTGGCCGCACTGCACCGTCACAAAGTTCACTGCGATTCAGATGCACTGTTAAAGAACGAGTATAACGCAACAGATCGCTACCGCAAAAAAAAAAAGCAGCGCCCGCGCTATCAGCAGAGGGCCGGAGCTAGCGTTAGACCGAATCTAGCCGGTCTGAGAGCACCACAAAGCGCCATCGATGATGCGATTATATACAAATTCCAAATCCGGACGGAGGCGGTCTGTCGGTGACGTCAAAAAGTGGGCGGTCCGCAGTGGTCACAAGGACGTGAGGAAGTGAACAGCCAATGAGGGAAATGGAGGCTTGCGTCATCATTTTGACGTCGACCTGGGGACCGTATAGCAAAGTTAATAGTGTTTGTAACGGGTTGAAAAATGTTTAACTAATATTACTCACTATCAAAACGTGTTGGCATTAGTTTTCACGCGTTAAATAAGGAATACAGCACAATCCAAACGTATTTTTTTCGTTATTGTTTTAAAATGACGCTAAATTTAGTGGGATGGTTAGTAGTGGCGCTAAGTACAACCCCGTTTCAAGCAGTTACTGTTCCCATATCTCCACCACTATACAAACCTAAACAGGGCAACTTTCGAAGTTGCTGGCTCAGTCAAGCGCAATTATGGTGGAGGGCAACGGCACCAGCAGCCAACAGCAGCAGCGGCTCATCCGCGTTTTCTGAGGCTCAGCGCGCGCTGGTGCTTGCCTTAATAGACGAACAACCCCAGCTCGTGGCGAAATCCGTCGAGCTGCGGCACGGCGTCACCGTCGCCGACCGGCGGCGGCTGTGGAAAGAACACAGGTCTGCTCAGGCACCTTCGCCACTGTGTGCATTCTGTGATGAACTGGAAACAATAGACCTTTTCTTTTTGACCTGCAGGCGGTTTAACACATTACGAAAAACCCTATTAGAAATACCTTTACGTCGTATTGATGAGGACTTGTCTCTGCCTGTCATTTTGTCTTTTGGAGCTTCCATTTCTGGTTTCTCTAATGCGACAGTATGCGCGGCCGTCCGGGACTATATTGATGAAACTAATAGGTTGACTAATTAACCAGTTTCATTATCCTAACAGGTCCACATAACTATATACGTATAAAATGATATCATTGCTCTATTCTAAGAATAAATTTGTTTATGTAAATATTTGCATGCATTACATTAAGCAACACACTTTCCTAGGCTATCAGTAATCTTTCTGTTAAACCTGCATTATTCAAAATCTGAAGAGTAAATTTTGAAACCACTCGATTCTTGGCCAATCCCCCACAGTGGGTATGCGCAACTTACAATAGGAGAACAACAACAACAACAGCTCCGCGACGCACTGAATTATGAAGTGCCTGCGCAGGAGTTGCAGGCTTCGTGGCGCAGGCTGGTGCATGAGGCCCGCCGTGACGCTGCCGTCGCCACAGAAGCACAAACGTTAGTGACCGTCCAAAGGCGCAGGTGATTTTTTCTATGACTTAGGTGTATATTTTCAGTGGCACTGAAGCAGGTTGGCTGCCTTGCTTCTGCGGCCGAGTCTACAGTTCACTAGAATGACACGCTTCAGTGGCGTCTCTGGTCTCACCTATCAACAGGTAAGCACTCTGCCGCCGCAGTATCACGGCTTCCTGAGCGGTGCCATGACAGAGTTTGATATCTGAAGAGGTGCCTTTAGCGGAACCTTGTTATACGCAAATATAGCGCAGGAGGAAGAATTCAAAAGTGGGTAGGTTTATTAACAAAAATCTCAGTTTTCAGCCTTTGCAGTACAAGGCGTATTAATTTAAACACGCAATACCTGTGGCCAAGTGCATGCACTAAAATGGTAATACATGATATCAAAGACCACTGAATAGCTGCAGAACAATTCCGCGCATGTTTATTACGTAAAGTTGTAAAATAGCCAGAGTAACTAATACACACTTTCTGAAAGATCATGCTTACGACACTTTCCAGAAGGCAGATGTTCGCACTGCTGCGGTGGAAATGGAGGTGGAGGCCATTGAAGCGGCTTCAGATGGCAGTGACACAGTAACACGCAAGCATCTGAGAACTTAGTGCTTTATTGAGCGCAGGACCGGAACCATGAGCAGGGCAACAAGGTGCTCAAGGTGAGTAGACACTTTTTTCACATTTTACGTAAGGGGCGTAAACATTCTCCATGCTCAATTATGATCACTGAAACCAACTTAGGCCGTAAATTAGAACCATGCATTGTATTGAGGGCACAGTATCAGATATCTGCAATGAGAAACTGCCGGGAAAAAGCTTTGTTAGCCCCAAAAAAGGCTGTTTGATGGTGAGAAATGCATTTGAGGAGATTAATAAAGAGTAGTTCGAACAAATGTTTGTTGGTACGCACGATGAGGGCATAGCTTGTACAGAAAGCTTCACACTTTCAAAGGATGCCAACAGGCCAGTTGATCTTCAACTGAGGGGAGATTGTTGTGCCCGTTGAAATTCTTGGCAGCAGTAGCAGCTACCAGCCACGAGATGGTTAAGAATTTACCGGCAGCTCACTTAAACATTTCTACCACGATGATTCATCGCAGGTGCTGCGGGAGATGAAAACATCAACCACCCGCATCGCTTCTGCAGCACGGCGTGTGGCAGCAGCACAGGAGAAGGCAGCAGCGGCGCAAAAGGGTGTCCTGCAGGCAGTCCATTCCTTGTCACGAGCCATGGCAGAGGGCTTTCTGCGAGAAAGAAATACGTAGTTTAGTTTAATTTTTCGTCATGTGTTCAATGTTTTTTCTTGTCATCATTCATTATTAATTTGTCGGTTTCAATTTGTTTAGGTGCTGCTGTTCATGTTCAATTTTGTACGCTTCGGGAGACATATACATAGCTTAGTTTGCTTTTCGCCATGTTTTCAACGTTTTATCATTCAACATTCCTTTAGTGTTTTTGATATGCTTACGTGTTGCTGTTCATGTTCTATTTTATACGTTTTTGTTTGCATTCAGTACATATTACTAGATTTAGGTTAGCATTTACTTTGTACAAGGAATACAGCATTTTTTATGTTCGATATTTGCATTTCTCAATGTATGTTCAAGCTGATCCGGTGGCAGTGTTTTTTTCCCACATTTTAAAGGTGTCTAGTCATTAACACGGAGACCACGAGTGTATAGTTGACATTTTCTGTTAATGTTTCCGTGATATTTGTTTTGCCCCACTGTGAATGCTAGTTCACTGCGCTTTTTATACAGCATTCCACATAGTGTAGTAATGTGATATTTTCTTGCATCACACTGTTTTGCAGTTCAATGTGATATTTTAATTTCAGCACAATGAGGCTAAGGTACAACAACTACATTCAAAGTCTTTTTTGAGAGCACTAAGCTAGTAAATGGTCATCACAGCAAGATGCCAACGATTGATTTCATCCAGTTTTCTTTGTAAACGACTCGTTTCGGGAATAAATTTTGAACGTGGTATGGTTTGGGAGCCCCGAGATTGCTGAGCCAATTATTCATGCTGTATATTATCAAAACTACTCGCCTGTTGTATGCTGTCTTCATTTGTGTATTTTTTAGCATTGCGCATGACTGCAGTCGAGAATTCAAATCAAATGTTATTTCAACATTCATACAATATTTAGGACAATGAACAAAAAACCAGCACAATTGCTCGTCAAGCCTGCCGTGCACAATTGAATGCTTGTAGTCAGTCACTATGAGAAGATACAGACTTATGTATCATGTGTTCATGCAACATGTTACTAATGGAATCACAATTTTTATGCAATTTGATGAAAAATATTGTGGGACGTTGCAGCATTGTTCGCACAATTTTGTGATGGCAACATTCAGGACACAGTGCAGCTCATATATGCTTGCTCTAATCTAGTCTGTTGTGACTGTGATGACTGATATTTCTGTTGCATATTTCATGTGCCATTTAAAAAAAATGCAGCTTTTTCACATTGCCACCTTGCTTCATATTGAAGCACGAGTAAGTACTTTGTGTATTCAAATATGGCGAACACAGCCCTGTCATATCTAGGTGCACTAGAATCAGTGTAAATAAATTATGTGTGTGATATGAAAGCATAAAAACTCACCGTTCCTGTGGACTTAAAAAAAGGCCCAAGACAGCGCAGCGCTGCTGCCGTCTCTGAGCAGCCCGTTGCGTGGTGTGAGCATGTAGCTCTCCCTTGGCTCCCCATCGTCATCCTCAGCTGGTGGCATGTCCACAACATACTCGTCCAAGGGCTAGTCGCCTGCATGCAATGCAATGTTGTGGAGAGCAACGCAAGCATAGATAATTTGCGCAGCCCCATCGGGGTTGTAGAGCATCGTTCGAAAGTGCTGCAAGCAGCGGAACTGGCTCCCAACCCTGCGATACATCTTTCCACAACATTGCGCATGGATGCGTGCTCCTTGTTGTATCGGCCTTCGGAAGTGTTGCACGGTTGACTGCCAAGGAGTAAACTTAGGAGCCATGACTCGAGGGGATACCCTGCGTCTCCTGCAATAGAAACATAAAAGCTGAGTGCTCTTCCCCAGTTAGTACACATTAATACTTACCAAGCAGATATTCGCCAGGCTGCAGATGAGCAGCTAGGCGTGCACGCAGTGGGTTGTGTTTCCACAGCCAGGAGTCGTGGCACGAATCTGGGAATCATGGGTTCATGACAAGGATGCGCAGCCATGCGTTGCACACCTGCGATGAGGAGCGATATAAAATAGTACTGCATTTATACTCAGAGAAAATCCCGTTTTTCTACGCATACGCAGGAAACAATGCGTACTAGTACAGTCATTGGTACAAGAAGCTTCACTTGGAAGAAAACACCGGGTGTAGCACACTGAGGAGGGGGGAGGGGGGCAACTACACCTCCTCTGCTGTACACATGGCTTCCACTGAATTATCAATAAGTGAAAACCTACGTGTTGCTCTTGGGAAAGAACACTCTTAAATGCCAAAGCCAGCTCTTGCGATTGTAGACACTTTCGTGTTGGAAATACTTCCCTGTCGTGTATGTGTTTCTGCTACGTCTGCTGCCTATATTACCGATTATCTCTAAAATGCACGACTCAATTGCGCATGCACGCCAGTACAAAAACGGCAACTGGCTCACGCACAAAACAATTGCCACTTATTATTACCGAGGCCTTGCGAGCCACCAACTAGCTCGAACCTAGTTCCCTGCAGGTACTTCTTTATTCGTTGCATTATTACGTTTTCCAGCTTTGGCGTCACAACTGAACAATTGCTCCGATGGGTGAGTAAGATAGGATCTTAACGGTACTTACGATCATGACGTTCAGGGCATAATAGCCCTTTCTGGACATGAAGCTCGCCGTGTCGGTCATCTGAATCCCTCTGGCTTGCGAAAGGTGACCAACGTGCCATCTACACACGCCAGCACGCCTGGGATGCAACCGCGTAGCACAAACTCCGCCTCTGCCTCATCCTTAGCAGCTGTGGTCAGTGGGGAGTCCGCCAGCTTTTTCCTAGCAGCCACGGTGATGATGGCCTGCGTCACCTCGTGGATAGTGTTGCTCACGGCCGGCTGAGAGTTGCCGATGTGCTACTCGCGACCAACGCTCCTCAAGAAGCAACCGGTGGCGAAAAATCGCAGCGCACACAAGACTTCCCTCTCTGTGGAAAGGCCACTGATTCGCTGGCATCCGATGACAGCGACAAGTTCGTCGCACAAGCTACGCACTGTTCGTTCGGACAGACGAGAACATTGCCGGAACTCTTCTTCAGTGAGCTTTTCAAATGCATCTTTAACCTCGCTACGTCGTCTCTGCTTGGCTGCAGCTGCCGCACAGGCGAGTTGAAAAACCGTGGCAGTGGGAAACGCCGTGTTGTCTAAGTGCCCGGATGCTGAAAAGTGGCGAAACCCTTACACTTCAATCCAATCCACGTCAACTTGGAGCCATTTTAATCTGTCCGGTTCCTTTCGGACGGTCTCTCCGACCGTTCCATCGCATTCCTCCGAAAACCGGAGAAAAACAGTCCCCTGACACCCCAACCCACGGTACCCAGAACGTCACAGCATTCGTCACGGCTCGTATGAGCCAATCGCGTGCGACTCAATAGAACAGACCGCCTTTGTCCGGATTTGGAATTTGTATATAATCGCACCACAAGTCTCGTTGGCTACACAACTTGGCTGCCCAGTATTGCTGTGCGCCGAGCACACAGCGTGGGAAAGGGGTCGACATCGTCTTACATGTCACTGCGTGCCACTGGCGAAAAACCCTCCCGTGTGTGTGCATGTGGTGCGTGTGGCTTCTCGATCGGTAGAGTTATTAGTCGGTGTTTAGTTTAAAATGGGCCTGCGCTCTGTGCTCCACCAGTGTGTTCTGTCAGTGCTGATTATTGCGAAGGTGCACCATCCTGAGGACTGGACCTGTGGATTCATATTTTGAAGCACTCGAAGTGAAATAGTGAGTACCACTCTCAGGTTGTTCTGTTCAATGCTTTGCTAACTGCGTGAGCACGAGAATAATGCCTTCAAACAATTTTGTTTTCAACTAGTTGATGACAAATCAGCATTTGTTTACTTAGCGAGAATATTTGTACGAACTGTTTCACGGTGATGATGGCGAAGTGTGATTGTGGGCAAGCTTTTTTGTTTAATTGTTTAAATCGTTTGGGGTACAAAGCAGAGTGAGCGTGCGCCGCTGAGGTTCAGCGAAGAAATTGAACAGTTTTTTGCGGTGCTCTTTGTTGGAAGACGTTTTAACCGGGGCCCGCTCGTGCTGCACATCAATTTTAGTTTACTAATTAATACATGTGTGGGAACGGCGCCTGTTAGCTCTAAGCATCAACCGTATGTAAGACGCATATGCTTGGGCATGTCGGTAGTTCATTTAATTTCTTTTTTTATTGCACAAAACGACCAAGAACGGAAAACAAGGGCGTGGTGTCTATGTCGTTTTTTTTGGGTTCTTTTTCGTTTTGTGCGGTTACACTACCGTGATAACTCGGGTTGATGCATCGGGTGACAACACAGCATATTGTTTTGCGTTAGGCGGGCCTCGCGAAGTTTGCCTACTTGCTAATACATTCAATTTTGTTAAATTTGTCTTCACCGGTATTTTTGTTCACCCGCAACGTAGCGTGACACTGCCGACGGCCATGCCTATGTAGCGGATTGAGCACAGAAGCTGGACTTTTGCTTGAACAGACCTTTAGTCTGTGTGTGTGGTTGAATTACCTGCTTGAACAGCGCAAACGCTTGTTTGAACATAACTGCTAACGTTCGAGCACAATTTATTCAGATTGTTTCCATCATGTGTAACTTTCAAAATATTCTTGTTATTCAGAGTTTTATTGCCATCGCCTCACTTTGGCGTTCAACTTCGCTAAGTACTTCAGATGTTAAAGGCATTTTCGCTATGTGAAGCGTGCTGGTTTTTTTGTTGTACAAGAACACTTTAATGTTATACATACTGCACGGTATTCAAACATGCGTCGCAGCCAAAATGTCAGACTGAGCAGTATATCTATCTGGGAACACAACACGCACAGCCACTGAACAGCCTACGCTGCATCGGGAAGGAGTTATGCTTTCTCACCCTGACAGCATGATTGAAACCAATGGCCCCAATTTAGCAGTATGCAATGGTCATTGAGTGAAGGTAACAGGGTCACTTTATTCGACATTTCCCAGCCAATTTCGCGGCTATGAAAAATGGGTTTGAAAAAAAATTGTGCAGATTTAATGCACTGAAAACAGTGAACTGCTTGAATATTTCGGAGAGAAAAAAAGTTTTTGGTCACGTGGCTGCCTTTCAAACTTTCCAGACTGTTGTTTGAGTATTATTTGTGAAAAAAATAATTTACAAGTACCGCACCTTTCTTTATGCCAATTTTGGTACATGTTATGTAAAGGAGCTTATGTAAGCTGTATGAAACTCAGCAATATTAATACAAATTTTCGGCCACATACGACTGCAGGATTTTAGCCAAAGTGTGTTATGTTTGCGTTTTCTCATTGGTATACTGCACTTTGTATTAATATCTGAGCTGTGGCTACTTACTTCACAGAAAAGATATTTTGATGAAAAATTATTTTTAGACATCTTAACATCTTAAGCTGTTAACCTCTACGAGAAAAGATAACTCGTTCCACAGAGTTGTCATTTTTGTCCCTATTGAGACGAAATTTGCACCATGTGGTGGTGCAATTAAAAATCACGTCCTACCTAAATTGAAAGCAAATAAACAGTGCTTTGTATGTGACAAGTTTTATCATTACAATTTATATATCAAGGAATAAAATATTTTTTGAATTTTCTCATCAACGGCAATGGGGAACTTCGAGGCGCCGGCTGCAGTATGACCAAATGGCGAATGGGGAACTTGGAACTTCAAAAATCATTTAAGGGCAATGCTCTTGAGTTCGTGGGTCATTCCATCCTCTGTAGTCGTACTAGTTATATGTAGCCACTTGATGAGTTGCACAATAAATAGCGTTAGTGGTTTTCAGACCATACAAACGGACAAAATGATGATTCGTGGGGCGAATCGTTCGTCCGTACATTTGTGATTTCGTCCGTTCGTCTATGCATCCATCCGTCCGGGCTTCCGTGTGTCGGTCTGTCCGTGAGTCCGTCCGTCTTTCTGTTCGTTCATACTGGCGTGAGATGGTCTGTCCATCCGTTTGTGCGTCCGAACGGACGAACGCTACGCCCCACTCATCATCATTCACTACGTGAATATGCTGTCATATTTTTCTCAAAACATAAATTGCTATGACAAAATTTGGCACATAAAAGAACTGTTTATTTGCTTCGATTTAGGTGCAACGTGTATTTTAATTCAACCACCGCATGGTGCAAGTTGCGTCTCATTATAGACAAAACAATTATTTTGTGAAACGCGATTTTTTCTCGTAAAGTTTGACAGCTTGAGAGGTCTAAAATATTTTTTCCTCCAAATATACCTTATTTGGATTAAGCATTCACTCCTGAGATAGTCATTAAAAGTGCAGTATTGATATAAAAATGCAGATATAACACATTTCGGCAAAATTATATGAGGCGTATGTCATCGAAAAATGGTAATAAAATGACTGAGCTTCAAACACTTTACGCAAGCCATTCACTTAAATTGTAGACCGAATTCGGCACAGAAGAAGTGATACCACTAAAATAATTTTTTTCACAAATATCCAGACGAGATTCCGGGAAGGTAAGGAGGCAGCCACGTGACCAATAGAATATTTGTCTGCGAAATATTCTAGCAGTTACCTTTCCTAATGCAGTAAAATCAGTGCAATTTTTTTTTTCTAATACAATTGCGGTGGTCACCAAAATGGCGGAGACGTCTGATGTGGAATGACCTAATAGACAATTTTTCCATTATATAATAGTGTCAATGTGAGCAGTTTTAAGAACACTAGTATCATTCGCATTTTAATACGCACCTGTACAGTACTTAACTTTACAAGTTACCTGCACTGAATACCTTCTCAATGCGCATATCGTCATGTATGTTCGGTGGCATTGTGCTTTTGTGCAATACAGATAAAATATGTATATGTTGTTGCGCCTCTTGCTGTATTCCTTTTATTAAACTAATCCATTGAGTACCATGGTAGATCTGCAGAAATACACATGCAGATGTGTTGATGCATACTTAAGCATAGAACTTGACATTCACTTAGATTGGTCGTTGCATGCAGCTAATGAAACATTATACACTTGAAGCAGCACCTTTTTATTTGCCTGCACGAGCAAGCTGAAAGGGTATAGTAAGGTTCATATCTTCGGCACGAAAGGCATAATGATTCTGCCACAGCGCGCTTCTTATGGCGTTTATTGCTCAGCATACCTTTTCTAGCATTTCTCACTGCAGTGGAGCCCGATGCCAGTGAATATGCTTGCTATTCACTCAATTTATACTTACACATAAGCAAGCAGATAGTTATGCAGGGTGCATACTGTATGTTGCAATCTTTGTGAAATTTCAGTCATTGTTTCTTGTGTATTTATTTCAGGTTTCCGGGATTGAATTTCCTGCACAGAAATAACAGCTTCGCCCCACTTCTCTCGAAGGCATCAGTCATCTCAGCAGCAGAAGATGATTGTACAAGCAGCAGTGACGAGTGCTTTTGCAGTTAGAGGTATACCAACTCATACATTACATTATTACAACCTCAGTTACACTACCTTGTTGAACGTTCTCTTTTATAATGTCGACATTTATACTGCGAGATGTATTAGGTTGTATATGTGACTCCAGAAACTTGCTTACTCTTTCTACGTGTTTTTTTATTATATAGGTGTCAACTAAACGACATACGTCTCAGTCGTTAGCCCGACTAGCGCAAATGTTTTGAAAATTGTGGAGATTTATTGTATTGAAAACAATGAATTGTTCATGTAGAGAGAAACAAACTTGGTCCCATGACATAATTCAGAATTTTGCAGAATGCTATCAGTGTCCTGTTTGTCAGATTTGCAGTTTTTTTATAATAAAGGCAGATGATAAAATATGGGCTTAATTGTTTTTTGCTTCAGTGTTATGTTCGGTTGGACCTTACGCCAGAGGTTACTGCTTGCACTACTGTGGTGTAGTGTGTGTGTGTGTGTGTGTGTGTGCGTGTGTATGTGTAAGTGCCTTCCGTGTCCTTGTCGTTTACGGCCCAGTCTACGTACACCTATATACACCGGTCTCATGCAGCTCATTCAAGAGCATGGCACCTTATTTTATCAGCTGCATGCATAGAGGTATAAGTGCAGTGGGTGACACCAGTATCTTCCTTCTTCCCTGTCAGCTGCAGAGAAGGTTGATATATGCTTCTCCCTGAGAACAATTGAGGCTTGGGCCAGTTGGTGATGCATATTTGATGGAATGAAGAGCTGTGAAGGCTCTCCTCAACACACAAGTCTAAGCGTCACCTCCTGTGTCTCTGCTTTTAATGCCCGTTAATTGCGCTTCATTTGATCAAGTATGCTCATCCATGTAACTGCCATCGTTTCAAAAGGGTTTTCATTGTACACCCCACTCGCATGGGTGTAGCTTCATCTAACACCCATAGTTTAGGGGTGTTTATAAACACCTAATAAGGTAGGGTGTAACGTTTCTCTGCACCCTACGGTTTTAGGGTGTTTCTAAACACTTTATTGTTTAGGGTGTTCCTAGACACCCTAAAAGGGTGTGGCCCATGGGACAAAAGAAATACATCCTTATGGATGTAAAAATTTTTAGAGTGTACGAACAAATTCAAAGAGGCCGAAAGGTGTTGTCAAGGCTGTCTTTGTGATGTCGCTTGGTTCTACTGGAATCTGGTGATAAGCGGCCATTAGACCCAGCTTAGTGAAGATGGTCGTTCCCGCGAGGCGAGCGCTGAAATAATGGATGTGGGGGAGAGGATATTGGTCTGCCGTTACCACAGCATTGAGTGTCCGATAATTACCACAAGGCCGCCAGTCACCAGACTCTTGTTTTGGCACCATATGCAGCGCGGAAGACCAGTGTCTGGAAGAAGGTCGAATAATGCCGAGTTGGAGCATGTGGTCGAAATCACGGCGGGCGAAATCGTGTCTTTGTCCAGCGAGTCTCCTAGATCTAGCGGTGACGGGCAGTCCGGAGGTGACAATGTGGTGCGTCACCTTGTGTTTGATATGCAGTTTGGTGTTCCGAGGTCTGGTGATTTCAGGGAATTCCGCCAAAATCTTTTGAAAGTTTGACTCTGGGTTGAAAGTGCAAATGCCGCATGAGGACAGGGCAGACTTCAGTCCGATAACAGCGAACGAAGTGACGTTATCCTTGAGACGACGATCGCGAACGCTGACGTCAAGATTGAAGTGGCTCAGAAAGTCCGCTCCCAGGATGGCGATTCTGACGTCAGCCACAACGAAGAGCCATTGATATGTACGCCTGAGTCCGATGTCTATCGTCTTTGACTGCACTCCATATTGCCACGTGCATGGCTGCATTTAGCGGCGAGATAGCGACGACCACGAAGAACGTGGATTTGTTCGAGAGGCGCAGCGCAGGCGAGTGAATAAGACGACTATGTTAGCGGCCTTCTCTGAGAGCGTCTCTACAATTTCCACTGTCCGTGTTTTTGAATAAACCCCCTGTAATTTATATTCCACGACACTGGTGGAGGTGCAGGGTACTAACACCTCATGATCAGCACCTCTATGAGAAGCCCCAAGTCCAGCCCTACGAGACAGCCACGCGTGGAGGCTCAGTGCACGGCTCAAGCCGTCGCCTTCGAGGTCTTGAACCAGAACTCGGCCTTTTAGAGAGTGCAACATTTCCGACAGCCACCTCTACTCAAGAAATGGCAAGGAGCCCTGCACAGGTGACGGTCCAGAATATGCGCATTCCTGAACCATTTCATGGCCGGCCAAACGAAGATGCGCGAGACTGGCTTGAACAGTTTAAATGTCGAGCTAGATCGAACTACTGGAGTCTCAATGGAGAGCTCTTCCACGTATACTTCGCCTTTGAAGAAGGCGCGAAGACGTTGTTTTATAAACCGGGAGGCAACATTGACGACATGGGAGGAGTTTTGTCGTCGGTTTCTTGACACCTTTGGTAACGCGGACTGACGCAAAAACCCACAACGCCTTCTTGAAGGACACACGCGACAGCTGCATGGAAGCGTTGCCATGTTTGCTGAGGATATGGTGCGTCTGTGCCACCGCGCGGAACCCAACATTCCCGAGGCTCAAAAGCTAAGCCATCTCATGAGGGGCGTCAAAGAGCAGCTATTTGTTGGTCTTGTGCGCCATCCGCCATCAACAGTGGACGAGTTCACCAGGGAGGCCACCGCGATAGAGCGTGCGCTGTAGCAACGGTACCCACAGTCTGATCGCCCGGCCACCAGCGCAGCTGCAGGCGCCGCCGCACGTACCGCAAACGACGAGTTTTCTCTACGCCACCTGATTAGACAGATCGTGCGTGAGGAGATCGCAAAAGAGAACGCAAAATACACATTGCAGTCACAGGTGCCCCCGCAGCAGGAGTCCACGGTAGCTTCCGTCGCTGAAGTCGTTCGCCATAAACTTCGACAAGCGTCGATGCCATAGCAGTATTATTGACAGCAATTAGGCTCGAAATGGACTTGCCGCCCCGGCGATGTTGAGCTGCTGTTAGTAGGATAGATAGCTCCGCTGCGGTATCAACAAGGAGGCATGTGCCGGTGATGCAGTCGACAACGAAGAAGAGGCGGCTTGAACGATGGCCGTGTCACTTTCCACTATAAGCGGCTCGCCGGTGCGTTTCCCATCCACGAGCATGGATGGGTGCAGCGAGTGGCTTGCTCTCTAAAACGACGGTGGTACAAGCAGATGTTCTGCTCTGCGTCGCTTGAATGTCCGCGGCGCTGCAGGCTTCGAGCATGGGACGGCGAACGATGCCGTGCAGGCCGGTGTTTGTCGGACAGGGCGAGGTTTTCAACTGCTGCAGCCAGTCGGTCAACTCTGTCCTCTAGGCGACTTAACTGGTCTGCATGTTCGGGCCTTCCGTTTGCATCAATAGACATTTTTGGTGGCTCAGTGCAGTCGGTGATGCGGTCGGCGAGTTGAGCCAGATGTTCGAGAGTCACGTCATCCAACCCAGCGAGTATCGTCCGTGTTGACTGTGGCAGTCTATGCGAAAATAACTCGCGAAGCAATGGATGTTGACGCTCCTCTGACGCTTGTTGGCCCAGAAGCTTACTTATTCGATGGAGTAGTTATGGGGGACGCTGCTCACCGAGCTCTTCATGAGACAGGAGTTGTTGCAGCCTGCTCTTTTCAGACACTTCAAGACGTTTCAGGACGGTGCTTCTTAGTTCGTCGTAGGGCTTCTCCGGTGGAGTGGCGGTGAGCACATCGTCTATGGCGTCAGCGATGTCAGGTAGCATTGCTGAAACGACGTGCAGGTAATTTGTCTGTTGCGATGTGATGCGTCGAAGCTCGAAGTGGGCCTCGATTTGGCTAAACCACACCCAGGGGTTTTTGGGCCAGAAATGAGGAAGCTCTAACTCCGAGACGTTGGTTGTGGGTGAGCTCAAACTGCCTTCCTCGTCTGACATGGCTGCTGTTTTTCCAAACGTCTGGGTCACCACATTGTAGTGTACTCGCCCATGGAAGCGCGAAAAGAAGGCACCTACACAAGGGGAGTGAAACTTCCTATACCCTCCATGGAACGCGATATTCGCTCGCAGCGCCGGACGAACGCCTGGTGTTTGGGGGCGGTACGCAAACATGGCTGCGCATTGCAGACATGCACTGGGGGACGCCATCTTGATGAGGACTGAAGATCCGAGTGGCGAGGGGGGGGATTTAGCGCCAAATTCAATTGGGATGCACCAGCAAGCCAAATTGAGCGAGTGGAAGGTATTCAGATGGCGAGCACGTGACCTTCTTCCGGTTGCGCAACCCGCCACATGATGAAAACGGCCATCATAGCGTTCTGATTGATGATCTGCCCATCCACCTATTTGTGCACTACTTATTCTAAGTAAGACGCTGTTTTTGTTTACGTGTACACATAAATTAGACAAGAATAAAGAGCAGAGTTTGTTTGAATGTTTTATTGCCTAAACGTACGGTTTATGCAGTACAAATGCAACTTGAATGTTTTACGTTTGTGGTCGCATACAAAAGTGGACCACACATGCCAGCATGCTAATAACCTAGTATCAATCCAGTGCACATTGCCGCACATACGTATATACAAAGACAAAAGAAAAACAGTAACAACTATACACAAGTTCACAGCACGTATCCCGATATTAAATCATCCCATGAGTGGGACAAGATAATACGGCACACCGCACACTTAGGATGCAAGAGGAAATGATACAAAAACCATAAGGTACCGGAGTTAGACATTGCTACATTTTCTATTCAGCATCAGGTTTATTTATAAGAGCTTAAGCAAAAATTTACAAAATACTGAAGCCACAATAGAGTGTTCTCATAAAATAACACGAAGAGTTTATGCTTTCTCCAGCGTAACATACCTATATTGCTTGATGAAAAAAACAAAAACAAAATACAAGCAGATAAATAGTACACACACATGTCTGCTTCAGAGGCAGAAAATGGTGACCTCAGCTATAGAAGTAGCAGTGACTCAAAAATATGGAAGTAGCGCCTACTTTTGCGCATATGTGTGTCTTTTTGTCGTCCGTGTTTTCTGAGCGCTCAGTTTTTCAAGACCTCAAATATGCAAACAGAATCCTAAAAGTTACAATAACTTCCGCATTTTTCGTGCTGCAGCAGATTCTCTGGTGCGTTGTTTAGCCAAGGAGATGTTCACGAGGCGAATATGCCACAACAGGCGAATCCTTGCAAAGAGGTGCACAAAGGCTTTCTTGCATTCTTCAGAGCAGAATTTTCGCCTTCCCATACAACTGTGCAAAATGCCTGCAAAAACTCCACTCACATTAGGCAGGTGCGCCACAACACCATTATATTCCAAAAAGCAAGCTTCCATGGCCCTAATATCCTGAAAGCAATCGTCAGAAGGCATTGTTACATTGCCAAATAAATCTGAGGAGATGTTGCTTGCCTTAGAGATAGCAAAATACTGGTGTGATGCACGAAGCTGGCGGTCGGCATTCTTCAAAAGGGTGTTGCACACACAGTGTGGAGGCCTGTGCAACAACAATTGCCGTACGAGATATCCCCCAACATAGTAGAAAACCTTATCCTCTACTATATCATGGCTAACGGGCTGTTCCTTATCAGGAATCATATCGACCCTTGGTGCTGCATCACAAGTAGTAGGAAGCGAATGAGGTGGCACTGACATTTGTGCCAACACAGTGCTGCGATCCTGTTCACAGTTTCCTTCTGAAAAAAGGGCAACCAGTTTGCCAACAGAAATGTGTTTCAGACCTGATGTGAACTGAAGCACACTTGGGCTGTCATTGTAGCCATGCTTTAACCTAAGAAGCCCGAAAAGGTTCTCCAGGGGGTCCTGCTGTAGCCAGCGAGTCAAGAGAACACGAAAATCAAAATCTTGGAAGAGGTCGTCCCAGAGAAGGAGGATAGCCTTTAAGGTGACCTTCCATGCCTCAACTATGTGTGGTTGCCGAGGCCCGTCAAATTTCTACCTTTCAACCCACGACAGGCACTCCCGCAAAAAGGCTAGGTGTTCGGACCATTCCGAAATTGCATAACGTAACTTGTCACTGGCTTTTTTTACAGAAGAGCTATTCAGACAGTCGAATAACTTATCTATCTTCTTGAGAAAATCAGCTGTTGGTTTGGCGGATGCCGGCAACACGCTAAGAGCAATGAATACATCAATGGCCACTGAGACCGATTTGCTCATCACCTGACTAGCATATTTAACTTTCATGTTATTGAAAGGCTTCCGGTAAATGTGGTTGTCGGTTAGTTTCTTCGCCAATTTGAGTTTGAGAGGATGCGAGCTTTCGTATAGTTGTGTAATGAAAGACCAATCCACAATTTCTTGCCCGATATGGAGCTTGTGAGGTGCGCGGAGATTATTCCTTGTGCATTTAAGTAAGTGTGGTGCGTCATATAGGAAATAAATCTTGCGGCCTTCAAGCACAAAAAACGGCTCTTCAGGCGTCACACCTAGCTTACTTGCCAAAGTGATGTTGCTTCCCCCCTGGTCGCAGATGAGCGCCTTCACAAACAACCGGGCTCCCTGCAGCTGCTTTATTAATGTTATGATCAGATGAAGAGTATCTGCGGGCGTTTTGGTCCTTGATACTGTGTAAGCAACAGGCTTAATCCACGTTTTTGAAATGTTTGCCACAAGTATCAGGAGCACTGAATTTGCCACGGCTGGTGTTCTTTGCCTACCGTCATCGGAGAATCCCATCACAATGTCATGCTTTGCATCATACTGCAGGTGTTCCTTCAAGGACATTTCGTCAAGTATTAATGTGCACGCACGATCTGTTAAATGCCAATTTCGGGTAGCTTCTTCGAGGGCTTCAACAGCGGTTGGAATAACTCCGGGAGTCATCGGAATATTTAATAACCACTGCTTTAGCGACCTCACAGTTGGCATGTCAAGCAGTCTTTCAGATGTCCGTACGCTTTCGGACCTTGAAAGTATAAGTTTAAAGCGATTTGGCAGTGATCGGGTGACCACCTCCGTCCTCTACGTTCCACGCCATTCATTTTAACTTGAGTCTCAAGCTATCTAAAGAATGTCTTGCGGACGTAGGGCCTGATAGCATTCAACGCCTCGGACTGGGAAAGCTTTTTAACCTTTCTCTTGCCAATTCTTGACAGTGCCTTCCGAAGCTTTGAAGTTATTTTCTCCAGGTTCTTCATTTTTCTGGCTGTCCGGGGCAAGCACCTAGAAGGCTTGTGTTGTCGACCCGCTGGATTGGAACCTGAAAGATTTGGAAAAAAGCTCATTTATACTGTGTTTTTGTGAAAGCTGACCATGATCTTTAAGCCTAGTAAAAGTTCTAGCGGCTTTTAAAATTGAAGTGGTTACTTCCATGAGTAATCAGTTGGTCATATTTAGTTCTCGATCCTTCACTTATTCAAACGTGGGGCATTGGGAACAGGCCTCTGATAAGCACACTGCTGGGCATTGAGCCTACTAATGGCATGTATAAGCATCGTGGCCAACATGAAGGGTCAACTAATTTTTCCTAATCATTAGCATACTCCTTGTTAACAAACATTATTGGTTATACGTTTAAAATGGTATGTTTAGGAAAAAAACCGAATTCATAGTCTTCTTTAAAAACACTAATCCCTCGTATATTAACAATAATAATAATAATAATTATAATATCTGGGGTTTAACGTTCCAAAACCACAATATGGTTATGAGGGACGCCGTAGTGGAGGGCTCCGGAAATTTCGACCACCTGGGGTTCTTTAACGTGCACCTAAATCTAAGCACACGGGCCTCAAACATTTTCGCCTCCATCGAAAATGCAGCCGCTGCGGCCGGGATTCGATCCCGCGACCTGCGGATCAGCAGTCGAGCGCCATAACTACTAGACCGCCGCGGCGGGGCACTAATCTCTCTTAGGAGGCAACAAACAAGCAAGAAAGGGATCGGACAACCACTCGTCTCGACCTGCCTTTCGGTATACATCGCTCTGGTTCTCTTCCCCTATAAATGAACTAGCTCGCCCAGCTGACACCCTAGTGCACTTTAGGATCTGTTAAATGGTACGTGACATTAAAACGATAGCTGCAGGGCAATAATTTATCTGGAATAGTTTTAAAGAGCTTAGAGAGCAATACGATTTGCGTACATGAGGGCTCAGTCATTTGAACTTCTTCATCGGCGCTGTGAGCGGGCATTGCAGTGGTATTCGCGGGCCGAGGAGAGCCTGTGAAGAGAAATTGGCGGAGCACAGATTTCAGGTGACATACATATAGCTGGCATTAGGCGTCACAATAAATATTTGCGATTACAATCACTCAGGGCGTTTTCTGACTATTAATTGGTCTCCTCGCGTATTATGTCTCAGTACGAGTAATAAAAAAAGTGTAATAACACAAAAATAGAACGCTACGTGTCACTCACTAAATATATTGGTGTCCCAACTATCCTAAACTAATATTTTAAAAATCTTAATGCGATGTGCCTAGAACAGGTTAACATCGTGGTGCCCGTGATGACCTAGCGCGTAACCGAATTCTTGCCAATTACAATTATTTGGCCCATTGAAAATAAAATCAATTTTTTAATAATAAAGCTAATAAAAATAAAGTACCTTTTGGATTCTTAATTTTAAAAGCGACTTTGAACAAGGGTGCCGTAGAATATATATATATATTTCTAAAAGGCCAGTTCTGTTGCTCCCGCTGTCAGAGCTATCGCAAAATTGTTTTAACAGTGACACCAAGTTGGCCGCTACTCACTCGCCATGTGCGAAATAGCTGATAACGCGCCACATGGAGTAGTCTCTCAAGTTATGAGGTCATTTTCGCCTTTTCCTGTAAAACGCTACGCCACGGGAAAATAGCAGAGACAACTGAATCAGAATCGAGGAGGTTACATGTAGAGCGTTCTGAGTGAGACGTTTGCTCTAAATTTAACGATTGTGAAGCCGGCAAACTTTTTACTTAGCTAGTTGTATCTACCAGCAAAATCATGCCAGCGAATCCATGGATGCTGTGTACACCATGCGTTGGTATTCTTGGTGTAATCTGCGCGAGAATCTTAAAAATACTGAGTCATGACAACTCGGACAGGTACACATATTGAGTATTAAGACATTTCTGTAAATAGATGTAGAGGCATGAAAGTTTGTGCTTTTGCATGATCACTTTACAGTATTCCCACCGGGACTTTCGACGTGTGTCTGTCCATCGCCAAAGATGGAAACTGTTGGCACAGCACATCTTAGCAGCCTTGTCTGTCCAGGGTCTGCGTAGTCTCTGCTGGTGAAATGGGCATAGCACAGGCGGTAGCTGCTGTAGATCTGACGAGGTGGTAAATGAGCCAGGTCCTGCCGTCTCGCATACTGAAGCCAAGCGCGAGATCTAGAAAATCAATGTGTGCGTGTGTAGTATTTGGGTTAGAATGGATTTATTTCTGTTTTCATGCGTAGATGGAGAGCTTTGAGTGAAAACTGGCATCTTTATTCGAAGTAAGCGTTATTTGATACATTTCTCATTTTCCTTTCTTAATTGAATTTTTGTAACCATGACGACTTGTGATAACAATCCTGAAAGCAAACTTTAAAATAAATACTGTCTTTATTGTTAAGAGACGCGGATACATGCTTCTATTTGCGCGATAGTAATGTTTGGTGGCAACGACCCAAGCTTTCCTCCAAATTCAAAATATATTTTTGCAGACAATAGCAATCATCCCACACCAAAATCTCTAAACAACTATTCGTACATATATACCCTCGCGCACTGCGTATTCCTCGGGTATTTCTCGCGCCCTGCTGCAAATCTTTCATAAAAACCTTATTAAAACCGGTAATAAATTAGTAGAACACGTAAGTTTATATTGTCCAAATATTTATGGGCTTTTAGCTGCAATTGCATTCTTGTAAATATATCGTAATTGTACTTAAGGCTGAAACTGAAAACATAAAATTGACGTATACATTATAAATTATTATTTATGAATTTATTGCTAAATTCCTCTGCAATATGCCGTGGATTTACATGAGGCCAAACTAAAAACACACAATTGAAACGCAATAATGTAATAACATCCGCCTAAACTCGCAAGTGTAATAATTTATGTACTCA
The DNA here is from genome assembly GCA_013436015.1 of Rhipicephalus annulatus. Classification (NCBI taxonomy): domain Eukaryota; kingdom Metazoa; phylum Arthropoda; class Arachnida; order Ixodida; family Ixodidae; genus Rhipicephalus; species Rhipicephalus annulatus. The sequence goes on from WOVY01010665.1 coordinate 100,621, forward strand.
GTACCTAATTAACATAGTACTAACAACACATGCTATGAACGTATATGGACCCTCCCTTATAGCCTAAAGATTATGTGAATCGCCTTCCTCCAGCTATGGACATAATTGGGCTGATAATATTCAAGAATAAGAATAACGCATGCAACGAGAACAGACTGAACACAGGCAATCAAAAGGTAATAAAAGAGTGCGGATAAGCTTACACTGTTTTATCAGTTACTGTATATGCTGCTACAAATACATTTGTGACATGCCTGGCATTGCCTTGAGCCAAAGTGCAACATCGAAATGCAATGCACGATCGAAACGCATTAAATTGAAAACGCAAGTATAATAAACAATCGTGCGTAGAAAATGTATCCGCTGGAATATATTCCAGATGCTCTGCCGTGCATGTCATGTATAATTGAAGCCGAAAAGCAGACAATCAGAATGTAATGAATAAATCATGTACTTTAGCTCGAATAAATTACACAGCTACTGCAGCAACCGCATCCTGATATGCCGTGCAAGCGTAGAAAGACAAAACGAGCAGCATGCAGATCGTACCTTTCATCCCCCGGGATCCGAAAGAATTTTATGCCGGTTTGTCGTGAAGAATTCCGACACCACTCAGCGCAGCACGATTTGTAATGACGGCGAGAATCCATGGATGCGTGTGTTTGGCTGAATCTTGCATGGGTTTCGCAAAAACAAACCCTACAGCAGTAAAAGCGGCCTTTGGGACACCGCAGGCTGTAGCATACATGGGCGCGCGAAAAGAAACGCCCCTTTTTTGCCGTGAGAGATAGGACGACTGCGCAGTTCCCGTTTTCCACTTCGGGTGGCGCTCTTATTTTCGCAATCTCGAACTGCAACCTTTAGGTTCACTTGTGTAGTGAAAACTCCGGAGTTAATGAGTAACCTAGTAATAACTATAAAATAGAACAAGAACGTTCATTTAGGTAGTTCATATATTGACCCGTGTCTACATGTGGACAAAAACGATGATGGGGGTATTTAGCGGACACCAGGTAGTGGGCCTCTGGCTCGACGCGAGAACGAAGAAGATCTTGTGGCTCAGCTGTTGAGAACGCGCTGCATTCGCTGCCTCAAGGCGTACTTGTGCTTTGTTCGCGTTGTACTGCGACACTGGTGGAGGTTCTGGCCCGCGACCCCGCCTGATGCTCCACACTCCCACGGGGAGCCGTTCATCCAGCCCAGAAGCACTTGTCGACACTCCCGTGCATCGCTTCAGTCGTCGCTTGCGAGGCCTCCTTCCAGAGTTCACTCTCTCACAGGAACACTCTACAAAGCACCGCTCAGATCTACCAATGGCCACCGCCAATCCACAACAGTTACTACGAGACAGTAGTTTGCCAACCCCATCTCAGGTAACCTTTTAGGGCGAAGCTCCTTAGGGCGTGGGCTGTGCGTCCCCTGTATGTAGCCACCTCTAGTTTAGTTCTTGCAGTGTTCACTAGATGGCGGTACCGTCGCCTGTATGTAGCCACCTCTAGTTTAGTTCTTGCTGTGTTCACTAGATGGCGGTACCGTCTCCTGTATGTAGCCACCTCTCGTTTAGTTCTTGTAGTGCTTACTGGATGGTGGTACTTGTAGCTGATGATGAAAAGATGCAAGATGTTATAAACTAGAAAGCGGTACTTGTAGTTGATGAAAGACGCGAGATCTTATAAAATAGGAATGATGTCACATATGGCGCGTGTCATTGGTTGAAGGCAATCGTTCGATTTAGTGCGGCGACGTACGCTAGGGGGAGCGATGTAATAAATTCGAGTGGGCAAAATGTACAGATGATTCATGGTTTACCAGGTTTACCCTCCGGAGCTTCGCCCACTCATCATCATTCACTTCGTGGATATGGCGGAATTTTTTTTTCACCGCTGGTGCCTGATCGCTTTGGTGGTGGAGCACATGAAGACGTCGGAGAATGGCTTGATCACTATGGACGTGTCGCTAACACCAACCAGTGGTCCCTTGAACAAAGGCTTTCCCGCGCCTATTTTTATCTCGACGACAGCGCTAAAACTTGGTACGAGAACAGAGCAGGCAGTTTGTCATCATGGAGCGACTTTAAAAGAGGGATGATTGACACATTTGCCGATGTCGACCGGCGCGAACGTGCGCAGCATTTACTCGAGTTACAGGTTCAGAAACCCAAAGAAATGGTCGCAATGTTCGCTGAGGACATGGCCCGTCTCTTCCGTAAAGCTCACCCGCGCATGACCGACGACAAAAAGTTGCGCTACCTCATGCGCGGCGTTAAAGAGCAATTGTTCGCCGGACTTTTGCGGAACCCGCCAAGCACCGTGACAGACTTCACCAAGAAGCTACGGCTATCGAACGGGCGCTTCACCTACGAATGCGACAATACGATCGCTTGTCCAGCAGCGCCCACATGCAAGTCGCCGCTACGGCATCTGACAATCAAAGCTCGTTGCGCGATTTGATAAGAGAGATTGTTCGCGAAGACCTGCTGAAGTTCCGGAATCTGGTCACGGAACCACCCACGGCGTCTGTCGCTGAAGTCGTCCACGAAGAAATACGCCAAGCGTTTTCAACAGCTGATCCTACTGACGATCAGCGACCTATGAGCTACGCAGCCGTGCTTCGCCGCCCGCCGCCCGTTGCGCCGCCGTACCGCCAGCCATCGGCAGCCGTTCCTTGGTCGCCACCGCAAGAACAGACACCGCGGCTTCCTGACGTCGTGCAGCCGTACCAAATGCCGTTATACGAAGAGCCATCTCCCAATGTCACACGGCCTTTTCTACAGTATAAGCCGTTGCGGCGTCCACAGCTTCGTAAAACAGACAGATGGTGCACTGTGGATAGGCGTCCGCTTTGTTTTACCTGCAAAGGTGTGGGCCACATTTCCCGTAAGTGTTGGCACCGCGTCGATACGTTTCAACCTTTTCGGCAATAATCTGATGATCCACGCGCCAACGACGACTACGCACCACGCCGGTACGCTGATTCGCAAAGACCTCCCCCTCTTGTCTCGGTACCATTTTGACAACCACCGTGCCAATAATGACGACAGTGTGCCTGATTACCAGCCAGATTTGGGACGTCGACCACGCTCTCCGTCTCTGGCATATTCGCCTTCGTCGCGCCGCTGAACTAGAGGCGACGTCAATAGAAGGAGGTCACCAAGTCCACACCGGGGAAACTGAAGGCGGCGACCTCCGGGGGTGAGGTTGCAGGCCGTCAAGGCTACGAAAAAAAGCCCCCGTTACTTGTACCACAGGACGCCTTAAAGCCGAGAAGTTGTAACACCAACGAAACTGTGACCACAGAACTTACCGTTTCGGTAGACGGACAGCAAGTAACAGCCTTAGTTGACACCGGCGCCGACTTTTCTATCATAGGTGAAAACCTTGCCGTACGCCTCAAAAAAGTGAAGACTACGTGGACGGGACCTCACCTGAGGACAGCAGGCGGCCAGCTGTTGATGCCTGTCGGAAGGTGTACAGCAACACTCCACATCGGTGGCTCTGCTTTCGTGGCGACGTTCGTCATCCTCAACTCGTGTTGCAAGGACTTGATCATAGGGATGGACTTCTTAAGAGAATATGGTGCCGTCATCAACATCTTGGACCGTTCAATTACATTCCGCAACAGCCCTGGTTTAGTTGACTGTTCAGACGCAATTCGCAACACTTTACGTATAATTTATGATGATGTGGTCGTCCCGGCCCGGTCATGCACTCTTGTTTCAGTAGAAGGCGACGAAGTGTTCGATGGCGAAGGCATTGCTGACCAAATTGGCTCGCTGCTATTTAGTCATGGCATTTTGGTCGCACGAGGTATCGTCTGTCTCACTGGTGGACGCACGAATTTACTTCTGACGAACTTTAGTGCTGAGCGCTGGCACCTTCCGAAGGGCACAGCTATCGCTTCGTACGACAACATTGTAGAAATGCGAGGCAGTTTATGTTTGTCGGTATTGGACGAAGAGCCTAATCAAGAACCAGAACCCATTCTCGATGTTGGCACCACTCTGTCAAAGGACGAGCGACAGAGACTTCTTCAGCTGCTAGCCGAATTCCGCGACTGCTTTTTAACGACATCACGAGTTGGTCGAACACCTTTGACAAAGCACCGAATAATCACCGAGGACACAGTGAGACCTATCCACCAGAACCCTTATCGTGCAGCTTCAAAGGAACGCGAAGCCATACAACAACAAGTCGCGAAAATGCTTGCCGATGACGTCATTCAACCGTCACAGAGCCCCTGGGCATCGCCTGTAGTGCTAGTAAAGAAAAAAAGACGGCACCCTGCGTTTTTGCGTGGACTACAGGAAGCTGAATCGGGTGACCAAGAAAGATGTGTACCTGCTCCCACGTATTGATGACTCCCTTGACAGACTTCGGCACGCTCGCTACTTTTCTTCCATTGACTTGAGGAGTGGTTACTGGCAGATCGAGGTAGACCCAAGAGACCGAGAGAAAACCGCTTTTGTGACCCCAGATGGTTTATACGAATTTAAAGTCTTGCCTTTTGGTTTGTGCTCCGCGCCCGCAACTTTTCAAAGGCTTATGGACACGGTACTTTCGGTATTGAAGTGGAAGACGTGCCTAGTCTATCTGGACGACGTTATAGCGTTTTCGACAACTTTTGACGAGCATCTCAAAAGGCTGGAAGTTGTTTTACGTGCCATACGGTTCGCGGGCCTAACATTGAAACCAAAAAAGTGCCATTTCTGTTTTCACGAACTTCAGTTTCTCGGTCGCGTCGTCATCAACGCAGGCCTCCGGACCGATCCTGGAAAAATTGCCGCCGTCGCACAGTTCCCAGTACCCTCCAATAAGAAGGCTGGCAGACGCTTCCTAGGCCTTTGTGCCTATTATCGTCGGTTTATCGCAGACTTTGCCCGCATCGCGTCGCCACTAACTCGTCTCACAAGAGATGATGTTGCCTTTGAGTGGAAAGAAGAACTGGAGGCTGCCTTTAATGACCTGCGTCAACGTCTGCAAACGCCCCCTGTGCTAGCCCACTTCGACGAAGAAGGCCCGACGATGCTTCACACAGACGCTAGCATTGTAGGTCTTGGGGCTGTGCTTGTGCAACGGCAAGAGGACACAGAAAGAGTGATCGCCTACGCAAGCCGAACGCTAACACGCGCAGAGGCTAACTATTCAACAACAGAGAAAGAATGCCTCGCCGTAGTATGGGCAGTAATGAAATTTCACCCGTACTTGTATGGCCGACACTTCAAAGTTATTAGTGACCATCACTCCCTTTGCTGGTTAACTAATCTAAAAGATTCCACCGGTCGATTAGCGCGTTGGAGCCTAAAACTGCAAGAGTTTGACATGACGGTCGTGCACAAGTCACGCAAGCGACATATGGACGTTGACTGTCTGTCCCGTTCACCCATAGAGTCGGCAACCCTACCCGAGGAGGAGGAAACGGCATTTCTCGGTGTCCTCGACACGACCGCCATTGCGCAGCAACAACGTGACGACACTGAGTTGCTTGGCTTAATTACCTACTTGGAAGGCAGACCTCAGAAGGCGTCAAGAGTTTTCGCAAGAGTATTGTCATCGTTTTGTTTACGGGGCGGAGTACTTTACAAAAGAAACTTTCTGTCGACAGGATCCGCCTATCTGCTCGTCATACCAGCAGCCCTTCGTACCGAAATACTCAAAGCACGCCACAACGAGGTGACCTCTGGCCATTTGGGTTACATGAGAACGTTGGCCGAGACTAACCACAGCCGTGAAACACCACGTTCGCACCTGTCTCGACTGCCAGCGACGCAAGTCACCACCGACTAAACCAGCTGGCCTACTGAAACCCGTGCAACCCAACAGCTCCATTCTACCAGATAGGCATGGACATTTTGGGCCCACTTCCTATGTCCACTGCAGGAAACCGCTGGGTTATCGTCGCGACGGATTATCTGACCCGTTATGCCGAGACAAAAGCTATTCAGAGAGGTACAGCAGCGGAGGTGGCAAGATTTTTCATCGAAAATATTGTACTGAGGCATGGTGCACGAACCGTCGTGATCACAAACAGAGGAACCACATTTACGCCAGCTCTTTTGGATCACGTCCTCATGCTGAGTGGAACAACGCATCGTAAGAACACTGCCTACCACCCACAAACAAACGGGTGACGGAGCGTCTGAACAAAACCATTGAAGACATCCTTTCGATGTACATAGACATTGAACACAAAACTTGGGATGAAATCTTGCCATACATAACGTTTGCGTACAACACGGCCAAGCAAGAAACGACCCGCATGACCCCGTTCAGCCTCGTTCATGGACGAGAAGTACGAACTATGTTAGATGCGATGCTGCTGCACGAAAGTGACGACATCGACCCAGACGCCAACACGTTTACGGAACGCGCGGAAGAAGCTAGACAACTCGCACGTTTACGGATCCGCCAGCAGCAAGAGTACAATGGAGGCCGCTACAATGCTCACCGCAGAGCAGTTGTCTATCAAACTGGCGACAAAGTATGGATTTGGACACCCGTACGGAAACGAGGACTATAAGAAAAGCTCTTAAGAAAATACTTTAGGCCATACCGAGTGCTGCGACAACTGAGTGACGTCACTTACGATGTTGTTCCCGACAATTTGTGTAGTACCAATCGTCGCCAGCACCATCCTGAACTCGTTCACGTAGTGCGCAAGAAGCCTTACGTCAGCGAGTGATTGCGTGAGACTTATATTTTAACAAAAACAGCATTATTGAATTCGCATCGGGTCTATGCTCTTTGAGAGGGAGGCAAATGACCCGTGTCTACATGTGGACAAAAACGATGATGGGGGTATTTAGCGGACACCAGGTAGTGGGCCTCTGGCTTGACGCGAGAACGAAGAAGATCTTGTGGCTCAGCTGTTGAGAACACGCTGCTTTCGCTGCCTCAAGGCGTTCTTGTGCTTTGTTCGCGTTGTACTGCGACAATATATATATATCTATATATATTATTTATATATATATATATATATATATATATATATTTATATATATATATATATATCCGTCTATAAGTAGAAAAGAATGGCGATGGAGGTGTTTCGCAGCCTCCGGGTAGCGGGACAGGAGGTTGGAAAAAGGAATACGAAGAATACCTTCGCCATGCAGTTGATTCTCAAACACGCTGTTTCACTGTCGCAGGTTGTTTCTCTCTTTTGTTCGCGGTACACCGTGACACTGGCGGAGGTGCTGGCCCGCGACCTCGCCTGATACACCACACTCCCACGATGAGCCGTTCATTCAGCCCGGACGCACTTGTCGACACTGCTGTGCATCGCCTCAATCATCACTTGCGAAGCCTCCTTCCAGAGTTCACTCGCTTGTACGAAGACTCTGCAAAGCACCGCTCACATCTACAAATGGCCACCGCCAGTCCACAGCAATAACTACGAGACAGTAGTCCACCAACCCTATCTCAGGTAACGCTTTTTTCACCGCTGGCGCCTGAATGCTTTGGTGGTGGAGCTCATGAAGACGTCGAAGAGTGGTTTGATAACTATGAACGTGTCGCCAACATCAACAGTGGTCTCATAAAGAAAGGCTCTCCCGCGCCTTTTTTTATCTCCACGACAGCGTTCGTACTTGCTACGAGAACAGAGAAGGCAGCTTGTCAACATGGAGTGAGTTTAAAAGGAAGATTACTGACAAATTTGCCAATGTCGACTGACGCAACCGTGCACAGCATTCACTCGAGGTACGGGTTAAGAAACGCAATGAAGTGGTCACAATGTTCGCAGACGACATGGCCTGTCTCTTTCGTAGATCTTACTCGCACATGACTGAGGACAAAAAGTTACGTACCTCATGCGCGGCATTAAAGAACAGTTGTTCGCTGGAGTTTTGTGGAACCCGCCAAGCACTGGGACGGACTTTTTGAAGAAGCTACGGCTATTCGAAGGGCGCTTTACCTACGATGCCGACAGTACGATCGCTTCTCCAGCAGCGCCCATATTAAAGCTGCCACTACGACATCTGAAAATCAAAGCTCGTTGCGCGATTTATACGAGAGATCGTTTGCAAAGAGCTGCTGAAGCTGCAGACTCCGGTTATGGATCCACCCATGGCGTCAGTCGCTGAAGTCGTCCGCTAAGAAATTTGCCAAGCGCTTTCAACAGCTGATCCTACTCACGATCAGCAACCCATGATCTACGCAGCCACGCTTTGCCGCCCTCCGCCCGTTTCCCCGTTGTACCGCCAGCCATCGGCAGCCGTTCCTTGGTCGCCACCGCAAGAACAGACACCGCGGCGTCCTGACGTCGTGCAGCCGTACCAAATGCCGCTATACGAAGAGCCATCTCCCAATGTCACACGGCATTTTCTACAGTATAAGCCGTTGCGGCGTCCACAGCTTCGTAAAACAGACGGATGGTGCTCTGTAGATAGGCGTCCGCTTTGTTTTACCTGCAAAGGTGTGGGCCATAATTCCCGTCAGTGTTGGCACCGCGTCGATACGTTTCAACCTTTTCGGCAATAATCTGATGATCCACGCGCCAACGACGACTACGCACCACGCCGGTACGCTGATTCGCAGAGACCTCCCCCTCTTGTCTCGGTACCATTTTGACTACCGTCGTGCCAATAATGACGACAGTGTGCCTGACTACAAGCAAGGTTTGGGACATCGACCACGCTCTTCGTCTCCAGCACGTTCTCCTTCGTCGCGCCTCCGCACTACAGCCGACGTTAGTGAAAAGAGGTCACCAAGTCTACGCCGGGGAAACTGAAGGCGGTAATCTCCGGGGGTAAGGATGCAGGCCGTCAAGGCGACGAAAAAAAGCCCCCATTACTCTTACCACGAGACGCCATTACGGCGACTAGTTGCAACACCGATGAAACTGTGACCACAGATCTTACTTTTTTTGTAGACGGACAGCAGCTAACAGTCTTAGATGACACCGGTGCCGACTTTTCTATCATAAGTGGAAACCTTGCCGTACGCCTGAAAAAATAAAGACTACGTGAACAGGACCTCACCTTAGGACAGCAGGCGGACAGCTGCTGCTGCCTGTCTAAAGGTGTACAACAAGACTTGACATCGGCGGCTCTTCTTTTGCGGCAACGTTCGTCATCCTCACCTCATGGGTCAAGAACCTGATCATAGGGATGCACTCCTTAAGAGAATAGAGCGCCGTCATCAACATCCCGGACGGTTCAATTACAATGCGCCACAGCAATGGTTTAGTTGACTTTTGAGTCGCAATAAGTAACAATTTACGTATAATTGATGATCTTGCGCTCGTCCCGCCATGGTAATGCAGTGTTGTTTCGGTGGAAGGGCATGAAGCGTTTGATAGCGAAGGCATTGCCGACCAAATTGGCTCGCTCCTATTTAGCCAAGGCATTTCGGTCGCACGAGGTATCGTGCGTCTACCTGGTGGACGCATGAATTTACTTATGACCAACTTTAGTGCTAAGAACAGGCACCCACGAAGGGCCCAGCTATCGCTTCGTACCCCAACATCATAGAAATGCGAGGCACATTATGTTCGTCGGTATTGGATGAAACGCCTATTCAAAAACCAGAACCCGTTCTCGGCGTTGGCTCCACTCTGTCAAAGGACGAACGACAGAGACTCCTTCAGCTGCTAGCCGAATTCCGCTACTGCTTTTCATCGACATTGCGAGGTGGTAGAACACCACTGACAAAGCATCGAATAATCACCTAGGACTTGGTGAGACCTAGTAGCGAGAACCCGTATCGTGTGCCTCTAAAGCAATGCGAAGCCATACAAAGACAAGTCACAAAAATGCTTGAAGATGACGTCATTCAACCGTCACAGAGCCACTGGGCAACACCTGTAGTGCTAGTAAAGAAGAAGGACGGCACGCTGCGTTACTGCATGGACTACAGGAAGCTGAATGGGGTGACCAAAAAATTATGTGTAGCCACTCCCACGTATCGATTACTCCCTTGACAGACTTCGGCACGCTCGCTGCTTTTCTTCCATGGACTTGAGGAGTGGATACTGGCAGATGGAGGTATACCCTATAGACCGAGAGAAAAACCGTTTTCTCACGCTAGATGGTTTATAGAAATTTAAAGTCTTGCCTTTCGGTTAGTGCTCTGCACCCGCGACTTTTCAAAGGCTTATGGACACCGTACTTTTGGAATTAATGTGGAAAACGTGCCTAGTCTATCTGTACGACTTCACAGTGTTTTCGACAACTTTTGAGGAGCATCTAAAATAGCTGGAAGTTGTTTTTTGTGTCATATGGTCCATGAGCCTAACATTGAAACCAGAAAAGTGTCATTTCTGTTTTCACAAACTTCAGTTTTTCGGTCACGTCGTCAGCAACGCAGGCGTCCAGCATGATCCTGGAAAAACTTCCGCCGTCGGACAGTTCTCAGTATGCTTTAATAAGAAGGCTATCAGACGCTTCCTGGGCCTTTGTACCTATTATCGCCGGTTTATTGCAGACTTCGCCCGCATCGCGTCGCCACTAACTCGTCTCACGAGAGACGACGTTGCCTTGGAGTGGAACAAAGAAAAGGAGGCTGCCTTTAATGACCTTTGTCCACGTGTTCAACCTCCCCTTGAGCTTGCCCACATCGACGAAGTGGCCCCCTTTACACAGACCTAAGCAATGTAGGTCGGGGGGCTGTGCTAGTGCAACGGCAAGATGACACAGAAAAAGTGATCGCCTATGCAAGCCGAACGCCAACACGCGCAAAGGCTAACTGTTAAACAACAGAAAAAGAATGCCTTGCCATAGTATGGGTAGTGATGAAATTTTGCCCATACGTGTATGGCGGGCACTTCAAAGTTATTAGTAACCATCACTTTCTTTGCTAGTTAACTAATATAAAAGATCCTACCGGCCTATTAGCGCGTTAGAGCGTAAAGCTGTTAGAGTTTGACATGACGGTAGTACACAAGTCGGGGAAGCGACATACGGAAGCCGACTGCCTGTCCCGATCACCATCACAGTCAGCTTCCCTACCTGATGATAATAAAACTGCATTTCTTGGGGTCCTTGATACGTCTGCCATCGTCTAACAACAATGGGACGAAGCTGAGTTGCTTGGTTTGAATATTTCCTTGGAAGGGCGATCTCAGAGCACTTCCAGAGTTTTTTCAAGAGTATTGTCGTCGTTTTCCGTACGAAACAGCGTCCCATACCAAAGTAATTTTTCGTCGATCGGATCTCCCTACTTGCTAGTCATCCCAGCAGCTCTCCGCACTGAAGTGCTTCAAGCTTGTCACAATCACCTGACTTCTGGTCACTTAGGGTACATGCGCACATTGGCGAGAGTTCAGCAAGGATATTACTGGCCAAGGCTTAGTACTGATGCGAAGCAACACATTCGTACTTGTTCGGATTGCCAACGACGTAAGTCTCCTCTGAAGAATTCAGCCGGCCTGCTGCAACCTGTTCAGGTCCCAAGTACAATATTCGACCCGATTGGAATGGGTATCTTAGGTCCGCTTCTTACTTCTGATGCAGAAAACCACTTGGTTATTGTAGTGACGAATTACGTTATCCGGTACGCCGAAACGAAGGCTATCCTATGAAGCACAGCAGTGGAGGTAACTAAATTTTTCATAGAAAATATTGTACTGCGGCAAGGTGCACCAATCGTCGTGATAACAGACCACGGATCAGCTTTCACGGCGGCTCTACTTTATCACGTCTTCATGTTGAGTGCAACGAGTCATCAAAAGACCACTGCCTAACACCTTAGACGAACGGACTGACAGAGCGCCTGAACAATTGAAGATATGCTGTGGATGTGCGTGGACGTTCGACGTGAAAATTTGGACGATATAGCCCTATAATACGTTCGCATACAATACAGCCAAGCAAGAAACGACTCGCATGACTCCATTCAGCCTTGTTCACGGACGGTAGGTACGAACAATGGTAGATGCCATGTTACCACATAAATGGGATGACAATGACACGGGCGCCGACATATATACCCAACGCGCGGAAGAAGCCATGTAGCTCGCACGTTTGAGAACTCGCCAGCAACAACATTATGGCGCAGGTCGCTACAATGCCCACCGGAGAGCAGTAATCTACAAAGGCGGTGGCCGAGTCTCGGTTTGGACACCATACCAAGACGCGGACTGTCCGAGAAACTTCTAAGGCGATACTTCGGACCGTATAGAGTATTGCAGAAATTAAGTGATGTCAGCTGCGAGGTCGTCTCCGACAGTCCCTCTTGTACCAGGTGTGAACAACAATGGTCTGAGCTTGTACATGTGATATGCTCGAAGCCATGTGCCAATGATTGACTGCGTTTTCCCACCGTGGTCGCTTGATCTATATGTGAGATTTAACGTTCCAAAATCACCATATGATTATGAGAGACGCCATAGTGGAGGACTCCGAAAATTTCGACCACCAGAGGTTCTTTACCGTGCACCCAAATCTGAGCACACAGGCCTACAGCGTTTCCGCCTCCATCGGAAATGCAGCCGCAGCAGCCGGGATTCGATGGCGCGACCTGTGAGTCAGCAGCCGAGTACCTTGCCACTAGGCCACCGCGGCGGGGCTGGTCGCTTTGATGAAGCATCGGGGCGATGCTCCTTTGAGGAGGGGCAAGTGGCACGTGTTATACATAGAACAGATCGACGATGGAGGTGTTTCACAGACTCTGGGTAGCGGGACAGAAGGTTGAAAAAAGGAAGACAGAGAAGGCCTTCACTGTACAGTTGATTCTGAAACACGCTGTTTCACTGTCGCAAGTTGTTTCTGTGTGACTCTGAGATGTGGGGTGCGCTCTCGCTTGCCATCTCGGCTTAGCCTTGGCATCGTGCAAATATATCTTAGCGGTTACCTCGTTTCTCTGTGTGCCCTCCCGTAACAATTCGGTGGAAGGTGCTGGGTAGCAAAGCATGACAGAGCTTCGCAGCGGACGCCAATTTGCCGCTTCTAACACGTCAACCGGCAGGGATGCTGCGCCAACAGCCATGCCTCGTGCATCAACCGCGCCCACCTCACCTGTGGTCATTGTGACCACTCCTACCCACGATCCTGGAAATTTTTCGGGCACTGACGGCGAATACGTTTAAGAGTGGCTTCAACTCTACGAGCTCGTGAGCTGATACCACCATGACCGAAACCTACAAGGTTGCGTACGTACTCAAGGGCATCGCTGATGATGCCTTTAGCTTCCTTGTATTTAAATGCGGTTCCACAGTTAAAGACGTCATTAGGGAGTGTCGACGCTTTCAAGAGGCTAAAAGCCGTCGCATTGTCTCACCACTTCACTCGTATTCCAAACACCACTGCAACGTCAACTTGGGAGGACCTCCGCTTTGATACCCAGCCCATTCCACCCTCTGCTGACATTACGAGGGTTGTTCGAGGCGAAGTCAAAGCGATGTCACCAGCACCCTTGAAGGTCCTGACGCCGAATATTCCTGAGCCCACCATAACCCTCACGTAAAGCGTGGTGCGCCATGAATCGCCAAACACGGGCCTTCAGGTGATCTGTTCTGTGCACCGACCCGATCTTTTTCCGACTACTTTGGACACGCGTCAGTACTACCCGCGCCCTGCTCCACGTAACCAAGATACAAGCGCATGAAGGACGCCTGACGAAAGGCCAAATTGCTTCCAGTGAGAACGAATGGGATGCATTTCGCGTCATTGCCGAAGCACGTGGACCTCGCCCTCGCACACAAGCCAAAACTTCACGAACTTCGACGCATCAGCCCGCCCTTCTGGCCAAGAACCACTCCGCCGAGATTACTCAACTCATTGCGGCATGACTGCCACAACCAATGCCCAGTGCAGCCGCTCGCCTTCACCGCGACGTAAATTTTCGCGGTCTGCTACGGCGCCCTGTTCCCATGCACGTCATTCGCCCGACAGTTTCCTTCGGCAAACTAACTGGTGCAGCTCCTGGAGGTGACGCTGCTGCAACGGCTTGCTATACAATTCCTCTGTTGACCCTCCTGACCGACCAAAACTTGATTGATGTAAAAGTGGGTGGTTTATCTGTTAAAGGTTTAGTCGACACTGGCACCCGAATTTCTGTTATGAGCTCGCACATTCATGACCGCTTAAAGGAAGTCTTGACTGCAGCCCCTTCACGCTGTGTTCGTGTTGCTGACGGCAGTGCAGCTGCCGTCGTTGGTGTCTGCACAGCCCACATTACTATAGCCGGCCATCAAACCTTGACCTCTACACTGTTCTCAACAACTTCACCAAGGATGTTATCTTCGGTCTATACTTTTTGTCCCCCTAATCGGCCCCTCTTTGACTGTTTAGTTACCACGGTGCAACTGAACCTGCCCTGTATGACTGATATGCCTAGTCCACCCTAATTTCGTCTCTGCTTTGCTGAACATGTGCGTTTGTTACCATGAACAGTTACCTGCATTGCTGTAGCAGCGTCGCCACCTGTACCTGATGGAGGCTTCGTTGTCACGTTCATTATAACCCTCATTCTGGCTCACTGTGCTACTTTTCCGCATACTATTATTACGTTACCTGAAATCTGTGCTTGCATCTATTTGCTGAACTTTGCTCTGTGTCCACAAGTGCTTCCGTATGGAATAGCCATCGCCACGCTGACACCCTCTGAAAATTTCGTCATCTCAGCTTTGTACTACAATGATGTGCTTCGTCCCAACTGCACGCAAGCCTGTTCTTCGACAGATAGTCCATCTTGCACGCAAGCCTGCCTCGATGACGAAAGATTAGTCGACCTCTCCTCCCTCACCCTTTCTCCATAGGATCAGCTGAATGGATCGGCATCTTTTGACAATATGCTGGCGGACCACTACATTGTTCTATCCGAAAGCAGTCAGGCAAGTTTGACACGTACCGGGCGCCAGCTTTTCGAACCTCACCTAACTGCAAGAAGAGTCTTGAAAACCATGGTCATCTAAGATCAACGGGCATGCGCGAAATCTTGATGACGTGTGCGAAACATCGGTGCAGTACGTTTGTGACCATATTTGGGCATCGTGTAGACTGTACCCTCTTCCACATGCATTGTGTGGTGACTCCCCTCTCCTTCGTGGCTGGAGCACCTAAATCATAGAGCCCCGTATTGGCTGAAGCCGTGGATAATGCACCCAAGCTTGGCAATGCGATGCTATATAAGCCGGATAATTTTGTATGTTCTAAGTTCTACAGTTCAACAGTTCTCCTGTACAATTTTTGACTGCTACTTGCTCTACTTGATCCCCTATTTTCGAATTCTCAGTAACTAACCATGTAAATAAAATGTTTTCGTGGTTACGAGCGCCTCATCTGAATTGTTCAACGATGGTTCCTAGGACGGGGGCCCGCCACCAAACTGATACCCGCAGGACCCAGAGTCGCAACAGTGAACTAAAGGTTGGAGTGTCAGTCAGCGCAACCAGCAGCCAAGGCGGCGAGTGTGTCACACGCTTTTGAGCTTGTTTGGCGTCACGTAGCACGTGAACTTATTGTGAACACACACACACACACACACATACATATATATATATATATATATATATATATATATATATATATATATGACAAACAAGTTTATACTTAAGGGCTCGTTTTTTGTGTTTTGCACAATATTATTGAGAGAGAGATAGAGGAAGAATTTATTTACAGAAAGGTGGAGAGGTCGGCCTGACCTATAGTTTGCTGTGGCCTGCTATTCTACGCTGGGGACGAGTGACTGGGGAGTGAAAGAGTGATGAATGACGATGGTAAGATAGAGAAATGATATGTTCCTAGTAGGCTGGGTAACTCTAAAGACGTGCATCCAGTCCAGTGACTTCTAAGAAAGTGATGACGGCTCGTATAACCACATGGCTGCTGCTGGCGTCAGGCCAAGGACCTAACACAACCTTATTGGTAATGGTCGACTAATATATCGGCCAATCGAAGATATCAGTTGCTGAAGTTCGCTTGCTAATGCTAAACAGTCGCAAAATATATGTTCGAGCGTTTCTGGCAACTGAAAGTGACCACAATTGGGACCTGTGTCATTACAGCCAATCAGTTGGGTGTAACGTCTCGTGTAAGCCACGCCGAGGTGAATGCGGCGGATAATGCATGAGATGCTTTGCTTTAAAGTGTGAGGCATACGGAGCTTCATTTCCAGGTTCCATTTGTTCAGCTGCTTGTGCTGGTGTTCTGGTTTCTGCCAGTGCTCTAAGATGGAGTTGCACATCACGCGTCGAAGTAGGATGTCATTATCTTGTCGAGAAATTGTGATGCACACTTCCAAGGCACTATTTAGAGCTCCCTTAGCTTCAGTGTCTGCCTCTTCATTGCCCATTATGCCACAATGAGCAGGTATCCATTGAAATGTTACACGATGTCCATTTTTTGTAACAATGCCAAGAAGCTCTGCTATTTCAATCGATAAAGTATGATATGGACATTGTCTCATGAAGCCATCGATGGTTTGAAGAGCAACTTTGGCATCACACAGTATCATCCATTTACGAGCGGGTTCTGTCAACATGAAATGTATTGCCTCCCGAGTAGCAACAAGTTCCACAGCTGTTGATGTGGTCATGTGATCTATCTTTAAACGTCGAGCTATCTTCATCTGCGGAATGACAAAGGCTGCGGCGGAGGTACGCGACGTGGTAGATTCATCAGAATTTACTTGCGCCACACCGCCGTACATAGTATAAATGTGCAGCAGTGTAAGTTGCTTTAGGCCGATCGATGATACAAGGGACTTCTTCATAATCCCAGAAACCTGAAGTATGACAAGTGGTCTAGGCAGGAGCCACGGAGGTGTCTCAGGAACACGTGGGGGAGAGAATCTTGGTGGTATGATCTTTTCGAGCCGCGATATAGCTCTGAATAACAGCAGTCTCGGTGGCTGGCAGGGAGCGCTGATAAGGGATGTTGCCTGTGTCGAGTCAACAGGCGAAGGTGGACTCGAAGAGGCTCGCAGAGCATATATGCTTTGATTAGACAAGCCCGAGCTTCGGCGAGAGTTTCCTTGGTTGATGTGCATTGAGGTAAACCCAAACATGTGCGCAACCCTTGAGCTTGGATGCTGTCTAGCGTGCTCGCACAACTGGGCTTCATGTTTGAAAGCACGGGCATACTGTATTATAAGTACCCTACGAATAAAGATTGGTACAGTTGCAGGAGAACTGCCTCCTAAGGGCGCCATCTTGCTCCGGCCATAACCCGAAGAACGTGGACAAAACTCTTCAGCTTTGACTTCAAGGCTGTGACGTTTTTTGACCACGATAGATTGCGGTCGAGGATAACACCCAGGAATTTGTGTTGCGCAACAGCACGAATTTCTGTTCCATTTGCAGGTAGTGGGTATCTTGTCATTTGTTTTCGTGTAAATGCAAGCACTGTGTATTTTTCAGTTGACAGTGCGAGACACTGACGACGTAGGTACCTTGCTGTGATTGTCACTGCACGTTGCAGTAGAGCACGCAGTTAGGGGCGCGTAGCTCCAGAAGCCCAAATGAAGATGTCATCCACATATGTGCTCAGCTTCACCGTGTAGGGGAGATTAGTAGCAAGTCCAATCAAGGTGATGTTAAAAAGTGTCGGACTCAGAACACTTCCTTGAGAAACACCACGGTGAATTTTATAATGGTCTTTATCTCCATCGCTTGTTGACATATACACGGTACGGTCGCTAAGGTAGCTCACGATCCATGCATACAGTCGTCCGCCGGTTTCTAGATCCTCAAGCGCATCAAGAATGGCATAATGTAAGCATCGTCGTAGGCACCTTTAATGTCAAGAAAAACAGCAGCCAATAATCTGCCTCGACATCTTTCCTGTTCAACAACGGCGACCAAGTTGATGACCCCGTCAATGGCTTATCAGCCTCTCCTAAAGTCATTCATGAACGCAGGAAAGCGATTATTGCTCTCTAAGAGCCAATCTAAGCTCAACAATACCATCCTTTCCATTGCTTTGCCAACGTAGCTGCTTAAGTTGATCGGCCGGTAAGATGAAAGCTCATCAGGGCACTTCCCCTGTTTAAGCAGTGCGATTATGCGGCTGCACTTACACTTATCTGGAACATTTTCTGACTCCCAGGAGGTGTTGTAGTAAGATAACAGGATCTGTCGTGCATCTGTATCAAGATGGCAAAGTGCAGCGTACGTGATTCCATCCGGCCCGCGTGCTGATGAGCGTCGGGAAAGTGACATTGCAGCGTCAAGTTCCTGCGTTGTAAGAGGCACTTCGAGGCGTTCGTCGAAACACGGGGCACCGTGGTGGTGAGAGTTTAGGTCACAGTGTGAGTGGTGGAAACGACAAGGCTACAGTAGTTTTTGGCTACCTCTAATTCACTCCGACCCAGATGTAGAGCCACCGCACAGAATGGCCAAATTTGTTGTGGAGAAGATGGTAGACATCGTACTATCAGCCAGATTTTAGAGAGAGGCTGTCTTGGGTCCAAAGAACCGCAGAACGACCTCCATCGTTGCCTGTCCAGCTTTTCGAGACGCCGAAGAACGTGTCGTTTAGCTTGACGACAGGCTGAGAGGACTGACGGTGATGTTGTTCTTCTGTATCACCGTTCTGCGCGGCGAAGGATAGCACGAAGGGCCTCGTATTGTAAGTCAATAGCTGATCGTTGCAGCGGAATGGTAACTTGTCTTGTTGTGTCACACAAGGACAAAGAAATGATGTCTTCTACTTCGGAGTGTGTAGTAGTGCGCTGAAAGCTGGTTTTCACAGATGACTTGAAGAGACGCCAGTTTGTCTGATGAACGCAGCGTGTGGCTGAACGGCAGTACCACCTAGACTGAACAAGGGTTGAAAAGTGATCACTGCCGTGAGTCTCTATTTCTGTGGACCAAGCTGCAGACAACAGGAGACTTCTGAATACCAGTGTAATGTCGAGGCAGCTGCTGTAAGAAGTATCCCGAATGAAAGTGGGCGATCCGTCGTTCAGCACCCTTTGTCCAAAAGTTACACACGAAGTCGCACAAATCTCTGCCACGGCCAGTCATTACAGTGCTAACCCAGAGGGGATAAGGAGCGTTGAAATATCCAATGACAATGTGGGGGCTCTGATCAGCCTGATGCACAGACCTAAGGTGAGAGCAGATCATCTTCGCACTTGGATGGATGTATCCTCCGATAACTGATAGCGTGCCTCTCTTATACTTTATAGTAGAGGAAACGTAGTCATTTGTGGTATTTGACAGAATGTCATGTCATACGTACGTCATATCGCGGCGAAAACAAACTAGCAGCTTGCTTGCACGGTGATCACTGCGAGACCAAAGCTTGACGTAGCCAGATAAACGGAATGTGTTGCAGTTGCCATCGTCATGAGGTCCACCACATCGTTTGCATGTTACCACACCCTTACAAACTGCACTTGCATGCCCAAATTTTAAACATTTTTGGCACTGTAGAGGCCTCGGTACATAAGGGCGTATCGCATGACGCACATATCAAACCTTGACGTGATTAGGCAACGACTCGGACTCGAATACTACTTTCACACAACGCGACCGTCCAAAGAGGTGAAAACCAATTACAGGAGCCGTCGAAGAAAGCAATTTCTCAAGGCTTGAGTCTGTGTACTCTTCGTGCACATCATAATTGACGCCTCGCGTAGTTGCCTTGTCGTACGCGGAAAGCGCGCGCACTGGAATGTTTCCCAACTGGACAATGGCCTTTAGCGTGTCCAGTACAGCCTTTGAAGTAACCTCCACCGACAGGATGTTCTCACGGGTATTTATACGTATTTCCTCAACCTGGCCAGGTGCGATACGTTCGAAATACTCCGACAAGCTTTGCCTATTCAGTGGGTTCAGGACGTCTGTCGTAGTTGTCGGCATGTACGAGATTGGGAAGGACCGCATGCTACTTGCCTTTTTCGGTGCCTGTCGACCGGTTGGCGCCTGTCGGTGCCTGTCGATTGTATGACTTGAGCCGAAAGATGTGTAACATTTCTTGCCCCCGACGGCACTTGTCCGGAGATGCATCCAGCAGCTTGACAAGATAGTTGGCAGGGGATGTTTGGCGTACAACACGATAGGGACCATGGTACTTGGACAAAAGCTTTTGGAAGAGTCATGGAGGAGTAGACCAAATCCATAGCCACACCCGTGAGTTCGGAGCAAAGCTCATAAGCGTGGTTGACGCGTCGTGGCGATGTTTTTGGTGCGTCTGGTCGTGTGACGTGAACGCACGAGCAAGCTTCCGACGTTCTTCAGCGTGTGCTGGTGCTCGAGAAACGGTTGTCATATCTGAAAGGTCCAGTCGATAAAGAAGAATGGTAATCATTGTTGATGATGGCTCGCGTCCATAAAGAAGAAAGAAAGGCGAAAATACAGTGGTGCTTTGCGATGCAGTGTTGTAGGATAATGTCACAAAAGGTAGTATGCTATCCCAATTTGATTGGTTGGATGAAGCGTACATCGTCAGCATATCTCTAAGTGTACGAATAAAACGCTCTCTCATCCCTTTTGTTTGCGGGTGATAGGCTGTGGTAGTGCAACGTATGATGCGACACTTACTGAACAACGCTTTGATGGCATTGGAGATGAAATTGCGGCCGCGGTCGCTTAATAACTCCCGAGGTTCTCCGTGCCTCAAAAGCAGGTTTTGCGGTAGAAAACATGGAACGTCCTTTTCAGTAGCAGAAGGTAACGCAGCTGTTTCAGCGCACCACGTTAGGTGGTCGATAGCGACAATGATCCAGCGGTTGCTACTCAAAGTATAAGGAAGCGGACCGTAAAGATCGATTCTGACACAATAGAAAGCTCGTGTTGCACATTGCTACAGCTGCATATAACCTGTGGCGTGTTGAGCGGGCATTTTGCGTCGCTGGCACGTAAGGCAAGACCGTACGTAAAGGCGAACAAAACGGTACATACCGCGCCAGGAGTACCACTGCTGCAAGCGAGTGTATGTTTTTAAACCACCAGCGTGGCCACAATGTGGATCATCGTGGAACGTGGCGCAGATATCAGAGCGCAAGTGCCGGGGATTGGCGGACACCCACTTACGGCCGATGGAGCTTTAGTTTCGGCTGTAAAGCAGGTTATCCCGACTAGCGAAGTGCTGGGCTTGACGGCGAAGCGTCCTGGAACTGGAGCAGGCATTCGGATTGAGTGAAAGTCTAAAAGAGAAGAAATCCAAGCGTCTTTGCGTTGCTCGGTAGGCATGTTCGAAATGCTAAAGGCGAAGGCAGCACTGGTGGAGATAGGTGTGCTACCAGGCTCTGAAGGCAATGGCGAACGTGAAAGGGCATTGGCATCGGAATGCTTCCGGCCAGAACAGTAGACAACACGGATATCGAACTCCTGTAACCGCGATGGCCAACGAGCGAGCCGACCATTAGGATCTTTTAGTGAAGATAACCAGCAAAGCGCATGGTGGTCTGTCACAATACCAAATGGACGTCCATTTAAATAAGGCCGAAATTTTTCAATTGGCAGAGGCACTTCTTTTCAGTTACACTGTAATTTTTTTCGGCTTTACTGAGGGGCGGCCTGCATTTGAAACTATGCAGTCGTCAAAGCCATCCTTGCGTTGGGCCAGTATGACGCCTAGCCCGACAATACTAGCGTCTCTACGAAGCTGCGTTGAAGCAGACGGATCGAAATGTCGGAGCATGAGAGCCGTAGTGAAGAGTTGTCGGAGTTCCTGAAATGCATCATTACATGACTGCGACCACGCTGACAAATCAGAACTTCCAGCAAGAAGATTCGTCAAGGGGGCGACAATGGAGGCTAAATTGCGGACGTAGCGCCGGAAGTACGAACATAGCGCCGCACATTTATCCTTGAAAAGTACCCATTACGCCATTTATCTCACTATTATTGTGTCAAAACACGAAAAAAGGAGCCTTCAAGTGCACATTTCTTTCCCTTATTCATTAACGAGGGTCTCCTACTGGCAGACTTGGTGCCGTTAGGTTGTATACGAGGGACCATTGGTCAGCTGTCCGCTCGTATTAAGTTCACGTGCTACGTGAAGCCACACAGGCTTAGAAAAGGATGTTCTAACTCGCCGCGGTGGCTACAGATGGCGCTGATGGACACTCCCACCTTTAGACTCACACACACACACACACACACACGCATATATATACATACATATATATATATATATATATATATATATATATATATATATATATATATATATATATATATATATATATATATAAATATATATATATATTGATACGTGTATGGAACTGTCGACACAGTTAAATTGGCACCCAAATGAAGATGACAACGTGGTTGTTGTGAGTTTGACTCTCGAGCTTCTCCCGTTGGCCTGCATGACTGTGCGCTCTTTAAGCCGTTAGAAAGACCAGCTCTTGGTAAATAAAACTTCCCCGTAACCTCTTTTGGCGGCGGGCGGGGTAAAGGATGAACGTCCTTCTTTGTGATCCAATTCAGGTGGTAATAGTCGACGCAAAAGCGCCAGGTGTTGTTCTTCTTTTTAACTAAGACCACAGGGGATGCCCAAGGACTCGATGAAGGCTCAATGACTTCTTTACTCAGCATTTTCTCGCCTTCCTTCGAAAGCCACCTGTCTCGTCTCTCGGCAACTTTTGACGTTTTTCGTTGCGCTAGTCTCCAACTGAATTCGTTGAAATGCTCATATGGACGCCGGCAGAATAAACTACTCGGCCACCTTGTTGACCCCACTGGTGTTCAAGCTGACTTTGACAAAGTCCGCGCAGTGTGAGAATTCCCAGTTCCGCGTTCCACACAAGAAGTTCGCAGTTTTATTGGGCTCTGCTCATACTTCCGCCACTTTGTCTTCAACTTCGCGGATATTGCCAGGCCCCTCAAGGATCTCCTCAAAAAGAATGTAGCATTTTCTTGGGGAAAAGACCAAGAACATTCCTTCGCGTCGCTAATTACCGTCCTCACATCACCACCTGTGTTGGCTCATTTTCATCCAGCGGCTCAAACAGAGCTTCGCACCGATGCAAGCGGCCATGGTATTGGTGCTATACTCGCTCAGATACAGAATGGCACCAAACGTGTGATAGCCTACGCTAGCCGCTATTTGTCGCAAGCGGAACAAAATTTTTCGATCACTGAGCGGGAATGTTTAGCCCTCGTTTGGGCTATTGCGAAATTCCGTCCGTACTTATACGGACGTCCGTTCGCAGTCATCACGGACCATCACGCGCTTTGCTGGCTGTCGACGCTTAAGGACCCTACCGGAAGACTCGGCCGATGGGCACTTCGATTACAGCAGTACACGTTCTCGGTTGTTTACAAATCTGGAAAGCTGCACAGCGATGCTGACTGCTTATCCCGGCACCCCGTTGATCCACCTAGCTCCACTGATTTGGAATCCGATGCTTGCATTTTAGCCATCACTGACTTTCTGAACGTGGCCGACGAACAGCGCCGAGATCCATCGCTGCTCACCATCATTGACCACCTTCAATCCAATTGACCCTCCTCTTAGCAGATACCTACTTCAAGACAACGTTTTGTACCACTGCAACTTACACCCCGATGGCGCGGAGCTCGTCGTACCACATCATCTGCGAAAGGATGTTCTGCGACAATTCCAAAACGCTCCAACTTCTAGACATCTAGGAGTCTCCAGAACTTACGACCGCATTGGAAGACGAGTATTCTGGAAGGGTCTCTACGGCTCTATTCGCCGTTACATCGTAACCGGCGACCTCTGCCAGCGCCGAAAGAAGCCTCCGACTCCCACTGCCGGTCTTCTTCAGCCTATTGAAGTTCCAGCCGAGCCATTTTATCGAGTTGGGTTGGGCTTGCTAGGTCCCTTTCCTACTTCTACAACTGGAAATAAATGAATTGCAGTGGCCACAGATTATGCAACTCGGTATGCAATCACTCGAGCGCTACCAACCAGCTGTGCAACCGACGCTGCCGACTTCCTGCTGTACGACAATATTCCCCAGCATGGCGCTCCGTCTCACCTGCTCACAGACTGTGGTCGCTACTTTCTATCTCGTGTGGTTGATGATCTAATCCGACCTTGTGCTACCCGTCACAACTTCACCACATCTTACCACCCTCAGACTAATGGCCTTACGGAGCGCCTAAACCGCACATTGACAGACATGCTTGCCATGTACGTATCTACCGACTACACGGATTGGGACATAGCTCTTCCGTTTGTAACCTTCGTCTATAACTCGTCGCGTCATGAAACAGCGGGCTACTTCGCTTTTTGTCTGCTCTTCGGACGTCATCCCTTACTGCCCTTCGACACGCTGCTTTCATCAGACCACGCTTGCTACACTTCGTACGCTCCGGATGCGATCACCCGGACCCTCACGGCACGCGCAGTAGCGCGCGCTCGGTTATCGTCGTCGCAGAGAGCACAGAAGTCCTTTTATTACCGTCGACATAGAGATGCCGTTTTTTCTGTGAGATCTTTTGTTCTCCTGTGGCTCCCATCTCGACGTGTTGGACTCTGCGAGAAACTACTATCGCGATACGCTGGGCCCTACCAGGTCATTCGTCAGGTCACACCTGTGACCTACGAGATTGCTGCTACCACAAACTCATCAGCTGCTGCACCCAGGACGGAAGTAGTCCACGTTTCTTGTCTCAAGCCCTACAACGCCTACTCGCTTATTTAACAGACACCGAGACGGTGCCTTACGGGCCGGGGTGATAATACGTGTATGGAACTGTCCCCCCACACAGCTGAATTGGCACCCAAATGAAGAAGACGACAACGTCGTTGTTGTGGGTTCGACTCTCAAGCTTCTCCCGTTGGCCTGCATGACTGTTCGCTCTTTAAGCCGTTAGCAAGACCAGCTCTCGGTGAATGAATCTTCCACGTAACAATATATATATATATATATATATATATATATATATATATATATATATATATATATATAATGTATAGTACGCCGACGACGAAATTTCCAAGGCCTCATCATTCGCCCCCTAACAAGATTGCCGTGTTTGTGAACGGTTTCGCCATAACTGCTGTTGTCGGCACAGGTGCTGCTATTTGTATATTCAGTGAAATGTTATGCAGCAAACTGAACAGTGACAACTCCATTGGTTGAAATTTCTTGACGCACAGCGAGTACGCAACACGTCCAACCTTCTGTCACATGCACTGCTCGTGTTGTTATTCAAGGAGTGCTTTACATCGTTGAAATTGTCGTCTTTCCGCATGCGTCTCATGAAATAATCTTGGTATGGAACTTTCCGCTAATCATGTGATTGTCGACTGCGCTCGCGCTCAACTCAATTTGTTTCCATTCAGCACGACATTCATAGATCTCCCTCACTTACCCAAGAAGGTGATCGTAGCCGCTGACGTCGTCATCTTTGCATTTTCGGTCGCCGCGGTATCTCTTTTGTGCAACTCCGTTTCCGATTCAACTGCCCTATTTATGCCTTCACATGAATGCGCTCGTCGCCAGAACCTCGTCGTTCTGTTTGCCGTCATAACACTTGCCGATGGCTCCAGTGCCGTGTATCTGTACGATCTGTTCCCTTGTCTCGCTACCTTATTGCATGGCGAATGTATTGGGAGTCTTCACACTTATGATGACATCTTTCCATTCTATGCCCGTCCTGATACAAAGACGATGTCCTTGGATGCTGTCAAAGCTGCCACCATGCCCTCACTACCTGACGAAGACGTTCTGTTGCGCAGCGTAGACACCAGCCTTACGCAAGACCAGCGCAACCAGCTCATTCAACTACTTGACCGATTCCGCGCCTTCTTCAACCACGGACAACCTCCCTTGGGACGCACGTTAGTGTTCACTCACCCTATTGACACCGGTCATCATAATCAACTTCGTCAGCGCCCCTACCACATCTCGCAGGCTGAGCGTGACGTCATCACTCAACACGTCGACGAGATGCTGCAACGTGGTTTTATTCAATACTCAGACAGTCCTTGTCTTCGCCAGTGGTCCTCGTGCGAAAAAAAAGATGGCTCACCCAGGTTTTGCGTGGATTATCGTCGACTAAACAAGATCACACGCAAGGATGTTTATCCCTTGCCATGCATTGATGAAGCGTTGCATTGCCTTCAAGGTGCGGAGTTTTTCTCTTCAATGGATCTGCGCTCTGGATATTGGCAAGTGCCAATGGCTGAACCAGACCGTCCAAAAGCGGCGTTTGTTACCTCTGACGGCATATATGAATTTAATGTATTGCCCTTCGGTCTTTGCGATGCGCCTGCGACTTTTGAAAGATTGGTGGACAGTGGCCTCAGGGGACTTAAATGGCATATCTGTCTTTGCTAATTAGACGACATAGTTGTATTCTCGGTGAATTTCGAAACTCAACTTTCCCGTCTGGAACAAGTTCTCCAGTGCCTTACGGCAGCCGGGTTGCAACTAAACTTCAAAAAATGTCGCTTTGACGCCGGCAAACTTGCAATCCTCAGCCACGTCGTTTCAAAAAAAGGAATATCGCCATACCCTGCCAAACTGTGTGCCGTTGCCGAGTACCCAAAGCCTACTACCCTAAAGGAGCTTCGTAGTTTCGTAGGCTTGTGTTCCTATTTTCGGCGCTTCATTCGCAATGTTGCCTCTATAATTACCCTCTGACTCAGCTTCTCTCCCTTAGCGCGGACCTCTCTGGCTGGAATTCCCACTGCGAGGGCGCATTCACGGCGCTGCGCCGGATACTCACGTCTACGCCAGTTCTCCGCCACTTCAATCCCAATGCACCCACTGAAATTCACACGGATGCAAGCGGTGTCGGTATCGATGCCATTATCGCTCAACGCAAGGATGGCGGCGACGAGTACGTTGTCGCCTATGCCAGCCATACCCTAAGGAATACAGAGTCCAACTATTCCGTCGCGGAAAAGGAGTGCTTGGCTATCATTTGGTCTATAGAAAAATTTCGCATTTACTTTTACGGACGCCACTTTGATTGTGTCACCGATTACCATGCCTTATGCTGGCTAGCGTCCATAAAAGATCCTACTGGCCACCTTGCTCGTTGGGCTGTACGCCTTTAGGAATACGACATCCGTGTTGTTTATCGCTCAGGACGCAAACATTCAGACGCCGATGCACTATACCCTTCTCCACTGCCTCCTGACCTTGCTTGCTTATGAACTGCCATTTGCTATTCGTCACCATTGAGCATCACTGACATGCCATCCGAACAGCGCAAGGATCTACGGATCAATTGTTTGCTCGACGTCCTCTCTCACAGTTCGTCAGAAACGACTTCACGCTCCTGCTCTCGTCAAGCAAGACACTTTGCTGTTCGTGAAGACTTGTTGTATCGCCGCAATTACGTGACGGACGGCCGTAGGTGGCTCCTAGTCATCCCTCGTCATTTGCGCTCGGACATCTGCGCTGCCTTTCACGATTACCCCCAGTGTGGCCACGCTGGAGCATTTAGGACTTACTCTCGCCTTCGTCTAAGATACTACTGGCGCGGCATGTATGGGCAAGTTTGCCAGTATGTTCGGTCATGCACCACTTGTCAACGACGCAAGACGCCTTCTCACAGCACTGCTGGCCCTTTGCAACTTAACCTGCCCAGCGAGACCATTCGACCTCGTCGGAATTGATATTTATGGTCCTCTACCCAGCACCTCCACCAAATGCAACGTGCAAGGTTGCGTAAAAACACAGGTTATTATTCGAGAAATGTAAGCCGCAACAAGGTGGTACAGGCAGGAACCCGGCAAGCACGAGCCACACGCAGACGTCAATGTCTTCTTTCACGCTGACACAGAGCTGGCACCACTATGCTTCACTACAATATATATATATATATATATATATACAGGTTCTATGTGGTTGCTGGTGAGTCTTGACCATATCAATCAGGGCTCTTTCTAACGCAACACGCAGCACGTGCTGACTTGCCTTGCTCCGAACGTAGCGTTACCCCACCACCCGCACGCCAACAGCGATCCCCGTCCCCGCGTCACCGCTCAGGGACGTCACCACCACTGGGAAACTAACTGGTGCAACTGATGGGGGCGAGGCCGCCAAATCGTCTTCGACAAGATTATTTGCGTGGTAATAGTTGAGAACATTGTGAGGGTTTTTGTAGTCAATGTGAATACTGTTGCATTAGTTGATACCGGTGCTGCCGTTTCCATATTGAGCATGTCTTTTAAAAATCGCCTTGGGACGAAAGTATTGTTTGATTAGAATCAGTGTGCTACGTTCCGCGGCATAGGAGGAGAAACGTTGAGCCCGGTTGGTGTTTGTTCTTCTTTACTTTCTGTAGGAAAATCAAACGTTTAGAGCTGAACTAACGGTGCTTGCACGTGCGACCCACGACGTCATTCTAGGTATTAATTTTCTGCGTGAGTGTGGCGCCACTTTGGATTGTGTTAGTGTTCGGATTATTTTTCGTGCCTTGTTGCCCTCTCCAATTGACGGAAGATCCCGTTGATGACAGCTCGGACGTGTTTTCCGTGTCTGAAGACGTCTGCTTAGCCAAGCATATCACAATGATTGTGCGCGTAAACTCTTCTCGTTCTTGTGCGGGTTCTTACTACGGTTTAGCCGAGAAACTTCAGTAACACACTTAAGAAAAACGTTATTGTGCTTCCTTGCCTCGTCCTCACCGTTGATGGTTGTGCCGATTTGTGGACCGTTAACGTTTTCGCGCAGTCCATATCTCTGCCTGTAGGACATAACTTGGCAAGATTTCAAAAGCAAATTATTCTTGCCATACGGTCCCTTCAACTGTCGGTAGACGTGAAGAAATTTCACGCCAATTCTTACCCCGACCATTCTGCCAGCATTGACCGTATGATCAAGACGTCACTTCCTTCAACTGAACGGTCGCTGCTGCAGGGGGTGATTGCAGGCTACAACTCAGTCTTTGACTTTGCCCAAGACAAGACGTCTACCATTACGCCACCGTCTTCACGTACGCAACACCACAACTATACAGGCCAAGCACCACCAATACATCAGAAGGCCTATCGCATATTGCATTCCGAAAGGAAAGTCATAGCTGAGCAAATTTAAGAGATGCTAAAGAAGGGAGTCATACAAGAATCGTGTAGTCCGTGGGCAGCTCCTGTCAGTCTAGTCAGAAAGAAGGATAATTCATGGAGATACTGCGTAGACTATCGTCGCCTAAATGCCATCACAAAAAAGACGTCTACCCTTTGCCACGTATAGATGACGCGTGGACTGCCCGAATTCTGCCTCCTATTTTTCTTATGTTTACTTTCGTTCTGGGTATTGGCAGATTTCTATGAATCCCCCAGATAAGGACAAGATGGCCTTCGTAACACCAGACGGTCTTTTTGAGTTTAACGTTATGCTCTTCGGTTTTTGCAATGCTCCAGTGACATTCGAGAGATTTATGGATGCAGTACTCCGTGTACTAAAATGGGAAATTTGCATGTGCTATTTAGATGACGTGATTATCTACGGAAAGACTTTTCAGGAGTTCAACTACCGCTTGTCACTTGTGTTGGAATGCTTACGCGAAGCTGGCCTAGTTTTAAACTCAAATAAGTGCCGTTTTGAAAAACCTTGAGCCCTCGTATTAGGCTTTGTCGTTAATAAAGAAGGCGTACGACCAGACCCACAAAAGACCGCAGTGGTTCGCAACTTTGAACAACCACAACAGTGAAGAACGTGCGAAGTTTTCTGGGTCAGTTTTCTGGGCTCATATGTTCGCCGATTTATTAAGAACTTCTCACAACATGCCTCACCACTGACGTCCGTTCTTCATGCAGACTAACCGCACTGTGGGATGATAAATGTGAGGCTGCATTTTAACAGCTGAAGCTTTTATTGACTTCAGGGCACATCCTGAAGCATTTTGATCCTGATGCTTTGAGGGAATTTCATACTGATGCTAGTGGGCTAGGTGTTGGTGCTGTACTGTACCAAATCTGCAACAGCCGTCAGCACGTCGTAGCCTATGCCAGTCGAACACTGACCAGAGCAGAGAAGAGCTACACCGTCACCGAGTTCGAACACTTAGCAGTCGTCTTCCTCATTCAGAAGTTCCGACCGTATCTACAACTCCTCGAGTTCACAATAGTGACCGATCATCACTCACTATGCTGGCTTGTGGCTCTTCGCGAGCTGTCTGGCCCACTGGCTCGTTGGGCATTGTGCCTAGAAGAGTACAGCTTTTCTGTGACGTATAATGGACGATGTCACACAGATGCCGACTGCTTGTCCCGCCTTCCTTCAATACACACCAATGCTCACGACGACGATATTGATGACTATTTAGTTTCTGTCTCGTCCGACGTCCCGGATACCAGCAGCTTCAAAACGTGAGCAACAGCGCGACCCTACCCTGAACCCTTGCTCGAAGCTGCACACAACTTCGCCGACAAGCACTTTACAATTTCAAATGGCTTGCTGTATAGGAAAAACTATTCAGCCGACGGCTTCCTGTTGATTCTAGTGGTACTGAAAAGCCTGCGCCATGTCGTGCATCGTTTTATGCATGATGACATAACATCCGGTCATCTTGGTTTCACACGTACGCTACATCGACTACGTGAGAGGTTCTACTGACCGAAAATGTGGAAGATCACAAAACAGTACGTCGCCAGCTGCGCTATATGTCAGCGCTACAAGTGACCCACCACGTCCCGGGCATGTTATTTGCAGCCCACCCCTCCACAGACATCCCATTTTGAAAAAGTCGACATCGACTTGCTCGGACCCCTTACTAAGACTCCATCCGGTCACCGGTGTATTATAGTGTCATTGGATTACTTAACTCATTATACGGAAACGGACGCACTGACATTGGCCATAGCAGCTGCAGTTTCTTCTTTTCTGTTACAACGGGTCATACTGCGTCACGATGCTTCACGGGTTGTCATCAGTGACCGTGGACGGCAATTTATCGCCAATGTGGTTGAAAAAATTTTGCGCTTCTGTGGCTCCTCTTACAGCCACTCCACCCCTTAACATCCGCAAACTGACGGTCTCACTGAGAGGATGAATCAAACTCTTACGGATATGACATCGTTGTACGTTGATGCCGACCACAGAAACTCAGACGCCATCTTACTGTTTGTCACTTACACATATAACACCGACAAGATTGAAGTTACTGGACATTCGCCCTTTTTTCCGCTTTACACGCGAAGCCCACAGAGTTTTCTAAATACTCTATTACCTTTCTCGTATCAGGAAGATCTGTCTATCGCTCAGACGTTGTGTCGTGCTGAAGAAGCACGTAAACTAGCGCACCTTCAAACACTGTCTTCTCGAGAACACAGCAAGAGTCGCTACGATGCCAGGCATATCCGCGTAGAGTTTCCTCCTGGCGACTACGTTTGTCCGTGGACTTCTGTTCGCAGAAAAGGATTGTACCGGAAGTTTCAAGCAAACGATTCCGGCCCAGTTGTGATAGTCACTCGTCTCAGTGACGTGACTTACGTGGTCGCCCGAGTCACAGCCATTAACCGGCGTGTGCTAACTACGCAAATTTTCCACGTAGCCCGCCTCAAGCAGTACCATCTTAGGCATATATAACTCGCTCGGCGATCTTCGTCTGCGGCCGAGTGAAATGCAGCGAAGATGCGCGAGCGTGCGGGGCGCGGAAGAAGAAGAGTAGTGGAGCGGTGCTTGAACTGAAAGGTTGGTTGAATCGGACTAGGCATGCCCGAGAAGTACGCTGCTCATTCCCAACGCCATTTCACCTCATCTGTAAATACACACAATGACTCGTGACAATATATATATATATATATATATATAATGGCTATAAGAATTATCACATTATCCGGCTGGCTCTGATTGTGTGAAAACAAGCTTCACCTACAAAAAACGTATCATCAGCGCAGTTCAGTTTGACGTTTCGGCCGTGAGACCGGCCTTCGCCTGGGAGTATAGAGCATAT
The DNA here is from genome assembly GCA_013436015.1 of Rhipicephalus annulatus. Classification (NCBI taxonomy): domain Eukaryota; kingdom Metazoa; phylum Arthropoda; class Arachnida; order Ixodida; family Ixodidae; genus Rhipicephalus; species Rhipicephalus annulatus. The sequence continues at coordinate 132,340 of WOVY01010665.1, forward strand.
ATATCACGTACTTACATATGTAAATGATCGAGGCCCTCCCCCCCATAGCACGTCCCTTAATTTAACGAACAAAGCTATACTGTATCAGCACAAAAACGGTTTTCAGTAAAAAAAACTATCTATACAGCACTGTGTGATATCAACCTGTGTCAGTGATTGGCAAGTGATACGGCTTACGGCATACTCGTGTATATCGTGGCATTACAAACGGCATAGTTTTCTTGCAAATATAGTTGGTATGGTAAATATAGGCGGTCAAGATGACAAGTAATAGCAATATATATAAACAGATCGCTTTTTTTTAATTTGTAAACATTCTCAGCACAGCGACCTTTCAAAGGAAAGTTTCCGCTGTCAAAATACTCGGCTGTGATAAAGAAGCAGGATAGCACTCACTTGTCGTACTGTTGACCAAGATAGCATTACGTAGAAGGAAGACCCGTCAATGTGGCTTCATCTTCATTGATATCGTCTGCTAAAGTATCAAACTTGAATATCAGGTATGATTCCCGGAGTTCACGATTATGACTTTAGCGGAAACCAGATTCAAGAATGATTGCTCTCATTTGGTCGAAAGTGTGGCCTGGCATGCCAACATGTCGTAATAGTGGTAGATGCGGGAAAATATTTACTTGAGGTTTGAGGTTATTGAAGCGTATTCTGAAAGGCGTTTCTGTGTGAGCAATATACTGCTGCGAGTAGGCACTAAATTCCAACATGTACACGGCAATATAAGTGTCGCAGTCGAGTCTACCACGAATCTTTAATCTAAAATTTGCGTAATTTAATCTAAGTTTTGCGTAGTTTGCATGTGCACACATACATTGCACCGCGGTATGTTACAAGGTGCGCGGCTACGCTCTTTAGGCGCAACAATCTTAGATGAAGCTTTTATGTCGTGAATGTTTTTGACTGTCGGTAAACAACACGTACGAGGCAGATCAGGAAAGATTTCTTTAAGAATATCGCTTTGTGTTAAGATGTTGCAGTGCTCTTTCAATATAGCAGAGAACAAGATCAGTTTGAACACAGCTATCTTTCCCGTCACTTCCTTTCAGAATCTCTGCGCGTTTAAGGTTAACCGGCTCAAGTTATGGCATCGTCTTTTAGTTTTTCTCGGTATTTAGAACATTTGTGCCTACTACAGTTTTCAATGAAATCTATACAGTGAGAGCACAATCTTTTAAAACGGTGAGCCTGGCTATAAGGGATTCCTGTTTTGCAAAGCCGGTAGTGGCCACTCTGAAAATGCAGGGGTTGATGTCGGTCAGTGGGCTTGCGGAACAGCTTTGTGGGAAGTTGTTCTTTGTAACTAGTGACTGTGACACCGAGAAAGTTTACAGAAGTGCGCGAAAATCGATGCAAGAACCTATTAGTTGAATGGAAATTATGAAATTTTTGAATGAAACCAAGCAGACTTCATTCGTCACGCGTCCAGGCAAGAAAAATATCATCAATGAAGTGCCTGTGATAAAGATGTTGAAGCATGGTTTTACCTAAAACTGTGCCTTCCGGAATTCCCACGAAAATGTTGGCGTAGTTAAGGCCTACTTTCGTACCCACTGAGGTGCCATTGGCTTGCACGTAGTGAAGGTTGTTAAACTCAAAATTGTGTGATTGAAGGATAAGTTTCAAAAGTGTACAAAGCGCTTCCTTAATAATAGGTTTATCAAAAGGGGAACTATCTTGGGCCTTTTTACCGCAGAAATACCATCTTTATGCGTTATGTTAGTGTGTAGAGATGCTATGCCCAGTGTTAGTAACATTGAACCATGTGGAACATGAAGATCTACAATATCTTGTAGTATGGTATGATGGTGGTGGTGGTGGTAGCGTCACAGTTCTGCGACGTCTTTACGAGGGTGTGGAAACGGTGCGTCACGTCATGCTAGAGCAGCGTAGCAACATGCTTGAGGCTGAGTCCGCGGCAGTTCAAAAATATACTGCGACTGCTGCATTTAATTTAGGACAATGCTTTTTGTAGCTTGCATGAGGCTATGGTGAGTGTAACAGTTTCCGCAGTTGCTCCCGCTCTATGAAACGGATTATTTGGGCCAGGCCGTTGGCTCCCAGTGCTGAAATACTCCCGTAGATATTTATAATTATGTGGCAGCTGCATAGCTTGGTGTAACGGCGTTTTCGGTTCCAATATTTTTCTAAATATATTCTTAGGCCATCTTCGACGCGTTGCCCATAGTTCCGGTAAATAGTTTTTTCCTTCATTCCCCTCATCGGAAAAGATCTTTTTTTTATCTGCGAGCTAGACAGGTGAGTATGGTAAACTAGGTGAGTCATTTATTCAGAGGCCCCAAGAAAAATTCCTGAACTTTCCGCACTTAGCCACTCGCTAGCGAAGCGCACTCGCGGATAAATTTAAGTAAAGGTTTCAGCAGAGTGACTTGTTGGACGAAGTGGTTCATTCTTAACGTAGCTTTCGACACACAAAAAACAAACACACACGAGAGACGGACAAGAGACGGAATGCGCTTGTCTGTCTTTCGTGTCGATTTCGCACCAAAAGCTACGCAAAAGTATTGTAGAGTATCTAGTTTATGCTCCAAAAGTGCAACACTATAAGTGCGTTATCACAAGAACACCGCTTCTGGATTCTTTGTGGTTGGTTCTCGCCATCATATTCATCAATTACGGTATACTACGTATGGTAGTGACATGCTTGCGTTTTCATCGGAGGGAAATGGCACCCTTTTCTGCATCCAGTCGCAGTCACCTGCACCAAATACTCTGAACAAATAATAAATGCTATGCGACAAAACCAAACAAAATGAGCTCACTTGCACACAATTACGCACGCTGGCAGTGCCGTTGCTCCACCGCGCATGCAAGCGCATTTAGCCTGTTACACTTATAAATAATCAGCCCCGCTTAGTGATGCACAATGAGACAACTAAGGCACAACCGCTTTTTTTTCTTGAAACGCAATTCATATGTAAGCGCACGTTTGCCCCAGATTGTGTTCGTGCAAACAATGGTACCATTTTTCTGCGGTATGCTTAGCTGATGAGCAGCTGCGTACCCGGCATTTCGAATCACTTGGAAGCCACTGCGCACTCTGTTTCTTGCGTTGGTTAGGCAAACAAGAGTCTCCAAAAAGCATTTAGTCTGTCAGAAATGGCTGAAAAAATAGGAAACCAATTGAAAGAAATAATGTTAGCAAGAGGGACATTGTGATTGAAAAAAAATGACAAAGCTATCTTAAGAACACACAGAGCATTGAGGTTTGACTGAGAGGAAAACTAGTACGAGAAGCCAGTGCATCGTCACGCCATCTTGTTGAATGGGCAGCAGCAGTAAAGTGCTTACTGAGCAGGGCGCTGCCTTCAAGAGAGCGAAAGCAGCTGACGATCTGACCGAGTCTTGCTGCTCTCTTTCGCTGAATCAGCTGCCTCGCCGAACAGCTGAACAGGTGTTCGAGCACATTGAAATCATCAGTTCACTTGGTCAACAGTGCCTTATTCTGCGTTTACGCTGCTGAGCTCAGAGACGGTGTGGCTTCGTCTCTATTTGTCAGAGGGACTAACAACAAACAAGATAGCACCGCAACTGTGAAAGTGGTAAGGAAATTAACGGGCGCTGCAGTAGTCACTTGTGCTCGAGAAACTAAGAGATTTTGTTCCCTCTGAGCGAATGTGTTCGCGATTCTGAATTTTCACAGCCTCGAAGTCAGCTTGATACCATTGGGATCCGAGGTTCCATTCGCACGGCCAAACGAGCAAACCAGGCAAGGGTGTACTCCTGAAAAAGGCGAGCCTGCAAGGACTTGCGAAATGATTCTTAGAACCCCGAACTTACTTGATAGTAGAATTTATTTAAGCAACACGTAGACTCGGAGCAAAAGGCCTCTGCTGTCGCTTTTTGCCTGCTCGTTTAGAAGTTTACAGTTCCGGCACTCCTCGGGTCTGTCGTTAGTCCTTGCCCTTCAGCATGATGAAACTACACTGTTTCTGAGCTCAGTGTTGTATAGCCAGCCACTTAGACCGGTGGTTCTGATATCATCAAAAAACTGCTTGTCGGGAGTGGTGTTTAGGCAGAAAAGAGGAGCAGACAGATCTTCATTCGGCTTAAGTCTATGAAATGCTGTGCTGAGCCCACCATGTTCTTTTTGACGCGAGCCACTTTCTCAAGAGGGCGTCGATACAGACTGTATTCGCATCTTCTATTTCACTTTTTCTGTTTTGACATTTCTTTCATGTATTTATATTACCTTATTTCTTCTCCTTTTAATCACATTGTGTTTTCTGAGACAGCGCTTTCCTTCCGGATGACGCTTGTAGAGGCCGTCAGTATTCAGACGCAGATGAGGTCTTATATTAGCCTGAACTCTTCATTAGCTCATTAGCAAGCCAGGTTCCCCTGCTTTGTTCAAGCGCGCAATAAACTTTGCGTAGTGTCTTGTCAAACTCCGAGTTGAATGCTGCTGCCTGGTCGTATGCCTCTACCCAGTGTGATAAGGGAAATAAAAGGACGACAACGACGAAGGTGCAGAGGTGAACACGTGTGATTTCGTGCCAACTGCAAGCGTGAGGTTGGCGAATCAGCAGAGGACCTATGGTAGCCCATAGAGGTGGCTTGTCTTGACTGGGTCACGCGTAAGCATTACATAGCGAGAAACGTTGTAGCTGGGATGAGCCAAAGCAACGCCAGCTAGAAGATAGCGGGCCGAAGCGTCGTACGCCGGCGATCCAGGTTCCGGCCGAAGAACGCGGCCGTCCATGCTGCTACCACCCATCCACTATCCGCGTGTGGCAGTCATAAATATTTATTTGACAAAAAAGGAGGTATGCAAAGACGGCTTCATAAGAAGACGGCACCCACTACGAGTAGGTGGCGATCTCTAGTACGGGAGCCAATTGGCGTCGGCTGCTGCCTGGGCTCGCCAAACCAATGCCTTTTTCGGTGTGAAGGATAGAGCAGCCAAGCAGGGTCGCCTCTCACTTCTCCCGGGTAGGGTTGGGTATAGGGGGTGCCGCAGGATTGCATGGGCAGGTCCGAAGCATGTGGGGAATATCCGAAGACTTCTCCCTTCATAGTGAGCAGCTGCCGAAAAAGGCAGGATCAAATATTTGAGTGCTGCTGGGCACAGCATAGTGTTCGTAAAAACTCGGAGTAAAAACCCCTCCTCCACTCCACTTATACTTTTGCATGGGTGTGGATTAAGGATGGCATGAAATAAGTGATAGTCCACGATTTCGCGGAAAGAATACACCAGATTGAAATCAAGGTCGTCCTGATTGGAGGAGGTGAGTGGGAATTCCCGGTAAGAGAGCGCGCGTGCGGCGGCGTCGGCCGCCTCAATCCTTTCGAGTTCCATGTCAGCAGGTACTCAGACTACACGGCGTGGTGCAGGGATTCTCTGATACTCCGAACATTGCATAAAATGGTAGGCCAGGTACGCAACATAGCCGTTCATGGGGTTTCGACAGGCCCCTCGAGAGTCGGAGATGATGGTTTGTCACCTAAAATGACAAGCAGCGAATTCAATGGCGACTTCCTCCTCCTGAATTATGTCCCGGGCTCGATACGTGAGGCCGATAACTGTTGCGTTCTCGTCTACGAGAGTGGCCGTGTACCAGTCCCCATTGTGTGGGCCGGAATCGTCCACGTAGAACACGCCGGGCTTGGACCCATAATAGCAGGCCAGGACTTCCGCCTGCGCCAGGCACCAGTAATGTGATATTCGTTTGTCATATTGTTTGGAAGAGGATGCACGTGTAGGGCACATCTTAACACAAATGGGAGTTGAACAGAACCATCCTGATGTCAATGTGTTTTTGTGTATGTGCGCTGATAGGCGGCACCCCGATACTATCTATAAAAGTCGAGTGTACTGATTTGTGATGTGAGCCTCTTGAAGCTCCTGAAACGCATTTAATCTACCCATATCTAGAAAGCGCTGGTTAGAGGAGTTCATGGGGAGGTTTCGAAAGATGACTTCAAGTACATCCACTTCTTGCTTCCCAATGTGGAGGTATGGAGTAGAATATAAGAATCTACATCCTACAAATAGATGTGCAAGCTGCAAGGCATCTATGCAACGTAGTCCCCCGCGTTTATTAGGGACATGCCGGACTGTGCAGCCCACCTCGTCGCCCACCTTCCGAAGTTTGGTCAACCTGGTGTCTCACCATCTGCTTTAATTAATAAACAGCCCCAGTACCGGGACTTTTTTTTTGTTCAGGGTCCCACCTGTCTCCAGCGAGAGTTGAATGTTGGCCATGCACTCGGGTAAAGGGTGTATGTGCGCGAACTCAGATTTGAATGGCGAGTACTGAAGCCCACACTGGTGGGCATAGTGGTCGACTATGCTCGCGGCTTGCTGCAGGTTCGCCCCTATATCCTAGAGTGCACCCTGCGTGGCCCAGATGGTGATTTCATCAGCATAAAACGCATACTGTATACCGGGAACTTCAGCCAGCCGAGCCGCCAGGTGCGTCATGTCCAGATTGAATACCAGCATGGGCGGCATTGCGACACGAGTACTGCAACTCGAGGCGCGCCCTGGCCTAGCGATGGCGGCCAGACTGCCCATCATTGCTAGTGCTCGTGTACGCTCTCGTACATTGTTCAGTGTGAGCATCCCCAGCGCAATGTTCACAGAATAGTGGCAAACAATCGCAAAGCTTCTTGTACATTTTGGTGTGGTCTGCAGTGAGCATTGATGAGAGTTTTGGCGGCTGATACGCAAATAACTCAAAATAAATATAGCAAGGGCAAGTGCAATTTTTTACGTGTTGCGCACATTTCTTGCTTATATAATCTGGCTCAATGGGGCATTTGCAGATGAGACTGACTTTATCAGAGAAGTTGTAGAAGCAGCGAGGATCATCAGACTACACTCCTGTGTGACTGTAGAACGTTCATTTTGGATTGAAGATGCCCAGTTAGTTATTGGTGGGGGTTCAGGCAATGATGCTGAGGCAAAGTAAGTGCATTCCTCTAAATATTTCTCTTCAACTTCTCAGCCAAGTTCTTTCTATTGTTATTTCAGTTTGCCTATTTGTCGCAATTTTGTGATTGTTGTGACTTTTAAAACAGCTCCACCATTATCCTTTCCTTCAAAAACGGGACCTTTTGTTAGGTTTTTGAAGCACATACATGGGAATTTGTAACGAGCAACGCGAAAGAGACGCGAACCCGGACCTTTGAATACAAGGCAAAGATGCTGCGAGAAGCGACGCAGTAAAGAGGTCACATGGTAGCAAAATAGCATGGTTACACTACTTCGTTTTCTTTAATTCGTCAGATACTCTCTCGTAGCCAACAAATAGATAATGTACTACTTGATTTCAGACTCACCACATTACCACTATCAAACTTAAGGCAGAAGCCCACCTTTGTCTCGATCCTCTTGAGTAGTGTAGTGCACGAAAAGCAGTTTAGTTGCGCGAGCCAGTTTCCACAGTATTTGTGTTGAGCCATCATGCACCAGGTTAACGACAAAGCATATTGCTTGTCATACTATAAAGAATATGTGGCTTTTTGGATCGTGTATACGTTCGAAGCTTACAAGATGACCACGTGTGGCTTTTCGCTGAAGGTATGTGTGTCCTTTTCTGAATTTGCAACGTTTATTTTGCTGTTATACCTTCTGTTCACACTTATTTTACATTCCTGTGATGAGAAATGTGGTATCTCCACTAGAACACAAAGAAACATGAATACATGTTGCGAAGACATGCGAGAGGCCTTCACGCGAACAACAGAAAAAAATCACAACTGCCACTTATATGTAATACCTTGTCTATGCTAGCTGGGTAGCCAGCGGGTCATTTTTTAGGTGACTGTTGACAGCTTATTGTTTTCACGAAGTAAACGAAGACGTTTTTTATACACTTACCGGTATTTGTGCGAGGGAGCAATCGGTAACGCCCGACCCTAGGTGAGTGGTGATATGACGAAAGGTGAGATTTCGTAAAAGATGCATACAGAGTGGATAGTGAAGCGAGCATGAAATTTTAATGAAAGCATACAAAAGTGTTTTTATTATTCTAATGGTGGTTTTGCGGCTTTCAAAACCACATATCATCAATGGAAGCATAAAAAAGATTCCTATGTGTCTCTCCGACTTTCTAAATAAGGAATGTCAAAAGATTAAGGACTTTTGAACGACTTTCTTTAGCACTTGCGTTTGTGACAGGGTGCAACTATTGGGCGCAGCTACGTGTCACCTGAAGCTCAGCACAGTGTCAATGTCAGCTGGATTGAGCTCGCTGCTCCATTTTCCCCCGTCCCTCCAAACCAGTACGCAACACAAACGTCTGGCTTGAGCACTCTTAACCAATTCTGCTTCAGACTAAGAGCACTCGTTGTCAAACAAAGTGTGTTTCTTGCTACAGAAAAAGGACGGCTGATCATTTATGCGGAACCTAATGTTCTACACGTCACCCACATCCACTCGTGCATTATACGAAATATGTGGCTTCCATTCACAAATCCTTCATTATTACGTACACTCAGTGACATTTGGCCGCTTTCTTAGCTGGCAGAAGTTTGGAAATTCTGTTTCATAACTGCAGTGGCACAGGCATGAAGTAGTGTGGATAGTTTGTTTTGCATATATGATTTTGGCATTTGTACAGCTGTAAGCAGCTCCTGGCTTGCGCACTAAGCGCAGCAGAATCATACAAAAAGCCAGAAAGGCGGAGCTTTGAGATCACGTGTATATCCACTTGGGAATAACTTGAAATTATCCTTGAAAAGTAGCCATTACGCCATTTATCTTAATTTTCTGAAAGTAGAGGCATACGCTACACATCCGCAAGGCATTACGTGCAATTTTTATAAACGATGCTAGATGGCGGTATTGTGTTAATTGTGAGCACTTTTAATACACTAGGAGGGCACGAAAATTCACTCCTTGCAGCAATGTGGATTGGGTGATGCCTTGTTAGTGCACTTTACATCATGTAACACATTGCGTTTACCTTATTTATATAGTACGCTACAATACATATATGTGTACTAGCGTCCTTTCTGACTCGAAGCCGTTTTAGCGTGTTTCTGCAAGACAGTATTAGGCACTGGCATAGCTTGATAGTATAATACTGCGCGGCCAAAGAAAAGACTGAGCTGCTGAATCTTGTTCCGTTCTGCGTGTGAGTGTGTCCTTTCCTAGGCAGAATATTTTATTATCGTGCGATTGTACAGCTAACATTTTCATGCTTTATTTCCCCAGTGCTGTCTTATCACCGTATTGGGCTCCAATGTTGGCGACTAGCATGGCTGCTGTATTCAAACATAATTGATGGGGCCTTCTTCCTTCTCTCAACTGCATGCTCGTCCTCTCACAAAGAGAAGGCACATCAAAGCCAGCTTTAGTTTCTTTAAAAAGTTCTCACGATTCTACGGTAATTATTGCAAAACAAGTTGAAACAAATGCCAGAGAGTTTCTCCTCTTGTCGGTAAAGAAGTTCCGCTGCCATACTAGGTCAAGGTTATAAAGCTAAATGAATGGCTAATGCAGATCTTATTCCTAAATACAAAGCAAAACGCAGTACGAAAACCTCGCAAAGCGTGTTCCTTTCTAACCACACTTGTATATTTACCGAGCACCGCTCTCTTAATAGCTTCAGAAGATGTGATATTTGACCAAGACCTGTTCGATCGGTTGAGAATAAGATTTTTGAGGGCTCAGTTCTCAAGTGACGGCTCACTCACAAGCTAGCGAACCAAATTCACACATGAGTCACAAAGCGCCATTCAAACACTGGTTGTTTTTTACAAGCCTAATGTCAGAAAATTGTGAAACGGATTACATGAAGTGTAAAACAGTCGGGCCACTTATCGTCAATCCACGACGCAGCTTTAGGTGTGAGCACTTCCATAACGGCTGTAAGAGCTGCCGTGGCCACCACACCTGAGCCAAATGCAGGTATAAAAAACATAAGAGAGACGACTGTGTTGATTGCAAAGGTAAGCAGCAGCCCGATCTCCCAGCTGTCAAGCCTAAATTAGGGATCCTGCATTTAACAGAGAAAGAAAAAAATAATGATGAAAGTAACAGAAAACATTCCCTTTAAGGAGAGGCGGAGGCACTCCTTTCTGCAGCGACCCTCTGTTGCAGAGAGGACACGCAAGGTGGCAGTGCTAGAAACTTCACACTGTCCGCGCGCACCAAACAGAGTGAATGCGTGGTAGCGCCATGCGCCCCCTTTCCCCCAAATAAAGCAGTCCGTCATGCTCCGAAACAAGGGGCATACAGGTTTCGAGGTCTGCAGACCAGGAACTTATTTTCAGTCAGAAAGCCCAAAGGACTTTCACATCCCTGCTCGCACCCCGTGAGTCGGCACCAAGCACCTCTCTGGAGGCGATGGACACAATGGCGAATTCAATGGCGCTCGAGGTGCCCAAGAACAGGGGCAGATCGTTGAACCAAGCTGAAAAATCAAGAACAATACGCCTTACGGGGCCTTACAAGGGCTCCCTGACTTTAACCAGTGCTTGCATCAGTACACATAGCACTAATTTGCGTCCAAAATGAATACACCTGTTTTACGATGGAGCTTAAGAGGTCTTTCTAAAACCTCACCGACGTCCGAAAATGGTTATATGAACATTCGCCACAAGCACTGTGTATACAAAAACACACTTAAAATAAAAAAACGTCGTTTTCTAAGTGTTATGTCATGTACCAAAACAAGTGCAAATGAAGCGATGACATCACCTTGTGTCGTGCCCAACATAGTTAGGTGCCACGTACACATATATTATTACGAATTAATCTTGGTGTAGTGGCGGTTCGAGCAGCTCTTTTGAACACGCTCGTCACCATTCGATCTCTCAACTTAACCCCACAATGCAGTCTTGAAGAAAAAAACATCAAGTACTTTATACCCGAACTACTGAAACCTTATCTGGTTCTTGGGAACCTGAATGCACGTAGCGGTCTACGGGGTGACTCGTGGTAATGCACAAGGTTGTCTTACTGAACAATTTTTCTTTTAATCCAGTGCGTTTTTGTCGAATACGTCCGAGGCAACATGCTCTAGCGTCGCCAGCTAAACCTACTCACCCATAATCTCGACATCGCGTCATCTTTGCTTCGACCTCTGCTTCATTGGAAAGTGGTCAGTGATCATTCCGGATGTGAACAATTTCCAATAATTCTAAGATCAATAGAAAAGGTCCTCCACCAGTTCCCAGAAGGCCAAGAGCGAAGGTTGACTGGAAACACATTCGAAAAGCTGAATTTGGTCTGGTATTGCTGGTATAGCAAGATGGTATAGCAAAGATTCAGCTGTATATGTATTCATAGCCTTCTTATTGATGCTGCAACCAAACGTATCCCACAAACTGGACTGTCCGCAAAACGACGTATCTTGGTGGAACACTCAGTGTTGAAATTTAGGTAAAAAACAAACTAAAGCATGGAAGTTGCTTTGTGACTCACCGACTGCGAAGAAAATGTGTAGTTTCAAGGAAAATAATCACTAAGAAAGAAGGGTGCACTACTAAGAAGGAAGGAAGAGCAGGTAGAAATTTTTAACTAGCTCTAATGCATATACCCATAATGCTAGAGTATACAACATGGTTGGCGGGGTAGCAGAACGACAAGCACACTTACTACCTCCAATAAACACGCGCTCTAACAGGTTTCTCGCTCGTCACACTACACCACAACAATAGAAAGATAGGAAACAAAAATTGAAAAACAATTTCGAGCAAAAGTGTACTGTTCAGAAACCGTACAATGAACCTATAGTCTTATCTGAGCTACAGGTGTCACTAAACTGCTGCAATAGATCCGGCCTACGCCCGGAGTGTGTAGTATGTGATATAATAAAAACACCTCCTTTCTCTGTATAATGCTGTCTGGGTGCCGCCCAAATTCTCTGTGCCAGGAAAGAATAAATTATCATTCACATTCTAAAGCAACGCAACGGACCCTCCTCCATTAGTAGTTACTGACCGATAAAACTAACCAGTTGCCTATGTAAACTTGTTGAAAAGATGATGAGCCGCCGACGACTGCACTTCTTAGAGACAAATTGCCTACTTGACCCACACCAGTGCTGCTGTCGAGAATCTAAATCTACCCCAGACCACTTTCTCCATGTCGAGGCACTATTCCGTAAAGCTTTCGCCAAAACCAATTTTCCTTTCTGTGCAAGGCTGGTTCATTTCTGTTAGTTTTTTGTATACACAACAAGTTGGACTACAGAGGAATGCACATCAGAATATTCGAAATACCTAAGATATTTCGGTTAGCTAAGCTAGAAAAGTTGTCAAAAACTTTCACAAAGTGCTCTGGTGCCACCCGATGATTGATATCTGTAGCATCAAAATTTCGGGCATGCTCTATTGCATTGGATCGTAATTTGACTACTGGTGACATGGGAAGTGCAGGTTACTAAGGTATTCTCCATTAACGTCTTATCCCTAACTGTTTCCATTCTAGGCTTCTGAAAACCTCCTGTAAGCACGCGGTAAATAGCATTGGGGAGATTGTGTTCCCCCTGTCTTACCCTTCTAAATTGGTATTCTGTTGCTTTCTTTATGAAGAACTATGGTAGCAGTTGATTCCGCTGTAGATTTCTTCCAGAATGTTTATATATACTTCATCTACGCCCTGATTCCACAGTGTCTGCATGACGGCTGATATTTCTACTGAATCAAACGCCTTCTCGTAATCTATGAAGGCTATGTATAGTGGTTGGTTATACTCTGATCATTTCTGTCTTACCTGATTGATGGTATGAATGTGGTCAATTGTTGAGTAGCCTGTTCGAAATCCTGCTTGTTCCTTTGGTTGATTGAATTCTAATGGTTTCTTTACTCTGTTAGCAATTACCTTTGTAAATAGTTTGTTACACTACAGAGAGCAAGCTGATCGGCCTGTAGTTCTTCAAGTCCTTGTCATCTCCTTTCTTATGTATTAAGATGATGTTAGCGTTCTTCCGAGACTCTGGTACCCTTCCCGTCAGGAGACACCTCGTAAACAGGGTGGCTAGTTTTTCTAACACAATCTGTCCTCCATCTTTCAGCAGATCTGATGTTACCTCATCCTCACCAGCAGATTTGCCTCTTTGCATGCTCTCCAAAGCTTTTCTGCCTTCTTCTATCATTACTGGTGGGGTGTCATCAGGTTACTGCTAGTTCTTATCGTATTAAGGTCGTGGTTGTCTCGGCTACTGTACAGATTTCTGTAAAACTCCTCCGCCATTTTGACTATCATATCCATATTGGTAGTTATTTTTCCTTCTTTGTCCCTTAGTGCATACATCCGACTTTTGCCTATCTCAAGTTTCTTCTTCACTGCTTTGAAGCTTCCTCCGTTTTTCAGAGCGTGTTCAATTCTCTCCATGTTATACCTTCTTACATCGCATACTTTGCGTCTATTAATCAATTTCGAAAGCTCTGCCAGTTCTATTTCTTCTGTTGTACTTGACACATTCGTGATTTGACGCTTTTTAATTAGGTTCTTAGTTTCCTGGGAAAGCTTGCCAGTGTCCTGTCTAACTACCCTGCCTTCAACTTCCACTGCACACTCCGTATTGATATTCGTCAGATTATCATTCATTGTATCTACGCTAAGGTTGGTTTTCTCAATAGGGGCCGAGTACCCTTAGTGATGACATTGCATTGCTGAGTAACTCAGGGGACGATGACATCGCATTTGCCGATGACATTGCATTCGCCGATGACATTGCATTCGCCGATGACATTGCATTGCTGAGTAACTCAGGGGACGATTTGCAACTCATGATTACGGAGTTACACTAGGAGAGCAGAAAGGTGGGTCTTAAAATTAATCTGCAGAAAACGAAAGTAATGTACAACAACCTCGGAAAGGAACAGCGCTTCGAGATAGGTAATAGTGCACTTGAAGTTGTAAAAGACTATGTCTACTTAGGGCAGGTAATAACCGCAGAGCCTAACCACGAGATTGAAGTAACTAGAAGAATAAGAATGGGGTGGAGCACATTCGGCAAGCACACTCAAATTATGACAGGTAGATTGCCATTATTCCTTAAGAGGAAGGTATATAACAGCTGTATCTTGCCGTTACTTAGCTACAGAGCAGAAACCTGGAGACTCACAAAGAGGGTTCAGCTTAAATTGAGGACGACGCAGCGAGCAATGGAAAGAAAAATGGTAGGTGTAACCTTGAGAGACAAGAAAAGAGCGGAGTGGATTAGGGGACAAACGGGGGTTAAGATATTATAGTTGAAATAAAGAAGAGGAAATGGACATGGGCCGGGCATGTAGCGCGTAGACAGGATAACCGCTGGTCATTAAGAGTAACTAACTGGATTCCTAGAGAAGGAAAGCGATTTAGGGGGAGACAGAAGGTTAGCTGGGCAGATGAAATTAAGAAGTTTGCTGGTATAAATTGGCAGCAGCAAGCACAGGACCGGGTTAACTGGCGGAGCACGGGAGAGGCCTTTGTCCTGCAGTGGACGTAGCCAGACTGATGATGATGATGATGAGGATGACATGGGAAAGCTTTCTACGCAGCGCTTAGCTGCAATCTCAAAACCAATATTTGTCTCATCAAGAAGTATCAGATGCATTTCGTAAATGGTAAAGGATATCTAAACTACCAACTAAGCGCAAAAACCTTCAACACAGCCCTCATCTGCAATCACAATCTAGTGTAGCGCCGTTATTAGTGCTCTGTAACGAGTTTGAATAAAATTATCAAACACTGGAATGATCTTCTTGGTTTGGTTTGTGATACCTGCGTGTCTGGCATTTTGGAGGCACCTGTATACTATTATTGTTCAGTTTCTCTATTTTTTACCAGGCTGCACTTTGGAGGTAGTCATATTTGCTTATGTCGGCACACTTATTGGGATATTACTGTTTAAAAACTTTCATTATGTGTTTATGTATACCACCCAGCAGTAGCCCTTCGTCGGGTTGTAGTATTTGAAAAAAAATACTTATACCATTCGATAGCATTCCACGCAGTGCTTGCTCCCAATTTATCACTGATATTTGTTGCATCTTGAAGTGTCGGGTGTGGTTTACTGCATTAAAGAACATTTCGGCTGCATAAGACGTTCAAAAGCTTTCTGCACAGGGTTGAGTTGCAATCTTATGACCGATATCTGCAACTTCATGACCTGTTGAGTCCTTCTTGTTTTTTAGAGAATATTTTGATTAAAGACAATGTTCACACGTCTTTCATACAAGATTCAGTCGCAGTCTCTTGAGCAATATCTGTGACATCATGAAGTATCAGGCACAGTTAGTTGCGTTAGAGAAAAAATAAATTACTGACGAAGCCCAGAAGCATTCTATGCAGTGCTCGGTTCCTATCCTATGACCAATATATGTGGCGTCATTGGGAGACAGGTGTGCAATCTTGCATTAGGTAAAGTATAAAAAATCATTCAAAGCTTTCTAAGTAGAGCTCGATTGTAGTTTCTTGACCTAAATTTTTTTCATCACGGAGTGTCGGGCGTGGTTTGTTGCATTGGAGGACATTTTGGCTTGAGAATGCTAAAAGCCTTCCACACAGGGTTCAGTTGCAATTCTAACACCAATATTTGTGGCTTCATGAAGCGTTTGGTGCTCTTGGTAGCTTTAAAATATACTTTGACTACAGACAACCTCCAGAAGACTTCTGTACAGGATTCAGTTGCAGTCTTATGAGTAACTACTGTCAAGTCATGAAGATTTAGGCACAGTTAGTTGCATCAGAGCGTATTTGGACTACACACAATGTCCAAAAGCATTCTACGCAGTGCTTAGCTTTTATGTCATGACCAATTTTTGTTGCATAATTTGAAGTAAGGTGTTCTTTCTAGCACTAGAGGGTATTTCTAAAGAACACATAAGCAAAAGCCTTCTAAGTAGGACTTGATTGCAGTTTTATGACCTAAATCTGTTGCAGCATGAAGTTTCTGGTGTGGTACATTGCCTTGGAAAATACTTTGGCTGCAGACAACGTTCAAAAGCATTCCGCACAGGGTTCAGATGCAATCCAATAATCGATATCTGTGACTTCATGAAGAGTTGGGTGCTCTTTTTCAATTTAGAAAATATTTTGACAACAGACAACGTCAAGAAGTCTTCCATACAGGATTCATTTGCAGTCTTAAGAGTAACATCTGTCACATCATGAAGTTTCAGGCATATATGGTTGCGTCAGAGCATATTTATGCTTCACATTGTCAAAAGCATTCTACGCAGGGCTGGTTCCTATCTTATGACAACTATTTTTTGCATCATTAGTAGTCAGGTGTGCATTTTCGCAATAGAGTATATTTTTAATAAACACATCATCAAAATCTGAGCTTACATTTCTGCCTCCATCGGAAATGCAGCTGCCGCAGCTAAGACTCGATTCAGTGACCTGCCGTTCAGCAGCCGAGCACCTTAGCAACTGCACCCCCGTGGCGGGGCCTGGCCACTGGTTAGCCGGAATAAACGATATATTATTCGACTTGCAAATTTTCTCTATTTGTCCACGTCACGACCCCTGACAACCGGTGGAGTTGCTGTTTTTTCCTTGTACTGGACTCCACCGTCCAGCCGTGAACCCAGCCGACGCAACAAAAACACCGACGCCAGCAACGAGCAGCGCGTTAGCCGCAGGCAACTAGGTCTGCCACCGAAGTTCGGGCTATTACCGGACAAGACTCAGAAGACCAGGACCTGGAAATCGACCGCGGCAACGATGACAACTGCTGCACCACAGCCCGCAATTGTGATGCAGTATTAAGGAAACCACCGATATTTCCTGGGTCATCGTTTGAATATCTAAACACGTGGCTCAAGACATATGACTGAGTCAACTCATTGAACTGCTGGGACGCAGAAGAAAAAAGTACGCCGCGTATACTTCTACCTAGAAGATGCCGCAAAGACTTGATTGGAGAACCGAGAGTCCACGCTGCGAAGCTAGGATATCTTTCGGACGACGTTCCTCTGCACGATCATGAGCGTCGTCTGCAAGGAACGTGCTGTGACTATTCTGCAGACACGTGTGCAACTCCCCACGATAACGTCCGAATCTTCGTCGAGGAGATGACCCAGTTGTTCGGCGACGCTGAATCCAACATGGCCAAGGACAAGAAGGTCCGACTCCTTAAGCGAGCCGTTAACGAGGAGTTGTTTGCGGGGCTTGTGTGCCATCCCCTGAAGACAGTTGATAAATTCCTCACCGAGGCTACCACAATCGAGAAGGCATTGACTGTGTATGTGTACAATGTAGTAAGGCCGCCGCTCTTCAGCAGTAAACTACTCCGACGCTCATGCCTCCAGCAACAACGACTTGCACGAGACAATCCAAGCGATTGTGTGGGAAGAGCT
Organism: Rhipicephalus annulatus; assembly: GCA_013436015.1. Classification (NCBI taxonomy): domain Eukaryota; kingdom Metazoa; phylum Arthropoda; class Arachnida; order Ixodida; family Ixodidae; genus Rhipicephalus; species Rhipicephalus annulatus. The sequence continues at coordinate 149,620 of WOVY01010665.1, forward strand.
GCACAAGCTATTACCTTCGCTGCTGCCTAAAGGTCATTCGAAGGCCGAAATATGTGCGAGATTATGTTCGGGAATCGCTTGGAATGTCCGAGCTCCGGAGCCTCAGCCCCAAGCGATGAGCTGCGCTGCTGCAACCTGACGCAACGCACCTTCACCCCTACGCCCACGTCCGGAAGCCGAACCATCGCAGTTTCTCCGCCAAGCACTGCCACTGCCGATGCCATACCACCCATCTGCCGGTCAGCGCAACGCTCCGAGGAAAACCGATGCGTGGCGTGCCCCCGACCACCGATCTCTGCTACCACTGCGGAGAAGGTGGCCATACCTACGGCTGCTGCCAGTACCGTAAGATGGGACTACGTTGTTTTGCTGCAGATGCGCCACGTTCACAGCGGCAGAAAGACCCCACGACATCGCTGACTTCCTAGCAAGAGTGTAGTGTTCACCCTGAGGATCTTCTCGTTCGCCGCAACTTGGCCGCTTCATGTCGCCTCGCCACTGGCCATAAACTGGCCCAACCTGGTGCCGGTCTTCTAGCCCTTACTGAGAAACTAAGGGCAGCAACCGCTGGAGGTGTGGTTGCTTTAGGACTAAATGCCGAAGATCCTCCGCCGATGACGACGACGCCGCGACGAAACCCCAAGAACCCACCCCATAACAAACGTTGCCCTGACCTGAATACTTCCGGGTCAAAGGACGACTTGATGACGCAACGTCGAAGCAGCAGTACAAATCGTCGTAGCCGCGATGTGACGCCGCGATCTAACTGCAACGCGAGGAGACGAACTAGCGACTACGACGTCTTCATCGACAGCCACAGCGTCACAGCTATCGTCGACAACGGAGCCGGCTATTCCGTCATCAGTGGGACATCCACCGCGAAGTTCCAGTTCGCGACGAACAATGCGTGTGAGGTCTCCCGGCGGTGACGGACGATGTGGTGCGAACTGGTCCTCGCAAGTCGATGTTGCAGCGGTGTTTCGAAGGCGTGGAATATTTGCAGAATGTGGTGACTATTCACTTGCTCAAACGGACGACACTCTGATGATCGCGCCCACGGTAGAACAGCCCTTGCACACCAGGAGATTGAACACTTGATCGGCAGTCCCTTTCAGGACATGCCCGACCTTGTCACTTTCTGTCATGTCACTTTTGGCCTTTCGGTAAAGGGCCAGCACTTCTTTAATGTACGCGTGGTATGATTCTGGGGGGGGACTGGGCATGGCAGGTCAATTACTTTTTGGCAGCTATCTTACGACTGGCGGTTTCCCCAAAAATCTCTGGCACCTTTTCTTTGCATATGTTCCCGCTTGTGAGTTCTTTGTTGTTTTCATACCATACATTTGCCGCGCCTCTAAACTAAAACAGCACATTAGGCAACTGAAGTGTGGGATTCCATCTGTTCGGAACACTCACTCATTCGAACGTGGCCAACAAATCCTCAACGTCGACGCCATAGGTCCCGCAGAATGTACCGGGATCCTTAAGTGGTGTGAAAACGTATGGTTGCGACGCCATGTTCGTCGAAGATGCTGACGTTGACGCGGAGGGCTCAGCATTTATATGGCTGGAAAGCCGATGCTACGTCCGCTTCGGAGCTCCATTGCCTGATGGTTACCCCGCACCTCCACCAATATGTTTTGGGGTCGCTGACGTCTGTATGCAATGCATATAGAAAGAAAAAACACCGGCAAGAGTCACAATGGCTGATTGGCACACTTGCGTTCCTCTAAGATGGTTGCGTCTTTCCTTTTCCTTCACTTCATCTCCGTAACATTATCTATCTAGCCGCTAACGTTTAGTGGCAAGCTCTCGTGCATGATGAGCTCTTTCTTACATTGCGAACTTCATTTGGCTCCCCACATTGCTCTCCGGGTGGCTCATTTTAAAGGGTTTCTTCTCCCCAGAATATTTTTTAAGGGAACACTTGCAGAGGCTACTCTCCAATCACAGGTCACACACAACCGGCGAGGGTGAAGAGCATGCACGGTCCCACGGGAACCTCAATATTGAGGCGTGATTACTGCACTCCAATGTGGCACCAGTGGGGCTCTTCCTCGTCGAAACTTGGCAGCGGCGGCGGCAACAAAGCGGATGGTTTGAAGTTTTCTTCACTTTGCCTTTGCAGGCTGACTGTTAATCACCAGATCAACGCCCAGACACCGTTTTTTTCTTCCGACACAACTTACGTCACCGAACTGCAGGAGCTGACCACCAGAAGCAAGGAGAAATAAATATCGTTCGCTTATCTCGGGATATTCACCTAGCAGCAGCGGCGGCAACAAAACACAAGGCTTCAAGTTTTCTGCATTTTGACTTTGCAGGTTGGAAAAGCTTACTTACATTACGATTATTGTATTATTAAAATAACTGCTGCTGCTAGTGCCCTTGAACGTGTTTTTGAAAGTATCACTTGCGATAATTATGACCACTGACATTGTTAAAGAATTGAAGGATATCAGGACTGAACTAAAAAAATGCGAATTGCACTTCAAAGAGAACTCTGAAGAGAAATTAAAGATGTGAAAAGTGCCATAGAAATCCAAAGCAAACGTTTTGATGACATCATGTATGACCTGAGCGAGATCAAGAAGGAAATTGCTGAAATGTGAAAAGGAAACGCTGTGGTATCTCTCGACTGCCAACATTTGAGAAAAATTGTGCTGGAAAACGAACGGAACTAATTCAGCTGGAACAATAATCTTGTAACAAAAATTTCAAAATCAAGGAATTCCTGGTTTAACAAAACTAAAACTCATCTACTCAGCGTTTAAAAAAACATTGGCAAAGCAATCAATGAACCAATTATTAAGACGGACACTGAAGTCTGCCACAGGGTGTCGACTAGGCATGCTGAGCTACCGAATTTGATTTTACACTTTAACTTGAGGTCCAAGCGTGATACTGTGCTTCAAAAAGGTACAAAAATCTGATTTTATATGACATATATCGGTTTTACACTGCAGATTCCAGTGTTTGTATAGAAGCACGTGTGTCTAACCTGAAAAATCTTTTGAGTCTCAATATTTGCAAGAAAATCTACATCGACCACCAGCAGTGGACATTAACAATGCGCGTGACCTTGAAAAAAATAAAATAAGCTGTACTCGATGAATTAGGTAGCCAACTTTGTTTGATCAAGATGGGTGCTGATATTCCGCTGCTTACAATGTGGGTTCTCTGCGCAAGAAGTATCACGAGTGCTTGTCATTTATGGAAGGAAGAAAGCTGTTGCAATCACTGATTGGAGATACAGCACTCACTTGGAAATTTGATTTGTAAAGGAAGCTCTTCATATAAAAAACTTGGGGGGCGTGAAATCTTGGCCAATATTCTTGGCCAGATAAAATCTTGGCCACATAAAAATAATCCGGAACGCCTTTCTGGTGATTCATATAGTTTTCAAAAATATTGTACCCGCCAATCATTTGAAACGTGAATCAAGTGATGGGAGTCTAGCTCCCATACACAACCTTTTAATGATTACAACTTTAGGAAGACCTGAACACAGACGTGGAGAAAGGCGCAAGGCTTGCATCTCAAGCGTTAAAAGCTGACGAAGCTTAAAGCAGGAGTGCCAGCGAATAATATGCATCGAATTTCCAGCACTGGCTGCAAGTACGTGCAGTATATCGATAAAAGCGTTTGCCTTCATTTATTCTTGACAACACCCAATCAGCCAAGAGTAAAGAAGAGCATATCCTTGCTCTTTTCGCCACGCTTTCTTTTTAGCCATATGTATTCATGGTTACAGAGACGTGGTACAAAAACAGCAGTGATGTTCGTAAACGTCCTGGCTACACGAGTTTTTTCTGAAGTGACTGTCGAAAACAGGAGGAGGCGTCATGCTGGTGGTTAAAAATAAGATTGACTGTCACCTCGTTGCTCCTTACTCATGTGTAACATGTGGTTATAAAATCATGAGCATCCGCTCCTTGAATTTTGTCATCTCTTTCTTGTACCAACCACGAAGGGGAAATTCGTCTGATTTATTCTTATTCTTTCACTATTTTTGACATGTATTATTCACAATCAATGTAAGCTCATTTTAGCAGGTGACCTAAATATAGATTTAGAGAAAGGTGCAGCGCAACATCAAGATTTGTGCAGGTTTTTGGAAATCAACGGGTTTCTAATTACAGCATTTCTTCGTTCACGTATTCATACGTACTCACCTGATTTACTTGATGTATTCGTTACTAACTCAGAAGAAAGTCATCTTGTGTCTGGTGCATTTACTGCACCAATTAGGAACCATTTATTGTGGCCAGTAAATATTTAATTATTTATTATTGGCCAGTCTTTTTGTTACAAGCTGTCGTTCTTTTCCTATACTCAATACGCAAAATGTTAAAACTATCAGGGATGTAAGTTCTTGTACTCTATCCAAGTTTCGTAACGAAATATTTATGTTCACTCGGTCAGATGTCATGTGTGCAAAATGCCCTCGAACAGCTTACGAAATGTTCATGAACAAATTCAAAGGTGCCTACATTAGATCGATTTCTTTTAAAGGATTTAAAAGGTTCCTGAAACACTTTTTAGAGTAACCATAAATTGAATTCGCTAGTAGATCTTATTGCTTCACGAATTCAACGCCGCAAAACTTTAAGGGTCTGTCCAGTACGAGCACAGTTGCAAATATTTGTCACACGCTGCAATCGGATTCTTTCTTCCTTCATCCATACGAAAGTGCTGGAAGCTAAGCAGGCAGAGATGGCAGGGCCACAGAGAAACATCACGCGTACCCCGGGACTTTGAGCACTTTTTCATTTTTTTCTTCAAATAAACGGCTTTTTCAGTGAGATAACGCGCGCACGCGTGGACAAGTAACAGCCTCCAGCGGTAATTTTGTAATGAGCGAGCGCGTCATGTTCAATTTAGCCAATGGTTGGTAGATGGGTAATTCACGTGCGAATTTCGGGTATATTGCGTGACTTGTCGAGAAAAGAGAAAGCAATATTTAGCTGACTTTAATCATTTATTCTGAATTCCAGGCCCTTTGCTGCGCTATATTATTTGGCTCACGTGTTGTCGGGAGCCTCTACTACCGATCGGCAGCATTTTCTGACCATGCTCAAAAAGTGTTGCAAGACCCTTTAAACCTTGCCGTAAATTTTGTAACTTTGGATTACAAAAGCATGCCTAAAGGAAATACGTTCGGAGAATAAGCTTTAAAATATCTTCCTAAAGAAGAAAAATGAAGAAGCGTTTACACAATTTGAGGCACACAAAAAAAAACAAAATGAATAGTCTTCTAAGCTCTGAAAGAAGGCGGTATTTGCATAAACTTTTCGATGTGAATACAATGAAAATGCCAGATCTTCCATGAAAACGGCTGAACAAATTTCTAGGTCACAAAAGCAACAGAAATACTGATCTTTCAGAGGTGATGTCAAATGGTCAAACCATTTCAGAAGCATCCTTCGAAAACGCATTGAATATTTATTTTACTTCTCTCTCAAGTGCTAGCAGTAATAGCTCACAGTGTTTTGTGTACCTAAATGCCCCACTTAATAACAGTGCTTTTGGCTCGAACAAGCACAAACGAAATCATTTCTGTGTTTATGTCACTAAACAACAGTAAGTATTCTGATGTCAATGGCTTCCAGGTTCGACCGATAAAAGAAATTTTGGACATAATCGCGCCAATATTAGAACATGTTTTTAACCTTGTTTCCTTACATGAAAATTTTTAATAACAAAAGCCATGGGTGATTGATTATACAAAGGTGGGGATGCTCAGGAGCTCTCTATTTAGAGAATAATATCCATGCTTTCAGTATTTTCTAAAGGCTTCGAAAAGCTAGTATATAGTAAAACGACTACTTTTCATGAACAACATCAAATTATAACACACAGCCAGTTCGGGATCAGAAAAGGACTTTCTACAGAGGACGTTTTCTTGTCACAAAAAGAAAATAAATTGAAATCTTTTGAGCGGGATTTGAGTACATTAGGCGTATTTGTAGTTCAAAGACTTTCAGTAACATTAATCATTCAACCTTGCTGAAAAACCTAGGTCAATATGGTTTTCGTGGGGTGTTTCTTGAACTACTCACTTCTTACCTAAATCGACGCCTACAACAGGTATGCATGCATCATCACGCCTCAGATTTCAAAATATTAGGTGCCGGTGTTCCGCAGGGCAGCTTTTTAGGGCCAATTTTATTCTCCTTATATATGAATGACATAGTCAGAATCGATAACTTCACTCGATTCTTAATGTATTGTCACGTGCGTCCTGCGAAAAGACGAAGGCAACGGTTCATACGCGCATTTGCACGTTTTTACGCAGAACGGAACAACAAAAACACGACGAACTCTCTGGCGCACAGTAAACAAAAAGACCGACCCGCTGCGGCTTTTCCAGCTTCTTTTAAGTACGATCTCTGTCTTCACGACACGACCCTGGTGGAGGTGCTGGGGTCCGCAACTTGATGCAGGAAAGCGTTGTTCGGGACGGTACACCCAGTCCGGAGCCTCAACATCTTGCTACGACTCCAGTACACTGATTCAGCCAGGGAAAACTAGGCCTAAATCCAGAGCTCTTCACTGCATATTCTCTTATCAACATGGTGGCCCCTTCAACTTCTGCGAATCTTCCTCCGGCCCAGATGACTCTTCCTTCCCAGGTAACTTTTGAGCCTCCTTGTTTTTCCTAAGCCGTCTGAGTAAGTCGTCTGAGTAGTTTTTCCTAAATCGTCTTGAAGATGTCGAGGACTTGCTCAACCAGTTCGAGCGGACCGCTGTGGTAAATCGCTGGAGCGCGCAAATCAAACTTGTCCGTGCTTATTTCGCAATGAAAATAGCACTCGCACATGGTACGAGAACCGGGAGCTTACTTTCCAAACCTGGGACAATTTCTACCAAAAGATTCTCGAGACATTTCTGAGTGCGGACCGACGGGATATCGCACAACAGATGATTGAAGCCCGTGTGCAAAAGCTGAACGAAAGCGTCGTCATGTTCACTGAGGATATGGCCCGCCTATTTCGCCGCGCTTTTTCTGACATGCCCGAGGCGAGGAAAGTTCGTCACCTGATGCAGAGAGGTAATAAACCCGTTTTCGCCGGCCTTGTACAAAATCTGCCAACAACAGTGGATGAGTATATTAAAGAGGTGACAGTCATCGAGCCGGCGCTCCGGCAACGATGCCGCCACTTTGACCACCTGCCCGACCAAACGCCTGTAGGTGCCGTCGCTCAAAACGCTGCCGTTTCTTAAAACTCTCTACGACAATTGGTTAGGCAAATCCTGCGGGAAGAGCTGCGGGCTCTCGGGCTTTCGTCTACCAAGCCTCCAGTTGCTTCTGTTGCGGAAATCGTGTGCCACGAACTACGGAAAGCCTTTCCATCATCAAGTTCATTGACCTATACTGATGCCATCGACAGTTATCTGCCTCCCCAGAAGAAGCACCACGGCCCATTACCTTGCCTTGGTGGCAGCAGGAACCTGTGCGGCGAACACCAGTACGCAGGACCGACTTTTGGCGCACTGCCGACCGTCGACCCCTTTGTTTCCACTGCGGCGAACCAGGCCACATCTCGCACTACTGCTGTCATGGAGAAGCCTAGTTTCGAAACGTTTCTCGTCCCACACCATTTTATTTTGAAGACCCTCGTGACCATGGTGCTGATCAACTTCCGACCAACCAAACCTCTTCACAAAGTCACCGCTGGCGGCCTTCCTCACATGCACAAGGTCACACTTCCCCGAATCGCCAAAGTTACGCTGACGCCGTCACAAACCGCTCCCAAGCCCGGGCCATATAAACTAACTGCTGCGACCTCCGGGGACAAAGTTGCCAATCGCCAAGACACCAAAAACACCCTTGCCTCTACACCAAGATGACATGATGACGGTGATCATGAAGACGACGACAGCCACGAGTACTAATGCCGATGAATTTGTAGGTGCCGACCTTAGCGTTATTATAGACGTATGCTACGTAACAGCTGTGGTTGACACTGGTGCTGACTTCTCTGATATGGAACGAGAGCTCGCCGACCACCTTTAGAAGGTCAAGACGCCGTTTAGTGGGCTGAGCGTAAGGAGTGCTCGTGGACAGCTAATTACGCCAACCGGTTAATGTGCCATTCGGCTTGTAATCGGTGATTTGAGCTTCGTCGGCACTTTTGTCAGTTTACCGGACTGTTGCAAAGAGCTGATTTAGGGTGTAGATTTTGTGCGAGAGTAAGGTGCTGTCAAGAACATTCCAGAACGTATCGTCACCTTTTTTACCTATCCTTACGTCGCCGCAACCACTGAAGAACAACTGCAACGTTTACGTGTAGATGATGATATGATGCTCCTGCCGAGATGTTGCTGCCTTTTGTCGTTGGTATGTGAATGGCCGAGCCGTAATGAAGTGCTAGCGGAGCGAATAGACACGCTGTTGCTGACGCAAGGTGTTTCAATATCGAGAGGATTTCTTGCACCAACTGATGGGCGGGCAGAAGTGCTCCTCGCAACTTCAGCAACGAGTGCCGTCACATCCAGAAGGTGGTGCCGTCAAATCCAGAAGGGCACTGAAAGTGCCTACTACGACAATGTGGACCAAGCCAAAGATTGCTTCGCTTTGCAGCCGGACGACGCGATCGTCCCAGGCTCGACTCCTTTTTCTGTCAACAATCGCTCTACCCCGTTACCCTCATATAAACAGCGCGTACTAAAGCTACAACACCAGTTCAAAAATTGTTTTTCATGCACGTCTAAAGTCAAGCAAGCACCTCTGACCCAGCACCGAATCATCGTTGAAGAAAATGCGTGACCGATCCGTCAAAAACCATACTGTGTGGCTCCGAAAGAATGCGAGGAGATCCAGAAGCAAGTTCAGAAGATGCTCCAAGATCACGCAATACAGTCTCCCAAATGTCCCTAGGAATCCCGCGTGGTATTGGTTAAAACGAAAGATGGTAGCTTGCGTTTCTGTCTAGATTACCGCAAGTTAAACCAGGTCAACTCATAGATGATTCTCTCGATCGGCTGCGGCATGCACGCTATTCTTCATCGATGGACCTGCGAAATGGCTATTGTGCTTGATGAGAGAGACCATGAGAAAACTGCCTTCGTGACATCCAACGGTCTTTATGAATTTAGAGTGTTTCCATTTGGATTATGCTCAGCGCCAGCCACTTCTCAGCGTTTAATGGACTCTGTACTATCAGGACTGAAGTGGCACACATCCTTGGTCTATCTAGACGACGTTATTGTCTTCTCAGCTACATTCGAGGAACACCTAAGTCGATTATTCGCAGTTCTACAAGCTATACATTCAGCTGGCCTGACAATAAAACCAGAGAAGTGCCACTTTGGTTCTAGTAAACTTTGCCTTTTAGACCACGAGGTCAGCCACAAAAGTGTTCGACCTGACCCGGGCAAAATCGATGCTGTCATAAAGTTCTCCGCACCGCATGACAAATGAGCAGTGAGACGCTTCTTAGGCCTTTGCGCTTATTACCGACGAATAATCGCCAACTTTTCGTCTACTGTGGTTCCTTTGACGCGGCTCACACAAGAGGATGCTCCCTTTCTTTGGGGCGTAAAGGAACGAACTGCATTCAATAGAAAACCGCCAACACCTACAAACACCTCCGGTTCTTGCACACTTTGACCAGGAAGTGCCAAGAGCACTTCACAACGACACAAGCAATGTAGGCCTCGGCGCCGTACTGATACAATGGCAAGGTAACTCCTTGAAAGTGATAGCCTATGCCAACCGAGCTCTCTCTCGCACGGAAGAGAACTACTCGACTGCCAAGAAAGAGTGCCTCGCCGTGGTCTCAGCGGCTCTCAAATCTCGACCGTTTTTGTACGGCTGCTCATTCAAGGTCGTGTTCTCAGATTTGGAAGCACGTTAGAGAACCCCAGGTGGTCGAAATTTCCGGAGCCCTCCTTTACGGCGTCTCTCATAATCATCATTGGTTTTGGGACGTTAATCCCAACACATCGTTCAAGGTTGTCTGTGGTCACCACTCGCTTTGCTGGTTCACAAACTTGAAAGACCCATCCAGCCGTTTAGCCCGCTAGAGCCTTCGGCTTCAAGAGTTTGATATGAACATACTTTATAAATCAGAGAATAAGCACACCGACGCAGACTGCCTCTCGCGGTCACCCGTCCAGCCTGCCGCTAATAATGACGAGTATATATGCGCCACATTCTTGGGAGTCATCAATGTGGCCACTATTTCACAAAAGCAGCGCAGTGAGCCTAACCTGCTTCCGCTTATCGACTTCTTAAGGACGACATGAAGACGTGCCGCGAGTTTTTGCCAAAGCACCACCATCTTTTTGGTTCAGGCGAGACTTCTATACAAGAAAAAATTTCTCCTACCGGCAGCCCATACTTACTCATCGTCCCTGCATGACGGTGAAAAGAAACTCTGGAAGCCTGCTTGACGAAGTCACCTCCGGTCATCTCAGCCACACTCGAACATTGTCCCGTCTGCAAAACAGTTATTATTGACCGAACCTACCTGCTGCTGTGAAACACCACGTCCAATCCTGTGCTGACTGTCAAAGACGCAAAACACCCCCCGGCAGGCCGGAAGGCTTATTTATTGTATTCCGTTCAAGTACCCGCAAATCCATTCGCCCAAATCAGAATTCGTTTTCTGGACCCATTCCCAACTTCCACAACAGGGAACAGATGAATCATTGTGGCCACCGATTACTTGTCACGCTACGCCAGAAAATAAATCTATGCCGAGGGTCACAGCAGCAGAAGCGGCTTGTATCTTCACTTAAAACGCCCTTCGGCACGGTGCTTTAACAGTTCTCACCACGAAAAGAGAAGCTGCTTTCGTGACAGAAAATTTGGAGTCGGCTCTGAGGCTCAGCGGTACAGCTCACCGGAGAACAACGGCGTACTATACACAAACTAACGCACTTACACAGCGGCTTAAAAAACCCCACGCAGACATGCTCTGCATGTATGTTGACACAGAATGTAAGAACTGGGATGAAATCGTACCTCCTCCTTTAATACCGCCCGGCAGAAAACTGCCGGAATGACGCCGTTTAGTTTAATACACGGGCGCGAAGTCAAAACACGTTGAACGCTATGCTGCCGCACAAGTGCGACGACACTCATGCTTACGCTGAAAATTCTGTCAGCGCTCCGAAGAAGCCTGACAACTAGCCCCCGTGCGTAATTGTCACCAGTTATACAAAGATGCGAAACGGTACCACCTACGACATCAATTGGTAAACAACACACCAGGCAACAAGGTATTGATCTGGATCCCAATAAATCGACGCGAACTTTTAGAGAAGCTGTTACGACGACACTTCGGCTCATATCGAGTCACCCGACGATTTAACGAAATCAACTACGAAGTTTTTCCTGACTGCAATTGCAGTTCAAGTCTACGAAACTTGTCACCCGACATCGTGCTTGTCATCCGGATTAAACACTGCTTGTCCAGCTAACTCTCGCTTGCCCGGTAGGTGCCGGTGCATACGTGCGTTTTTATAAGTAGAGCGCCTTGGCTGCGCATCGGGACGATGCCATTTTTGGGGGGAAGAAGCAAATGTCACATGCGTCCTGCGAGAAAGACGAAGGTGACAGTGCATACGTGCATCTGCACGCTTTCGTGCAGAACGCACCAAAGAGAACGACGAGGAACTCTTTGGTGCGTGGTAAATAAAAGACTGATTCGATGCTGTTTGTTCAGCTTCGTCAAAATTCGACCCCTGTCTTCACGTCGCGACATTATGCAGATAACACTTTTCTTTTCTATATCACGAGAAGTATACTGATGCAATAATTGATACCAATGGAACATTATCAATGCTAGCATCACGGAGCTCCGATAATTCTCCTAAAATAAACAATACAAAAGCAAAGATGGCTTTTTAGACACAAAGACCGTAAGATAGAAGCTCAGATTAGCAAGTACTATCAAAATTCACCTATAAAAATTGTGCCTTCTATAAACAGTCTCGGTGTTTTGTTTGAGGAACACATGTCTTGGAATAAGCACACTGAATTAATCCCTGGTAAAGGTTTCGCGGGTGTGCAGCATCCTCAACAAATGCAAATATGATTTGTGTAAAGATATAAAAGTAGTTATTCATAACAGCCTATTAGCATCACATAATAAGTATCCTACTTAGTCTGGGGTACGACGGCGCTGGCTGTTATTAAGAATTTTCACGTAATCCAGAAAAAAACGCCTTTCGGTGCCGTCATGAGTACGCCATACAAAGTCCACACTGCACCTTATTTTATTATGGTTAACATAATTCGCTTCCATCATTTTACGGAAACACGCTGTCTAAGCTCTATTACACTGGTGTCGCGAAACAACAAGTTTTTACGAAATGTTTTTGCCTAACATAAAACAAAAAGCTCCGCATGACTCGTCCTCAGTTAAAGGTGGAAACTTCCACTCACGTGAGGTGATTATGGCAAACAGATGTTGTGCTATTTATTATTATATCATTTAAATCGTACATATTATCCTGTTTGGAGACTGTCTCCGAAGGAAAAAGTAATAAATAGCAAACATTTTGTCTTCGGGGAAAGGTGGGGTGTTGTTATCGGCTTCTGCGTGCGTGTATGCATGTGCATTTACATAAGTATGTGTCTGTATATGTGTAGATCTGCATGCTTTCTGCGCTATCTATGCATATCATGACAACACATGTTTAAAATAACGTTGCACCGTAAGTGAAGCTGCGCTTTTTAGGTAAATATATATTTATGTGTGTGAAAA